>QEOT01008741.1:15193-26194 GCA_003123785.1 Pterocarya stenoptera | reverse complement strand
TTTCTCAAATAAAACATTAATATATCCGTGATTCTTTTCGTTTTTTGTTTAATTTTTAAATGCATTATTAAAAATAGTATGGATTATCTGAATATTTATTAGTTTCAAATCCATACTGAATAGAATGGATTCTTGGGGGGGCGCTCCGGCCCAAGAATAGCATTAAATGGGCCGATAAATAGGAGCCCACTTCAATGAGCATTTCCAAGTCCCACTCCATCATAAAATTCACATAAGAGACTTTAATAATCCATTGCTCGTTTCGGAAAGCTGATTTCTCAAAGGATTAAGGAATAGCAGATTGAAGAACATGGATTATGCTCTCCAACTTGGTAGTCTTCTCAAAGTCAATCCAATCCAATCCAAGTGGACCCCCCAGTCAACAATGTCTAACGAGTAATTCTAAAATTTCTCTGTGAGGATTTATATATCTCAAAATTATTGGAGATTTTAGTTTTAAACATTCAATAAATTGTAAACATAAATATAAATAATTAAATCTATATCTTTTTTATTAATTTAAATTTTTAGAATAAGTGGTTATTTTTAGTGATATTATAACAAAGATTCTGGATCCAAATTCTGAGTTTATATTTTATTAGAATTTTTAAGATAAACAATGATTTCACTTTAATTAAAAAAACTTTTAACTCTAAAATATAAATATAAAGACTGGGTAGGTTTGAGGAGTAAGATAAAATTTTTTTATTTTGAATGAAAATTTAAAATATTAATTTTTAATATTAATATTATTTTAAAATTTAAAAAAATTAAATTATTTATTATATTTTATATAAAAATTTTAAAAAAATAGAATGATAAAATAAAATCTTAATATCCAAACTTGTCTAAGTGAGCACATCTAGAAGAAAGAAGGAACCCCACCCCACCCGTGAAGGAGGGGCATCTCGAGGCTATTTGTTTATTATGGTCCCCCACAAGTTTTCAACTGGAGAGGTTAATGATCTCTATAACTCATTTTCACGACCTATATTATTATTATCCATCATGTCATGACTTATAATTAGCATCATGTGATGTGTTATTGTGTCTGATGGACCGTCGAGATCATTTTGGCTAATTAAGGTTTGCAAGCCGTGAATGATGGTCCTAGTTAATAGCTGGCTATATAGTCTAATCAAGTCAAGTCAAGTACTGTCTTCTTTCTCTTCGTCAACGTTAAATACCGCTATCTTGAAGGTTACGACTATTTATCTCTGTTTCTTAATTAATAAGCCACGTATTACGTATACGCATACGCATGGATCATATTCTCCCACCTCTCGATCTGCCAGCTAGCTCTCCTGCTCTTGGGGAATGGGGCGTATATTGATCCGTATATGTGTACGTTTCCAGCTCTATGCATGCATCGTGTGAAACACCCAATCTCAGTGGGAACCACGGCCATCACACCCATGTGACCATCCCTTTCATATATTTGTATTCATATTCCCTACCAATTGCATGCGTCACCATGCGTGCAGCATGACCCAAACCCTACAATCCATTTATATAAGTACCTGATCAGTTTTATGTTTTATTAATTTAATTGTATTACCTTTTAATTTATTTTCTAATCAGGTAATTAATTTACTAACTTATTTAAAATATATCATCGACAACTATAAATTAGACGTAATCGGTTTATTTATTTGGTGGGAAATCTGCAGCATGCAACACTAAAACGGTTTATTATTTTTCTTTTGTTGGGTGTCTCTGTGTCGACGGCCTGATCGTGTTTGTGACGGTCGAGTTTGATCAGTTAGTCCAACAAAAATTGGTTATAATTTTTTAGTAGATTTTTACCGAAGTTTGAGCATAGGGCGAAGGTGTAGGTCAATAAAATTTGAAAAATATTACTTTGACAACTCATATATATTTTTTTAAAATTTTTTTATTTAATAATTAAAAAAGTAATTATTAATGTATTGATATATTTTTTTATATTTTTTAAAAATATTTTAAAATAATAAAAAAAATATGAATAAAAAAAATAAAAAGATAATTTGTGTTAGGCGGCTTGCCGGTCAATGCTGGGCAGCCTAGCACTCATAAAAATTTTCACTTGTTTTAGCTTACTAGGGTTTATCATATATTATATTATTTTTTGTTCTATAGTTCTATATATATATAAATATATATATATATATTATCGAACTGCATAAATCTGTGGGGGCGGATGTAATTGACTCAATTTTTATTTTGTTTGTTGTTATTGTGTTAACACCTTCCACTTTTTTTTTTTTTTTTTTTCCTGATCTGAAGAGCATATTATATGTATAGCGTTTGGACGTACCATCAATGCAGTGACTTCAAGTGATAATATTTCAATTATATATTGGGTGCTGCTTGTCTTTCTTCGTTAGACGACAGAATGGAGTGGCCCAGTGGGTTCCCAGGCCAGAGGCAGTACGTGCCTGATCACCCAAGTGTCTTCTTCCAGAATGGTTTCTACGTCACGTTCTACCCATATCATCATGTCTTACTCGTTCAATTATTGTTTATTTTATAAAGGGAAGAGAATCGATGGAAGAGTCTAAAGAAGCCAGATCCGTTCACATATTGGATTGGAGCTTTGCGACTTATCTTCCATGGTAGGCCCTCCCCGCAAATACATAGAGATTGCGCATGATCTAAAGGGTTCGGTCAAAGTCAAATGAGTTAAATATTCTACGCTTTTGATATTTTATTATATTCCATATTCTCCGACTATGGTTGGATTATAATTATTCTTGAATTATATACTCTTTAATTTATCTTAGTTTAAAATGCCAAACGATTAAAAATTATTTACACAACTATAAATTTTTAATAACATAATATTTTATGATATAATAAAACTTTCAAAATATTCATAGTACTTTAAGATTATCTAATAATTAATTAACCAAATGCGTTTGTAAAATCTTTCTTTTATTGTTGTAGTGATAAGAAGACGTGAGGTTTGTGTCAATTCAACACCTTTTTTTTTTTTAATTTTTAATTTTAACCTTTTTATTCTTTATAAAAATAATTTTATAATTTAATGTATCACATCAAACTACGTCATTTTATAAATTTACTTTCGTATAATTCATTTATAACTGGAGTATTTTTCTTTATGCTTTTGCCAAGCATAATGTCCCATATTTGCTGTCCAATCCGAACAACCCATTAGTTATCATACATATATAAATAAAAAGTAGATTCAAACTAAGTTGGAATAATTTGTGGGGATGATAATTATTGTAATTATGTTATATTATGCCCGGGAAGATAGGTACGTAAGTGAATTGCTATTGCCATCCTATCTATCTAATTTCTAAGCACAAGTCCTAAAGCCAACGTGCCATATATAATGTCATTGGAATCATGCCTAAACCGTTTGGTTTTTAGCCGGCAGGTCGTCATTACTCAAGCATAGGCCACACGCAAGGATGGATTAATTACCACCGTAGGTCAAAAAAATATTGTTAGATTACTGTTTGTATATGCTTCCCTTTGGGGATAAGATCATCATAAAAAATATTGAATCAGATCAACTGATCATTATATATTTGACTCTTCTTCCAGAGTTCCAGTCGTGTTACCTTCTTTTTTGACTGTATTATTGTCAATCACTCGGATAAAATATCACTTAAAATTATTATTATATAAATGTCAATTGCTTGAATTGAAACTCACTGCTTTAATGAATCAATTGGCCATTGTGATTATACCGATCAGGGTAATAATATTTAAAATGAAAAATAGTTAAAAGAGTAGTTGACAAGAAAGGGTAGAAGATTTCTTGTGTGGCGTTAAAGCCAAGTCAAGTGGAACCCTTTCTCTCGCAAGAAAAAAGATGCACGTGTGATCTAAAGCCACGTCAGCAAGCTAATCCATCAATAATTTTACTCCATAATCTATCAAAGAAAGAAATATTTTTATTATTAAATTTATCTAATAGAACACATTATTTATATTATTTAAATAATAGAATTTAAATTATAAAATTTATCTTTTAAATAATAAGTAATTCAGTATATATTTATTGAGTTTATAAGATAATTTTGTAATAAAAATATTCTATGAGTATTTATTTCTTAGTATTCTATTTAAATTGAATAGTGATCTTAATTCATCTCATCTTATTATTATAATTTTTTTTAAATTTTTATATAAGATATAATAAATAATTTAACCTTTTTAAAATAATTATAATAATAATAAATAATATTTTAATAATATTTTATTCAATTTATTTAAAACCATACCAAGTATCTATTATCTCAATCCAAAATGAAAATAGGCATCACGTGTCCGACGAGGGTGGTCCTATCCACCTACTAGAAGAAGGAATGATTCAAGAGTCAGCCACTTTGGTAGGCAGCCCACGTCATGTGAATGGTTAGCAAAGCAAAGAGGTAGATGAAATTAGTCGATTAATAATTTTATTAAATTTAGATAAAACATTGACATCTTTTAAAATGTTGAAAATGAAAATCCGATGATTGTGTTAATATTTACTACTTTTTTTTTTTTTGTCTCAGCTATTTTTATTTATGTTTTTTCTATATTTAAAGTACTTCTACTGACAACTGTTGTGATTTTCAATTATTTAAATAAAGGTGTCACATTTCAAGAATTTATGGGTGTTTATTATTATTTTCCTATAATATTTGACATTTTAAGAGAGGGTAGTCAAGGGAATTCACCTGGCCATTGTGGTGAACACGTCATTGCTGAGAATTGAACCAGTCTCCACGCGTCCAACACTATATACAAAGCCAAATAGACTGCTTCCTTCTCTGCGTTTGCTCCTGTGTTTCCTTCCTTCTTCGCTTAGAAAAACCCATTTTTGCTCTATCGAATTACAGCTCAATTTTTTTTTTCTCAGTCAATTCCGTGAAGCTAGTGGTAGGCCAAACTAAGTACATTTGAACACCCTAAGTTATTTGCTTTCTGCTTTTTTCTTCTTTTTTTTTTCTTGCCTTCTGTTTTCTTCCGAGGATTCAGAGTCCATGATGGCTCGCTGATTTTTAGTTGCGAAGAGAGCGTATAACGTCTTGTAAGAGAGTCTCTTTCTCTTTGGATAGTACACAATGGGCAACTGCTTAGATTCTTCAGCTAAAGTGGATACAGCCATTTCTGGTAACATATAGTTCCCTTTGTAGTTAATCCTATCGCCTTACCCTTTTTTAAATCATAAAAAAAAATTAGTGAATTTAATCAAATATCTGTTTTCTAACGTGCAAGATTTTTGGTGAGCTGGGTTTAAGATTTTGGAGGAAAATTGACTGTGATTATCTGTGTGGATTTACGATTATGAAATTTGGGTGTGTTTTTTTTACCTTTATTTGTTTGCAAATTGGAAAGAAATTCTGGTGGGCGCTCTATGAATATTGTCTATCTTATTTTTTAATTTTTGGTGGTAACTTGGTAATCAACGTTTAGAAAAATGGTTATGATCTGTCTAAATCTTGGAAATTTAGCGAGTCGTAGTTTATCTGGGTGTTATAATATCTATCTTCTTTCTTATTATATTCTTCGGCTGTTTCAACTTTTCATCTCTTGATGTCTTGAGACAGTTGTGTTGTACGTATACTTCCTCTCCTGGGAATGAACAAAAGGATTATGAGACAGAGCGTGATGTATTTTGAATTAAGATCGATTTTACAAAAAATTGTACCGAGCCCAGCAAAGTTTGCACTATAATCTCTTTATTAAGGAATACTCCAAAACAGGCCTTATTTTCAGCTCTCAGGACCGGAATTGTGGTAGAAACTGCTTGTTTATATTTTTTATGCTATAACAAACTCTTTCTTCTCCTACCAGGATCGGGAGTCTCAAAAAATTACAGCAAAAGCAGTCGTTCATCAGATCCTTCCAGCCTGACCATTCCATCTTTCAGTGAAAATAGCAATGCTTCAAGTCTTCCTACTCCTAGGTCCGAAGGTGAAATATTATCCTCTTCAAATGTGAAACCCTTCTCGTTCAATGAGCTAAAGAATGCCACCAGAAATTTCCGCCCCGATAGTCTTCTTGGTGAGGGTGGATTTGGTTATGTTTTTAAAGGATGGATTGATGAACACACGCTTTCAGCCTCGAAGCCTGGATCTGGAATGGTTGTTGCTGTCAAAAAGCTTAAATGTGAGGGTTTCCAAGGCCACAAGGAGTGGTTGGTAAGTCTCTTCTTACTTAGAAAATTTTTTGGTTGGATATTTCTTTGCAATCTTATTATGTTTGGCTTGACTGCTGATCATATCAATTTCAGACTGAAGTTAATTATCTTGGCCTACTTCATCATCCAAATTTGGTTAAGCTAATTGGGTACTGCCTGGAGGGCGAGAATCGGCTTTTGGTCTATGAGTTCATGCCTAAAGGGAGTTTAGAGAATCATCTGTTTAGAAGTAAGTTTTATCCATTCCAGTAACTTTATGGGAAAGCAAGCCTGTACTGTGTTTTACCTATCATGTGTATGACTTCTGGAACTGTGAGGTCTTTTATACCGTTAAACTCTGTTTAATTGTGCTGGGGCCTAATTAAAACGCTCCTCTTAACTAAGTAGCAGAGATGCAAAGGCTCAAATTTGTTACTCACTTTTTTCTTGGCATATATACAGAGGTTGGCCATTGTCAATGTCCGCTGACCAACATAGTCAACTGTAGCTGTTTCCTATTTACCAGATGTCTATCTTTTGCTGTGATTTTGATCTTTTTGTTGTTTGAGATAAAACAAACTTTGGAAGATGTTGCCTGTTAAAATTGAGAAAAGGGCAAAACTAGAAGCCTTAATTAACCCTAGAACGAGTTGAAAAATGGTGTTAAGACATCATGCTCTGCTCCCACCTTTTCCATACTATCAGCACCCATAATTTCTACTCAATATGAATGAATGATTGAGGGTGTTGAAGCAAAGTTTCGAAGCCTCCTAGGAGGGAGGAACCATTGGGGCATGACTCATAAGTTGAATGAGTCTATCTTTGAAGAAGGTCCACAATTGAATGGCTGTCTGCAGTCATTAATTAGCTATGCACAAAGATTTTTTGAGAATTCCTCCTGTGTACCTGGGTGCGCCTTTTGTGCTTTTTAATGAATTTTATTACTCAATGATAAAAAGATTCTTGGAGAGTTTCTGGCAAACTTGAAAGCGCAAAAACTGCTGATATAGTTTTTTTAGCCAAACATTAACAGTTATTATATTTTGTTCAGTACGCAATTATGAATTCAAATTGTTTTCTGTTTTAATTATGTTCCTTCTCTATCTATTACAACTCCCTGTTAGGCTCAGAAATTTAACGTTTTAAGATGATGCTTGTTATTTTTCACAGGAGGCCCACAACCGCTTTCTTGGGCAATAAGGATGAAGGTGGCAATAGGTGCTGCTAAAGGGCTCCGTTTTCTTCACGAGGCCAAGTCACAAGTCATCTATCGTGATTTCAAGGCTTCGAATATCCTATTAGATGCGGTATAATAAATAATGATTCTTCTATTTTATTTCTTTCAAACTAGTTTGTGTCAACGTTTTTTGGTATAATTTAAATTAATTTGCCACTGGGTCCTACTGGTGATAGGACCCAAACCCAATTAATTTAATCACTTACCCAAAAGCCTGTGCATTGGGGATGCAGGAATTCAATGCCAAGGTTTCTGATTTTGGTTTGGCTAAGGCGGGCCCAACTGGTGATAGGACTCATGTATCTACTCAAGTCATGGGTACTCATGGCTATGCTGCACCTGAATATGTCGCTACAGGTCCGTAAAATACCCATATTGATACTATTTAAGTATGATCATTGTAAAGATGGTAGAAATTGGTTTTATGATTTTTATTTGGAAGGGGAAAAGAAACAAAAATCTAATTGCTTGAAATAGCATTCTAGAAATAGAATATCCAAATCTAATCCTCACGAGTAATTAGCACAAAAAACGAAGGTGGAAACCATGTAGTTTTTGTCACTATTTGTATTTGCACACCCTTTGTTGAAGTAGAAGAATAGTCTGTGGATAAAAGAAAGAATCAGGCAGTGTTTGGTTCCTTAAAGGGTGGATACCCCCTCTCTGGGGCAAATGATTTCATTGACCTTCACCAAAACCGTTTCTTACTGAGAAAAAGAAAAGATTCAAAGAAGAATGTGGATAAAGGGAAGAATTATAGTTCTGATTAGATAAATTGAATTGTTTGCTCAACTAGAATATTGCTAATGCTAATGCTCTAATGGATTGAACTCATTCTAGATATCAAATATAATCGTCCAATTTTGCTGAAGGTTTCCATTGAACAGGTCGGCTGACAGCAAAAAGTGATGTCTACAGCTTTGGGGTTGTGTTGCTGGAACTGTTGACAGGACGACGTGCTGTTGACAAGACCAAAGTTGGTGTTGAGCAGAATTTGGTAGACTGGGCAAAACCGTATTTGGGTGACAAGCGAAAATTGTTCCGCATTATGGACACCAAGTTAGAAGGCCAGTACCCCCAGAAAGGAGCCTATACGGCTGCCACCCTCGCCTTACAGTGCTTAAGCATTGATGCGAAAGTGAGGCCTCGAATGGCTGAGGTATTAGCAACACTGGAACAGCTTGAAGGCCCCAAAACTCCAGGTAGACTCTCCCACTCAGAGCAGCAGAGAGATGCGCCCATCCGAAAATCCCAGATGCGACAACACTGTTCTCCTCGAAATCTAACTCCTGGTGCGTCCCCATTGCCATCCCACCGGCAACTTCCTTGAGTACGCTAAACAAAGAAGATTTTGTGTAAATTTCTTATTTTTCCATATTATGTTGGTTTTAAAGAATGTAGCATGGCCATCGATCTTGGCATGATCTTGAATTACACTCTTAAGTGATAGTTACCACCTGTATATACTGAATTCATGTAGCTTTTTGGTTGTGTTAATCGATTGTTTTGTGTATGCTGTTTAATAATGTCCAGGTATCCACACCTTCCTTGAAATATGCATCACGTAGCCACACCAATTGTGGCTACTTAATGGTCTTTTTTGTTGATTAGATTGCAATATGTTTTTGGATTACATAAAATCTATACTCAGTGACCACTTGCTTACTGGTCACTGAAGATACGAAAGTACAGAGCATGTGGAGGATGGATTGGAGATATTGTGATTACAGTTGGCTTCTTTTGGGTCAGGTAAGATTCAATCTAATACCTGTCCAAACCCATCGCTACACTTTTTACCCTTTGAACTAAGGCCTGTTGTCTAAAATCTCTATTGGAACGGTATTAGCGTTGGTCGACCTCTTGCTCAAAAATATATGAAGGGAAGATTCTTGAGCTACTAGCCTTTTCTCTTGGAAAGTTCTTACCAAGTCGCTTGTCAAATTATACTTTTGCATAGCCCAGCTTGTTGCTACGACATGGTTAATTTAAGCCCACTTCTGAATATTTTGATCGCACCGTATGCAGAAAAGCTTTGTAGGAGTACCACTCCAAAACTATATACATCAGTATTTTTGTGACATATGGCCTGAAAGATAAAAGAGAAGTCAGTTCATATAATTCTGTCATGCCTTGGGGTATTTTATCTTATAGAGAAATGATACTTGCAGTTTTGGAGTGTATAGTTCTCGCGTACTCCTTTTAGGAATTCACATGAAAAAATTATTTGATATTTGCGCACTCTATGACTTCAAATATCATCTCTTTTTTTAATGGTGGCCCCTACTTCTTTCAAAGGGAGTACGTGAGCACTGCATACTCTAGGGCTGTATATAGTATTACCCTTGTCTATATGATGCAGCTCATGAATGGCAACAGGGGTGAGCACCAATCCACTCGAGTCGGATTTAGGAATCTCCTAAATCCGACTCCAACTCCGACTTGTGTAGGTTCCGATTCAACTCTGATTTGTCGGAGTGGAGTCGGAGCAGAGTTGGATTTAGACTTTTATTTAGGTTTTTTCTTCATATTTAACACATTTTAAAACAGGACTTTTTTGTTGACTTTCAAATTTCAAGTTTACTAAAAACATAACCAAAACTCTTTGAACAAGATCAACAAGATGCCCTTGTTAATGGTCATTCTACATTAGTATTTATAGTAAATATTTAATTATAAAAAAGCATTAACAATAAATATAATAGGAGCCCATCAACAAAGTAAAAAATAACAAGTTTAAAATTCAGCTATCGCCTTGTATGCCATATTAGTTTATAATGTCTAACTTATTTATAAATTATTTCTATACTAGACTTATTTCTAGTGTATAATTACATGTTATTGTATATTAGTATTACATGTTATTATACTAGTGTCTAACTTATTTTTAACTTAATTATATACTAGACTTTCTAGTGTCTAATTATATGTTATTATACTTTAATAAATTAATTAGTATTATGTGTTATTAACTTATTATAGTAAACTTATTTCAATATTAGTGTTGTCTAACTTATTTCTATATTTGATTATGTATGGTAATAACATTATAATGTTTATATATACTAAACTATTATTAATCCATTTATATTATAGTATAAGTATATTATTTTATAATAATTAACTCATACTAGTATATTATTGAATCTGACTATATAAGTTTTAGTTATATAACTATATAACTATACTACTATATATATATATGATTAATATATAGATAAATACATATTTTTATAACATATGTACATTATTGAAGGCAAAGGGAAAAGTTAGATTTCGAACATAAAGTTGAAGTAGAGGAGCATAAAGTCGGAGTCGGACTTGGTGCGGCAACACCTTCGACTTTGACTGGAAAACTAAAACAACATTAGACTTTGACTCCGTTTTGTCGGAATCAGATCGGAGGGAATTCAAAATCAAATTTTCAAATTTTTGCTTAATTTGCAATACGTGTCTCAAAGTATTCGGAAGCAAGATAGCATCTTGGGGTCCAGCAATATTAGCCTTTGGTTTATAGTTAAAACACGAGATCTTGTTGCAGCGAAAAACCCAAGCACACGATTATAAGTACATGCCAAAACAATGTGAAAAGTGATTTGTACAATTCCAAGGTGTCCAAGGTATTGATAAAAAAAAAAAAAAAAAA
>QEOT01008740.1:158359-213104 GCA_003123785.1 Pterocarya stenoptera | reverse complement strand
TAGTAATCAACCAGTTCCTCGTCCGTCGGCCGAAATCGGAACCCCAGTGGCAGAGAGTTCACCGAGATCACAGCCATCGTATACGCGCGCGCGCGCACAGAGAGAGAGAGAGAGGAGGGGAGGGAGGGAGGAGAGCAGAAAATAAAAAAGCGAGCTCTTTTTTTGTAACAAACCACAAGAAAGTGAAAAAGAAAAAGAGGGTATCGGAGGAATCAGAGAGATTCAATTCGGGGTTGGAGGGCGGTCTGGGCCATTGGCTTTTGCTTTGTGGGTTGAGCAAAGCACTGAACACAGAGAGAGAGAGAGAGAGTAGGTGACTCTAGCTCGACCCGGCCGGCAGCTTTTATACACACTAGACTACGTTCGCCGTTGGTTCGTATATACCGCGTGAGAATGATTGCCCTCGTACTTACTGATAACTACGATAATGCCGAAGTAGTGAGGGTTGATGATTGTGTGTCATAGTGTCGACCTGTAGGGGGTAGAGTGGGAAGGCGTGGCAAGAAAGTTTGCGTATGCGGATTGTCAACAAACAAATGTGATCTCGCCACGTGCTACACTGATGTGGTCTTGCTGCGGAACTGGGGCCCGTCCAGGAATTAACGCGTCCGAGCTGCCCCGAGTTCGGAGGAGATGAGGATTATGCAACTCAGCGGATGATTCCGCCACGTAATAGAGTGGCGTCTGCTAAAGGGCTGCGATCTGACTCATCTGAGCAGGAATGCGACGCGTCCGAGGTGCTCCGAGTTGGTTTTTCGAGTTACAAAAAGATAAAAATAAAAAACAGAAAACCGAACTTCGCTCTTGCTCCCAGTGTCCGCGCGCTCTTTCTTTGTTCTTTGTTCTTTTTTTTTTTTCTTTTTTTTTTTGTTAAATGCAACCTTTGGCACCAACAATTACTGACGCACTATTCTTTTAAAAAGAAATAAGAAAAATAATTTGCAGTTTGAGATTTATATATGAAAAATAGATATAAAATATGAAGAGAAAAACATAATCTATAAAAAAAATTCTAAAATATTTACTTAAGACTAATTTGAATTTGGAGATGAGATAAGATGGTTTTAGATTAAAGATAAAAGTTGAAAAAAATATGGTTAGAATATTATTTTTTAATATTAATACTGTTTTAAAATTTTAAAAAATTGAATTATTTATTATATTTAGTGTAAAAATTTAAAAAAAATTATAATGATAAGATGAAACATTTTTTAAATCTAAATAGGACTTTAATATGATGAGAAATATGGGTAAAAATTAATAACAATGAAAACCATGCATGCATGGTACGTACATGCATATATATTAATGCATGCTAGTATTAATGGAAGCTTCTGAATAATTTTAACAGATTCATGAGATCATCTCATGATTCTTTTATTTGTTTAATTAAATTAGATAATTCAATTCAGAACGAGATGAACAAAGACTCAAATATTTATTTTAGGGTTCATTCATATGCTAATAAATTACATCGATCTTTTTCCTTCCTTCCAAGCAGTGTGAACACACAAAAAGAAAAGTGTAAAAGAGGTTGAGTCTGAAAAAAAAAAAAAAAAAAAAGAGCAATAAATTAAGAAAGAATCTTTTCCGCTTTAAATAGGTTGGGGAGGACATGAGGGAGGACCCCATCTGTACCATGGGGTGGTTTGTTTCAATGGGGGTCATTGTCGTTTATGCTGATCTAAAGCTAGCACTTTCTTGCTACCTTGGGGTCTTCATTATAAATTAACATTTTTTTAAAAATGGGATGAGAAGAAATGAAATAAAAATGCCAAGTTGATTAATTAGCCTTTTAAATCCCTTAATTTTCATTTAAATAAAGATCATCAGATACTGCTGAGGCAATTAATTTTCACATGACTTGATTGATTTTTTTTAAAGAAGTGTCAAGTATCATCAGGAGGAGTTCAAGATTCAAATGACTTCTTGATTTGTCTTTTGGAGGCTGGGGGATATAACTAGCAGATAATTATATATGGGTCCCTCCGGCCATTAGAAGAATAATCCATTTTCCACAAAGAATATATAATCTTATGTAAATATTATATGTATCATTTTATTTTATGTAAATATGATCATTAATTTGGAAGCCTTGATAATTAGGTCCTTCCCATTAATGATAAAGGTATCGAATGACGTTGAAGCCTGCTTTAAAAGAGATTGCGAAAGTGAATTTATAGAATTAAAAAAATCAAAATTTTACAAGTATTTATTAGTTTTTCTTAACACACCTTCTGTTATATAGTCCACATAATATTTAAAATTTTGCTATTAATTTAATTACCATATTAAATTGTTTAATAACTTTTCCATAATAAATAACTAGCTAAAAGGATAATTTTCATAATAACTTATAAGTAACTAATATATAAACCCTTTAGTGTCACATAGTTATATATATATATATAATAGTTAATTAATCTCTTGAATTGTTAAAAGGTACTTCGATGTCAAAATATATTTTTTCTCTCCATTAATAATAATAAGAATAAAGCTTTTTCGGATGGATCATGAATTATTTGGAAAAAAAAACAATATAAATACTCGACCATGAATTTTAAATCTGTACACATAGAATTAGATCAAGAAGATCACATATATAAAAGACAAAAATGCAATAAATTGTCTTAATTTTGAAGTTTTTGCAGATGAGATAAATAGAAGTTAAAAGTTAAATAAAATATTATTAGAATATATTTTTATTTTAAAATTTAATAAAATTGAATTATAAAATTTATTTAGTGAAAATTAGAATAATTATAATGATTAGATAAAATTAGAGAAATTATAAAAACAAGCAAGGCTTTGTTTAAACTTAAAGAACTAATCCTACAAAACAATATCGATGGGTTGTGCGTGGTTGGTTTTTTGTTTAAATACGTGCATGGTATACATCACCATCAACGTTGAAAATAAAGCCCAAATATCTTTGCATCATTTATTTGCTTTGCATATGAAACAATTCGATTAAAGTGTGTTTCGTAATCACGAGTTTCAAACCACATTATATGCTCGTATAAGAGAAGAATGTGGTGGTCGGGTGTGTCCGCGATACTCTTGATGTCAAAGTTAAAATATATTCAGTAGGGGTGGGCAGCAGGGCCCCGCCCCGCTTCAGCCACGTGCGGCGAGGCGGATTACCCCGTTTGGCAGATGAGAGGGGTGGGGCCACCCGCCCGCATCTGGGTCCACCTCCGGGGGCGGGGGCTGGATTGGGTGACTCGGGCCATATATACCCCGCCCTGCCCCATATAAATATTTATATATATATATGAAAAAAAAAACCCACGTCGTTTCATGCCTGGGTTTAAAAATATCAAAACCAACCCCCCTCCCAAACCTTCTTCGTTCTCACTTCTCCTCTAGCTCTCAATCACTCTCTCTCTAAGTTCTCACACCTGGTCAATCTCTCTGCATCACCGTCACCGTCGTCGTCACATGACTCGTACCCAGTCCCTCTCTCTTCATCTCCGTCACCGAAGGTAAGAAACCCTAAATTCAATTTTTTTTTTTTTGTAATTTATATATTTAATGGAGATTGGAGAAAGGATGGGGTTTACAGGAGATTGAGGATGAGATTTTGTGAATTGTGTGTTGTGGAGCTTAGATTGTGCATGTGATTTGAATTTTGAATGACTCCCATCTGTTTGTTTTTGTTTTTTGTGTTTGTTTGCATTATGTAATATGTGTGAATCACTAAATTATGATATTATTTGTACCTAATTAATTCGGATTGGAGCCCTAAATTAATTTAGGGCTCCAATCCGAAACCCTAAATTAATTTAGGATTTCAAAATACCGTAAATTTACATTGTTTACAATATTTACAGTATTTATAATCTCTTGTAAATATTTTCAATATTTACAATATTCAGTAACGAAATTTACAATATTTACAATATTTCATGCAGTACCTTAATTTACAATATTTATAAATTAAGGTACTGCATGAACAAAAAGTCAATAAACATAAATTAATGAAAGTCCAACTTATTAGTTATAAATATTGTAATAAAATCATCATCCATTAATTAATCTTTACAAGAGATTAAGTTATAATTAATTAAGATGAAATATATATATGAATGTCAAGTGATACTTTTTTTCATTCTACTTTTTTTAATGTTCATTATATAGTTGTTATGCTTATATTCTTTCAAGTCTAAGAAACTATATTGTTAATATACTTTACTACATATATAACAAATATTTAGACACTGCCATCAACATACATATATATATACACACACACACCTGAAGTATTTTTAATCGATGAGTAGCTAGAAACCTAGAAATCATGCATAAAGATCATGCATACACACCTGAAGTATTTTATTTTATTTTATCGTGTTTTCGTAGTAGTTCTGATCCATTCAATCATGATATTTTTTTTATAGTGTCCAAAATTAAAGATCATCAGGATGTTAATTGTTTGGCATGTTGTTATGTTTTCTATAATTTCAAATTTCTTGTTTACTTGAGTTCATGAATATGCCAACAAAATCTAGTGCGAGCTCTACTTTCCAGGCCGAGGGCACCCCTACCCCTACACCTACACTTATACCTACCCCTCCTACTCATATCCCTACCCCTACGACACCTTGCCCCGCCCCCAAGCTCACCAAGGAACCTGCTTCAATAGTTTGGAGTCATTTCATTAAACTAGAGGGTGGTAACCCAAGTAATCCCAAAACCAAGTGTAACCATTGTGAAAAAATGTATGGATGTCACTATAGAAAACATGACACCTCACAATTAAAGGTGCACTTAGAAGAGCAATGGAAAAAAAGTCCAATATTAAGATCATTACAAGAGAAAAACCAATCTAGGCTAAAAATTGGACTTCAAAAAATGGCAGATGAGACTAGTGTAGGTGCAACTTTGATGGAGTATACTAAGTATGATCCCAATAAGTGTAGAAGACACCTAACTCGTATGGTCATCATGGACGAGCTACCTTTTCAACTTGTTGATGGGAAAGGGTTCCAAGCGTATTCTCTCTACTTGGGACCAAGATTTAATATTGTTTCTTGCCACACGGTGGCAAATGATGTAAAAAAATATTTTTACATTGAAAAAGAAAAGTTGATGGGTCAATTGGCGAATCAATTTGTTTGTCTCACCACTGACACTTGGACATCAGTTCAAAATTTTAATTATATATCTTTGACTGTGAATTTTATTGATTGTCATTAGACATTGCAAAAGAAAATTCTAAAATTTTGTAAAATCACCGATCATAAATGTTAAACAATTGAAAAGGCCTTGGAGGCCGCAATAAAGGAGTGAGGGTTGATTCGAGTTGTTACAGCCATAGTCAATAATGACTCGTCTAATGATGTCACATTGGAACATCTGAAAACCTATCTTAAAGAGCCAAATAAGACAATCATGGGTGGTGAGTGTCTGCATGTGAGATGTGCAGCACATATTCTGAATTTGATTGTCACTGATAGTTTGAGGGATCTTCATGACGCGATTGCTTGGGTTAGGATTGCTGTGAGATGGGTGAGATATTCTCTTTCGAGGTTAGAAAAATTCAAGATTGCTGTGAGATCTGCAAGCCTAACATCTAAGAAGGGCCTTTGTACTGATATGCCTACATAATGGAACTCAACATTTTTTATGTTGGAGGTGGCCCAAGAATATAAGCTGGCATTTGTATTATTGGGTGATGAAGACATCCAATATGTTAAATATTTTAATGATCACGAGGGATTGGGGAAACCCGTAGATGATGATTGAAAAATTGTAACTATTTTTATAGAATTTTTGAGGCTTTTTTATGATATCACCACGAGACTATCTAGAACTTTGTACCCTACATCCAATATCAGCAAATATGTAGAGTAAAAGAAGAATTAGATGACATGATCGCGGGTGGTCACATTAGGCTGTGGGAGATGGCATTGATTATGAGGACAAAATACGACAAGTATTGTAGAGATTTAATAAGGGCTAATATTTTGTTATATATAGCTGTCGTTTTTCACCTGAGGTATAAGTTGAATGGCATGATATTTGGATTGAGTCTTGTGTACGGGCAAGTATGGGCGGAGCTTATTGCAGCAAGAATTTGGGAAACCCTTAGTAGATTATTTGATGAGTTTACCACCCTGCGAGATGGTAATATTGCGGCATCTACACCTACACCCTCAGCCTTAGGCTCATAAGTTCCAGAAGTCGAGATTGGGAAAAGATGTATATTGGAGCGGAGTGAGAGGTATGAGTATACCCCCGTCCTTCGGGGTTCTGTAGAGGCTCAGTCAGAGATAGACAGATACTTAGCAGCAGAGATTTTACCATTTTCACGAGACTTCAATATATTAAGTTGGTGGAAGGTGAATGTCGTGAAGTATCCCATCCTTGGAGAGATAGTCTGCACACTTTTGGCCATCCCTGTTAGCACCGTAGCCTCAGAGTCCGCCTTTAGCACCAGAGGACGTGTATTAGATTTATTTAAGAGTTCATTAGCTCCTACCACTGTAGAGGCTTTGATTTGCACACAAAATTGGATCAAGGGAACTCCAATTCATGTTCCGGATGTTCTTGAGTATGAGGAGGCCAACGTCGAGGAGGAGGGTGATGATCAGCCTGGATTTGGTATTTATTTTAATTTTATTTTCTAATTTATTATTTTAATTTATTTATTTTCATTTAATTTGTATTCATTAATTTGATTTCAAATTTAATTGTTATAGTGATATATGAAACGGCGGATGGAAGTCCACCCCCGCACCCCTGCCAGCTGACAGGGTATCCCGCCCCCGCATGGACGGGGGCGAGGTACGGGGAAAAATGTCCCCCCTGGCATATGCGGGGGCAGGGGGCAAGGGCGGGGGAAGGGTGGCCCTGTCGCATAGGGGGCGGGTATCATCTTTAATATTCAGTACTGTAGATGTGGCGCCCCCAACCCCCACATATGGAAACTTAGGAATCAAGATGCTCAGATGATGACAACGCAATCACACATTCTAATGATAAGTGCCAAGTGTGTATACATGCAACAATGTACAATAAAACAAAGCAGCGGATAATTAAAATAAGTCGACTATGTACCATAATTGTTTAATATAAATTCATTTAAACTAAAGCGTTTTAAAAAGCAATACAGTTATCCCATAAAAACATAATAATACGAATTGAGAAATGCTTTGGGACCCGAATTTGGGTCCCGAAGATGTGTCCCGAATGGGACTTTTTTTTTTTTTTACTGAGTGATTAAAAAAATATTTTTAAATGATGTTGTGAATTTTTTATTTTTTTAAAAGTGTTTATGATGATTAAAAAAATATATTAAAAAATAAAATAAAAATGAAAAAAAAAAATTTAGCCTATTCGGTGGCTTCTCTGGCTACATCTCTCGGGAGATGTAGCAGTGCCCATACGAATTACATAATTTAAAACGGGAAAGAATACCCAAACACGAGCAAGTGATCTCAAATGAAAAGCGAGTTTTTTTATTTATTTTTTTATTTTTTATAACAAACCACAAGAAAAAGAAAAAGAAAAAAGCGTATCGGAGGAATTAGAGAGATTCAATTCGGGGTTGGAGGGCAGTCTGGGCCATTGGCTCTTGCTTTGCGGGTTAAGCAAAGCACTGAACATAGAGAGAGAAGGTGACTCTAGCTCGACCGCAGCATTTTTTACACACGAGAAACGATAAAACAACTATTTTACAATTTTTTTTTACAATCTTTAAATAAAATAATATTTTTTAAAATATTTATTTTAATTTTAATTTTGATTTGAAGGATTTGAATTATAAAAAAAATATTATTTTATTAATAAATTGTAAATAAGGTCTATGCGTTCGCCATTGGTTCGTCTATACCACGTGAGAATGATTGCCCAGTTAATTCTGATAACTACGATAATGCCGACGTAGTGAGGGTGGAAGATTGTGTGTCAGAGTGTTGACTGGTAGGTGTAGAGTGGGAAGGCGTGGCAAGAAAGTTTGCGTATGTGGATTGTCAACAAACAAATGAGATCTCGCCACGTGGTACAATGCTGCAGAAGTCGGGCCCGCCTAGGAATTCAACGTGTCCGAGATGCCCCAAGTTCCCCGGGGGGGGGCTCAGGGATGAGGATTCTGCAACTTAGCGAATGATATTCCGCCACGTAATAGAGTGGTGTCTACTATATGGGTGCGATCTGAGTAGGAATGAGACGCGTCCGAGGTGCGCCGAGTTTTTTTTCGAGTTAAAAAAAAAAAAAAAAAAAATCATCTTTTTTTGTTAAAAAGAAATAAGAAAAATAGTTTGTAGTTTGAGAGTTATATAATATGAAAAATAGATAAAAGATATCAAGAGAAAAACATAATTTTTTTCAAAAATTCTGAAATATTTTCCCATATTTAGTGTGAGAAATATGGGTAAAAATAACAATGAAAACCATGCATGAAGTACATGCATGCTAGTATTAATGGAAATATCTGAATAATTTAACAGATTGAGATCATCTGATTCTTTTATTTTTTTAATTAAATTAGATAATTCAATTCAGAAAGAGATGAACAAAGACTCAAATGGTTATTTTAGGGTTCATACATATTCAAACATTCTTTTGTTATTGTGGGAATTTACAGTGTGAACACAGAAAAGGAAAAGTGTAAAGAGGTTGAGTCTCAATAAAAAAGAGCAATAAATTAAGAATCTTTCCGCTTTAAATAGGTTGGGGAGGACATGAGGGAGGATCACCAAGTACCATGGGGTGGCTTGTTTCAATGGGGGTCATTGCCTTTTACGCTGAAGCTAGCACTTTCTAACTATCTTGGGCTCTTCGTTATAAAATTTGCACCTCGTTTTTTCTAACAAATGGGACGAGACAATACGAGATGAGATGAGATAAAAATTAAAAATTAAATAAAATATTATTAGAATATATATTTTTAATATTATTTTTATTTTAAAATTTTAAAAAATTAAATTATTTATTTTATTTTATATAAAAATTTAAAACAACTGTAACTATTAGACTGGATAAATTGAAAAGAGTTATAAAAACAATTGAAGAGGTATATCAGCTAGAGTAATTTCGTCTTTAAACAAACAAAAGGTCGCCAATTGATCATCCTATTTTCTACTTCGGTAAGTACTTATGTGTCACAATTTCATTGGCCAAAATATTATTAATATGTAAAGTTGGCCTCCAGCTTTAACTGCAAGTTGCAATAATTAATCTATCAAACCCTAGAAAAAGTTAAAAGTTCATGTAAATAAAAGCGCCAAGTTCGTTAGCCTTTTAAATCCTTTGTCATTAAATAAATATCATCTGATACTGAGGCAATTAATTTATCTATGACTTGATTGATTTTTTTAAAAGTAGTGTCAAGTATCATCAGCACGATGGAGGAGTTCAAGATTCAAACGACTCTTGATTTGCCTTTTGGAGGCGAGGGGATATTATAACCAGCAGATCATAATTATATATATATATATCTATATATATATATATGGGTCCCTCCTCCCATTTGAAGAAGAATCCATTTTCCACAAAGAATACACTATAATCTTCTCCAAATACTGCGATTTCATCATGTCATGATGGGATATAACATTCAAGTCATTATAATCTGTTATCAACTCCTAGCTTATATATATGTTGTTGTAATTTGAAGCAGGCCGCTACAGCCTTGAGATGATCATGTGTATTATAATTTACTATTTTGTAGTGTAATTTGGTAGAGATTGATCCACTTCTCTGGCCTCTAAATCCTTAATTAATAAGTAAGAAAATTATACAAACACATGTGGCTCATATATATCTAGATAGAATGAGCTTGGGGCCCAGCCAGAGCCACAGGTCATGCATGCATGCATATGCCAACAATATTGGTACTGCATGCAGGTCGGTGGGTGGGGCTGATTTGAGAAATCTAGCTAAGGCTAAAGATTTCAAAGATGAAATCATTGCATGCCAAGGATTTCAAAGATATATGTTGCAAGCGCATGTGGCTGAAAATCATCAAATATTGGTAGAGTTGAGTCGGATTATATGTGACGCACACTGATCATGACGTACGCTCGATCGGCCAAGGTACTGATGCGTGAGTTAGGATAATTTTAGATTAATTAATTATTTGTTAGGAGTTTATTATATTATCTATTATTTGAATAAATTAATAGTAGATTAGGTAGCATTTGATTTTATGTAAATATGATCTTTAATTTGGAAGCCTTGATAATTAGGTCATTCACATTAATAATAAAGGTATCGATCGAATGACGTTGAAGCCACCTTTAAAAGAGATTGCGAAAGTGAATATATAGAGTTAAAAAAATCAAAATTTTAAAAGTATTTGTTAGTTTTTCTTAACATACCTTGTATAGTCCACATAATATTTAAAATTTTGCTATTAATTTCATTACCATATTAAATTGTTTAATAACTTTTCCATAATAAATAGTAAATACCTTGCTAAAAGGATCATTTTCATAATAACTTATAAGTAACTAATATATAAACCCCCTTTAGTGTCACATAGTTATATATATATATATATATATGATAGTTAATTAATCTCTTGAATTGTTAAAAGGTACTTCTATGTCAAAATATATTTTCTCTCCATTAATAATAATAAAAAAAAAGAAGCTTTTTCGGATGGATCATGAATTATTTGGAAAACAAAAAACAATATAAGTACTCGACCATGAATTTTAAATCTGTACATGACATGGAATTAGAAGAAGATCACATATATAAAAGACAAAAATGTAATAAATTGTCTTAATTTGGAGGTTTTTACATATGAGATGAGATGAAATGACGTTAAAAGTTGAATAAAATATTGTTAGAATATATTTTTTTAATATTATTTTTGTTTTACGATTTGAAATAGTTGAATTATTTATTTTATTTTGTGTGAAAATTAGAAAAGTTGTAATGATTAAATTAAATGAGATGAGATTAGTTGAGTTGAGAAAAATTGTAAAAACAAACGAGGCTATGTTAAACTTAAAGAAACTACTTCTACATGCAAAACAATATCGATGGGTTGTGCGTAGTTGTTTTTTTTTTTTTTTTGGTTTAAATACGTGCATAGTGTACATCACCATCAACATTGAAAATGAAGCCCAAATATCTTTGCATCATCTACTTGCTTTGCATATGAAACAATCATGTTAAAACGTGTTTTGTAACCACGAGTTTTAAACCACAATGTGTGCCTATAAAAGAGAAGAATGTGGTGGTCAGGTGTGTCTGCGACACATTTGATGTCAATGTCAGAACATATTCAATACTGGAGATAACACAGAAAGAGCAGAGAGTGAGTTCAGAGTGATTCAGCTTTTCCATTACCGGCTTCAGGCTATTTATATCCTGAGTCATGAGATCGAGTCCAATGTTTCTAGGATGAGTTAAGAAGATCATGAGGACTGTGATCAAGAGAAATTCCTAGCTTATATGTATGTTGTTGTAATTTGAAGCAGGCCGCCACAGCCTTGAGATGTGTATTATAATTGACTATTTTGTAGTGTTTCGTAGAGATTCCACTTCTCTGGCCTCTAAATCCTTAATTAATTAGTAAGACAAGTATACAAATAAGCTCGGGGCCCAGCCAGCGCCGCAGGTGCATGCATGCATATGCCAACAATGGTACTGCATGGTCGCGCGGTGGGTGGGGCTGATTTGAGAAATCTAAGGCCAAAGATTTCAAAGATAGATCTTTGCATGCCAAGGATTTCAAAGATGTTGCATGCTCATGTGGCTGAAGATCATCAAGTATTGGTAGAGTTGAGTCGATCGGTATGTGACGCACACTGATCATGACGTACACTCGATCAGCCAAGGTGATGCGCTAGTATATTGGCCGTGTTGCCACTAATCTTGAAGATCGAGTTAGGATAATTTTAGATTAATTAATTATTTGTGAGTTTATTATACTATCTATTAATCAAGTGTTTACTACCACCATGATGCGTCCACCCATGCTTTCATACTTAGACATTGTCACCCTATTGGAAAGCTACACTGAACGTCATAATCTTGATACCCCATCTACCCTTCAAATTGCATACTACACTTAGAAAAATCACAAGCATAAGAAACATGGCTAATCTTTTAACTCCAAAGGTCGCAGTTTCCACCCCAGCCATTCTTCAAACACCAAACATACTCAAGGCACCTCTGGCTCCCCCTCTACACACAAACCCTCCAAGGATGATCTCCCTATTTTTTAGATATGCAACAAGCACAGTCATACTTCCCTTAAGTGGTTCAACCGCTTCAATCATTCCTTCCAAGCTGATAGTGTGCCACAAGCACTTGCTGCCATGAAGATTGCTGAGTCTTAGGATTCGAATCGGTTTCCTGATATTGCATCTACTGACTACGTCACCAACAAACTTGGTAATCTTCATGATCTTCAAATCTATCATGGATCCAATGGCCTTATGGTAGGTGATGGTGATGGCACCACTCTTCCCATTACTCACACTGGTAAAGATTCTATTGGCTCCCATATTTGTCTCAATTATGTACTTGTTGTCCCTTCAACCTCCAAGGTCTTGCTTTTTGTTAGCAAACTTACCACTGACTATCCTCTCACAGTTGCATTTGATGGTGATGGTTTTGTAATTAAGGATAAAGCAACGCAACACATTCTAGAGAAGGGGCATAGACGTGGTCGCTTATATGCCTTTGACAGAGCACCATCAGCTTGCTTCTCTTCTTGGTTTCGCAAGGCTGAACCTCATTGCTGCACTCCCGTTTTGGCCACCCTCACCAGCAAATTTTGGATGTCCTGCACTCAAATAAGAAGATTTTCTTCAATGTGTCACAACCCCTTATTTCTTCTATTTGTGTCAGTTGTCAATTAGGCAAGTCATGTAGACTACCCTTTTTGTCAAAAGATGATAAAATAACAGCTCCCTTCCAAAAGGTTCACTATGATGCATGGGGACCAACCCCTATGAATTCTAGAGAAAATTTTGCTTTTACACCATTTTTGTGGATGCATTCACTAACTTCATGACGCTCATGTGGTTTATATCACTAAAATTGGATTGACCATGATGTTCCATACCCATCTTCCAACTCAATTTTGGGTAGATTGTGGAATCTCCTTTTTCTCGCCTTCATGGTCGTCATTTGGGACTACACCCATCTCAGAGTTTTGGGCTCTCATTGCTTCCCTTTTCTTGGTGATTATCATGCTCACAAGCTGGAGCTTAAGTCACTGCCTTGTGTTTTCATAGGGTACAACATCAAACACAAAGGGTACAACATCAAACACAAGGGTACAAATGTCTATACCCCCCATTCGGAGAGTTTACCTCTCTCGGCACGTGGTTTTCGATGAGTTTGTTCTTCCTTACTCATCTCCTACACATCTTTATGGCCATGACATAGTCACTGGCGAGCTCTCATCACTTATGGATTGGGAGCCTTCCTCTCCTTCGACAAGCACAAACTCTTCACATGTGCTTGCCATTTCACTCTCTGCTCATGCTCTTCCCTTGATGGCACCTATGGATCCTCAACTCACCATGTATGCTCCTACCTTCCCTGTAGGGGTGTAAATTTAAGCCGAAAAACTGGATCGGACCGGATTGGTTGGCCTGGTTTTGAACCGGTCCTGTTCGGGACCAGTTCTTATATGCGGGAAACCAACCGGAACCAGTCCGGTTTCAATTCTACGATTTTCTAGACTGGACCGGACCAGTTGGAGAAATATATATATAAATTACTATCTTATATATAAATTTTATACAAAAATAATATTATACAAAATATTTTTTATATATAAGTTTTATATATAATATATAATAATATGTGAAAGTTGTATATATAATATATATAATTATATATCATATATGAAATAATTTCATATTATAATTAATAACTTATAACATAAAATTTTAATATTAAATATGAATATTTGTAATTTGTTTGATCATACGTTATTAATATAAATTATAATTATATATAAGATAATGTTCTATAATTTATAAAATAAAAGTTTAATCTTAAAGATGAAAATTTAATTGATCATATGCTTTAAACATAAAAATATATATATTAAATATATTATATATAGTCTAATATATTATATAGCTATACTAAATCACTATAAGTTTATAACTAATACTAATAGTTTAATATAGATTATAGCTATACTTATACTAATATAGTTATATTAAATCACTATAAGTTTATAACTAATACTAATATATAACTATACTAATAGTATAATATTAATACTATTATATAGTCTAATATATTATATAGATATACTAATATATAACTAATACTAATAGTCTAATATTAGTACTATTATATAGTCTAATAATTACTATAACTAAATCACTATAGTTTATAACTATGTATAAAATGTATTAAGAATATATAAAAATTATAATTATCATTTAAAAAAAGAAGAAGAAGAACCATCTACATAGAAGAAACCAACAGAAAATGGCGTCATTTCCTCTATACCAACAGGAAACGACGCGGTTTAGACTTCCAGAAGGCAATAATGCCAATAAACCCTAAAATCGAACCTCACTCTCATCTCTTCCTCGCCTCTTTGATGACTGCCTCACTCTCTGTCTCACCTCTTTGCCCCACTCTCATCTCTGCCCCACTCTCGTCTCTAGCTCGCTAGTCGCCGCCTCGCCTCTCTTCCTTGCCGCACTGACCTTTGGCCTCACCTCACGGTAATGTTTCTCCTTTTTTTCATTTCATTACTTGTTAGATTTAGTCTTTTAGATATTCATTTCTGCCATGTGACAAAGAACTAAGACCTAATCGAACCCACATATTTTCTTTCTGTTCAGAGAACTACAAAAGCAATTTTGCCAACGCAGATGGGAAGGATGATTATGGATTTGCTTGTAAGAACTTGTATTCATTTCCATTCCATTTCCTACAACATTCCAGCTGTAAATACATCATTCCCCATTTACATTCAATCATCACATCACCATCACAATAGGAACCTAACATAGAACTTCATTATCAGATTTATCAGAGGTGTGTTATGGCCTGTAGATCATTCAAATGTTTTATTAGGATTTTTGTGATTATGTCTGTGTAATCTGTAATGGGATAATTGCATTTGGTTTGCCTCACGTTTTCTACTTCTCCTAGAACAAAAATATTAAAGGTTTGGTTTTGGAATGATGGCCAGTGTAATCATTAATAAAACAACCCGTAATTTATCATTATCTTGCTTAATTACTAAAAACTGATTGGCAATGGCAACTCAATCCTTTAACTGATCAAGTGCTTACCCCATATATATATATAGTTATAACTGCTTTTATTAATTTTATTTTTGTTACTACAGATGGATCCTTCAAATGAAACACCCGGGGATGTTCAACCTTCAATGGAAAGGAACCAAAGGACCATGGAATCAATAGCGACTAATGATCCGCTTTCTCCCAAATCTAATGTAAGTAAACCATCTACTGGTCCTGGGAGTGGTAGGAAAAGATTTGTAGCTTGATATTATTTTACAAAGATTAATATTGGGGATAAGTCGAAACCTAGGGTTGTATGTAACCTTTGTGGGATGACTTATGCTTGTGATTCTAATAAAAATGGCACAAAAAATATGTTGGGGCACTTAGAAAAAATATGTAAGAAATCTCCATTTAGGAAAGTGGATAAAAACCAATCTGTATTGGGTTTCCAGTCTGGATCAAGCGGTGGGAGGCTTGTACCTATTGCTTTTAGTGTTGAGGCTTGTAGAGAAGCCTTAGCAGAAATGTTGGTTGTTGATGAGTTTCCTTTTAGACATGTGGAAGAGGAGGGGTCTAAGAAATTTATATTTGTTGTGCAACCTAGATGGAATGAGATTCCAACACGTGTAACGATTGCAAAAGATATTTTTAAACTTTATTTGAGAGAGAAAGACAAGTTGAAAAGTGCTCTTAAGGGGAATCGCATTTGTCTAACCACGAATACATGGACATCCGTGCAAAATTTTAACTACATGTGTCTCACCGCACATTTTATTGATGAAGATTGAAAAATGCACAAAAGAATAATCAATTTTTATAAGGTTGAAAACCATAAGGGTGAGACACTAGGTAAAAAAATTGAAGTATGTTTGCTTGAATGGGGGTGGCCCAAAATATTGACAATTACACTCGATAATGCAAGTTCAAATAATGTGGCAGTTTCGTATATTAAAAGAAAGACAAGGATTAGAAAGGATGCGATTTTGGAACGTGAGTTCTTGGATAGGACATGTTGTGCTCATATCTTGAACTTGATTGCTCGAGATGGTTAGAAAGAATATGATCAATCAATTGCACGAATTAGAGGGACTGTGAAGTATGTGAAATCATCTCCACAAAAGTTGAACACATTTAAGCAATGTTGTGATAGTGAGGATATTACTTGTAAAAGTAGTGTATGCTTAGATGTAGCAACTCACTGTAACTCCACTTATATGATGTTGAATAGGGCTAAAAAGTTTGAAAAAGCATTTCAACAACTAGAGGATGAAGATTCAAGATATGTTAAGAACATTGGGGAGGATGATAGTGAGGATGATGATGGTGTTAGTGAGTTGGATAAAGGAGGGACATCTAAGTTAGGGCCTCCAACCATGGATGATTAGGATAAGGGTAAGTTCTTTGTATAATTTCTGAAACTTTTTTAAGATGCAACCTTGGGTCTCTCATGGACCAATTATGTCACTTGCAATAGTTTTGTATTTGAACTAGTGACAATTAAAGCTGCAATTAATTTGGAGTGTGTGGAAGGGCCTCATAATTTGAGAACAATAGCATTTAGTATGAAATCTAAATATGAGAAGTATTGGTGGAATTTTGAGAAACTGAATCTTTTGTTATATGTTGGTTGGTTCTTGATCCTCGATATAAAATGCGTTCTCTAACATTTATTTTTGAAGGAATATATGAGGATAATAGTTCAAAGTTCTTATGTTGGTAGATCGGGTTAAAGATGCATTGACTCGTTTATACGATGGCTATTGTGAAAATGAAGGAAGTGATGCTGGGGCACAAGATCAAACTATGAGCCAATCAAGCGAGGGAGGGGCAAATAGTACAAGTTCAACTGCTGGGGTAGGTCAAGGTGATTTCAGATCATTTATCCGTGCACAAATTAAGAAGCATTTGGAGTCAGAGAACTCTTTGGAGAGTAAATCTGAACTGGAGAGATATTTATATGAAAAATGTGAAAAAGTTTATGTGAAATTCGACTTGTTGACTTGGTGGAAGGTCAACTCCATTAGATACTACGTGGTTTCAAGACTCACGCGGGATGTTCTTGCAGTTCCGATATCTACAGTGGCCTCTGAGTAGGCTTTTAGCACAACAAGTCGAGTACTTGATTCTTTCCGCAATAACCTATCTCCACTTATGGTAGAAGCCCTTATTTGTACACAAAATTGGCCATGTTCTTTTGTCCTGATTAACATTCGCACTTTAATAGATGATGTTGAGGAGTTTGAGAAATTTGATACTGGTATATAGCATCATTTACCTTTTCTTTCACTATTTCTAAAGTGTAAATCATATTAGTAATTTGTTTTAATTATTATGCTTATTTTTTCCCTTTTGTGTAGAGCTCATGGAAGACCTAGAGAGTTCTTCAAGACCTAGTTTTTTGGTTGGAGATAATTGAATTTAAGGTAGGTCAACTTGTATAACATCTTTCCTTAGTTTTTTTTTCTATTTAATGTAATTACTAACTTTTTATTGGAATTAATTGCTTAATTTATTTTCATACAATTGCAAGGTTTGTTTAATGGACTATTGGAGTTGGTGGCTTGGTGCATAGCTATTGGTTCTAGTTGTAAAGTTTTTTGTTGGATGTTCTAAGTTATTGTAATTTGGACTTCTAATTTGGATTAGTAATTTGGACTTGTAATTGTTGAACTTTTAGACTTGTAATTTAGACTTAGTGTTTGGACTTGTAATTTTTTGGACTTTTGGACTCTTAAATTATTGGACTTTTGGACTTCTAATTTAGACTTTAGAACTTATTTTATTCCATAGGCTCAAAGCATATTTTTCTTTTTATTGCAGATTTGTTTTTTCAGCTTTTGTAGTAGTTATATTTATAAGCTTGTAGCAGATCTTTTTTAGTAAAGCAGTTTTTTGGAAAATAGTTTTTAGTAAAGCAGATTTTTTAAATAAAAGTATAAAACAGATTTTTTAAATAAGTTTTTTTTTTTTTTTTTTATAAACAAATTTTTAATAACAAACTGTCAAACTTACATTTTAAAAAAATTGAAAAATCGGATTGGACCAGACTGGACCGGAAACCGGTAATACCTATTTAGAAGGGTAACCGATGCGTAATCGGTTTTAGAAAATACAAAACCGGTATATACCGGTTCGGTCCTAGATTTTGTCCAAAACTGGACCGGACCGGTTACACCCATACTTCCCTGCACTTGAATCTTCAGCTCTTGCTGTGCCATTTGATCAGCCAACGATTCCAAACCGTGTTGTCTCATCTGCAACACTTGCTACTCCAGCTCTTGCTTCACGACATAACATGCTCACTTGTGCTCAAGCTGGGGTCTACAAACCAAACCCGAAATACATTCTTCATGCTGCTCGCCCTGATATTCCTGCAGTGCCTCGATCAATCATTGCTACCCAAAACATCCAGGATGGCTTGCAGCCATGCGTGAAGAGCTAGATGCTCTTGCAAAAAATAACACTTGGTCCTTTGTACCCCATCAACCACATAAGAATGTTGTATGTTGTAAGTGGGTTTACAAGGTGAAACTTTAGCCTAACGGTACCATGGAACACCTCAAGGCACGCTTAGTTGCAAAGGGCTTTCATCAAGTGGATGGCCTTGATTTCATGAAACTTTTTCCTCTGTTATTAAACTAGCCAGCATCTACCTTGTTCTTACTATAGTCGTGATTAAACGGTGGAAAATCTGCCAACTTGACGTACGAAATGCATTCCTACATGGTTTCCTCACCACCTATATCTACATTTAACAGCCACTTGGCTTCATTGATCCAAACCACCCATCCCATGTTTGCAAACTAAGTCGTGCACTCTGCGGGTTAAACAGGTGCCTCGTGCATGGTTTGATCAACTCAGCACCTACCTTATCCAACTTGGTTTCTACTACAGAACCTCTGATCTGAGCCTCTTCATCAATCACTCAAACCATGGACTTCTTGTTTTTCTTCTATATGTCGACGACATTGTAGTCACAGGTGATAGTCCCTCCCGAATTCAATGGCTCATTTCACTACTAGCAGCAGAGCTCTCTCTTAAGGATCTTGGCTTCCTCCACCATTTCCTTGGCATTGAAGTCCATCGATCTCCTCATAGCCTCCTGCTCTCTCAGGCCCACAATGCCCGTGATCTCTTAGATCAAACTTCCATGGGTGAATACAAACCCATTGCCACTCTCATGCCTTCCAAGGGTCGAACTACACGCTTTACTGAACTCTATGCCGATCCCACTCACTATCGTAGTCTAGTTGGTGGTTTGCAATACTTAACCTTCACTAGGCCAAACAACTCCTACAACGTCAATTTTGTATGTCAATTCATGCATGCACCCATTGTTGCTCACTTCCAGCTTGTCAAATGCATCCTACGATATGTCCATGGGACCATTTCAATTGGCCTTCATATCCTAGCATCCAACACCCTCGACTTATATGCTTTTTTGACACCGACTGGGTTGGCTACCCCTTACCCGTTGCTCCACTATCGACTTCTGCACCTGTCTCAGTGCTAATTGAATCTCATGGAGTGCCAAAAAGCAATCCACGGTTGCTCGATCAAGTGCCGAAGCTAAGTATCGCTCCATGGCATCCACTGTAGCTGAATTCACGTGGCTCACATTCCTCATTCGAGACCTCTGCACCCCTCTTCCTCATCCACCTATGCTTCACTGTGACAATGTTAGTGCCTTACATTTATCTGTTAACCCTATCTTCCATGCATAGTCGAATCACATTGCCCTTAATTTTCACTAACCCGATAAAATGTATGTATCATTGTCATCTCGGCTGGAACGATTGAGTTCTCTATAAAACTCTGAGATGGTGTCGATATACGAAACAAGGTCCCATGCTTCGTCCTTCTGGTTGATGATTGGTGTCCAACCACGCTCAAGGAAGAAAGCCAGCAAGGAATGACCCTCCTAGAGAAGATCATGAAAGTCAAGGATCTTCACTTGACGTTCCAACAAAATAGTCTTCTCTTGAACTGCTTCGCTAGATAGTTGTACTGGTCTGCCATGCCTTCAACTCCTATAAGACATTGTCAACTTGAAATTAAAAAAATAAAATGAAGAAAATTAGTTATAAAATATCATACATAAATCTCAAAAAATTATATACTAATTTGTATAATTTAAAACTATTTTGTATTACACCTTCGAACAAATAATTAAGCATTCAAACGTTAAAAAAAATTTCAAATGGTTACACAACCTTTCAAACGTTACTGAAAGTATAAAAACGTTCAAATGTTAAACATATGTGTTCGAATGCTTTCAATTAGTCACTCAACCATTCAAAACATGAGTCACACCCATTCGAACACAATAGACCATCATTCGAATGGTTTCTAGATCAAGCTTAGCAATGACTAAATCAACTCGGTGACCATTGAATCGAAAGGAATCCATCGTTTCCTTTCACTCTTCAACAAATAATACACATACAAGGCCGAGATGTGCATAGAGGCATCTTGACCTTCGAACTGGAGAGGAACATTTGAATGTTTTTTTTCCAATAGTGAGTCATGTTTGAACAATGGCTAGGGTTTTTGGCGCTTGTTGAAATGGTGGCAGGAATTTCTTCCTCCAATCCTTGAGTAACAAATTAAAGTTCAAACAGTACCTTTCTAATGTTCAAACTATATCACGAAAATTTTGTCAGCGAGAAAAGTTATGCACTTAAAATATTTTCACATTCGAATATAAATGTGAGGGGTTTGAACAATATATGTTTTAAAAGTTCACGTAGGTGATGACTTTTTTCACCATAATAAGCGTTGTTTTAATTGGGACAGCGGCATTTCAATTCAAGGAACTTGTTACAAAGACATTTTGTCATCGTAATAAGTTCAAGAATTTTAGACTTTGGTTAAATACCGCAGATCACTCATAACGCTACACACTCCTCATTTGATACTTTTCTTTGATTTGTAGAGAGAACTAAGGTATTTGAGTGGTTTTTTTCTTCAAAAGTTTAAAGAGAGAGGTAATCACACTTGGGTTTAGAGAGTGACAAAGAGTGAGAGAGATAAAGATAGAGTTAGTAAGATTGAGGGAGAGTTGGCGAAAGGGTTGCACATGAATTTTTCCAAGAGACGATATTAGGTAAATATCTATGCACCTTTAACTCATATTCTTCATTGTAAATTTTAGATTTTTACTAATTTTATTGTATTCCCTAAATGTGGTATATGTACTTTATTATTTATTGGATTGTTTGGAATTTCACTGAAAGTAAAATCTCTAATTTCTACTCATTATAATCTATATCTATATGTTTGTTCATTTGTATTATTCATGATTTGTGTGGTTGTTTGTGAATAATCAATGTATTTTGAAGACTATATTTATCGATGTTGTTCTGCGTTCAACTATGGAAATAGGGTTGCAACCGTTCGAATAACATATGTTACCATTCGAACGTTCATTCTGCATTCGAACGTGACATTACAAATAACACAAATTACTCTAATTAAATTATTAATTAAATTCTAAAAATATATTTTAAATTATCACACAATAGAACATTATAATAATAAACATAATGAGAGTATAATTAATACTTAAAAATATAATAGACGTTAAATATCATAATAAATTATAATTAATACTTAAAAACAGGCACCCAAGTGAATAAATATACTAATAAAAAAAACTTGGTCAAAAGTAGTTAACATAATGAGAGTAATTCTAATTAAAATACTTAATATAAAATAAACATATACAAAATCTATTGTTGTAAAATTTAAAATCATAATGCACAATTGATTATATTTAAGAAAATCATATAGTAAAGTTGATTAAATTTAAGAAAATCATACAACACAATTGATTAGATTTAATAAAATCATACAACACAATTAATTAGATTTAATAAAATCGTATAGCATAATTGATTAAATTTAAGAAAATCATATAGCAAAAAAATAATACCTAAATTATATAATTATCTGTTGTTTGATATGTTCTGGCATCCTGAATTGTTATGTATTTCTTTTGTGTTTTGTATGTTGTATCGAAATAAACCTTAGACCTGTTCAAGAGTTATCAATCTCATTGAACAATTGACTGATAACTCTTGAATTGTCCAGAGTGGACAGCTTGGGGTTGTAAGATCATTTTTACAAACTATCCAACTGTATTTGTTCACGTCTGACATTATGGTTTTGGTAGATTCATCTCCTGTTGTTTTCTGGATATGCAGTTTTGGTGATGGTGCATCAATGTGTTACTCGTCGGTGCACAAAACGAGCATATTTGGAGAACGATGGGATGATGCTGCTGAAATTTTGTTGGACGTGGCAGATAATAGTTGATAGGTTGGCGACTATGATCTTACAATCCCGAATGTGATAGGACTAACTACTCGGTGAAAAGAAGAAATTGCACAATATGTTAGATACATGCTTGCTTGTTGATGCCCACATGACTGTTTGTAATAGGGTATTAGGCATCAATAAAAGTTGGATGAGAGTTAGAGATTGCTTGGGTGAGGATTACAATGTATATATTGAAGGTGTTAAAAAATTCTTGGAGTTTGTATCATGTAAAGTTGATAGTGACAGGTGTATTAGATGTACATGCAGACAATGCAAGAATTTGCCTTCTCATAAGATAAACTTTGTGAGAGAGCATCTGTTTATCAAAGGTATTGACTAGGGTTATATTGATTAGGTCTTACACGGCGAACCATATCCAATACCATTCGAGCCTCTACATGAAGAAGAAGACATCCATGAAGATGTACAATCAGAAATTGTTGGTGATAAATATGATGAGGATATGGAGCAATTTTTAGGTGAATTGGTGCGAGAATATTTATGGATGAATGTGATATGGACACATCAAATTCAAATGATGCGGGCATAACACTTTTGCTCACTTGTAGAATGATTCACAGTGTGAGTTATATCTAGGATGCAGAATGCATATCAATTTGTCATTTCCAGTTAGACAGATTTACATAAAATCTATGTTCTGATTATCAATTAAAACTATCAATATGTTATTTGATTTGTTTAAAGAGGCACTTCCATTAAACAATATTTTATCTCACAACTTTTATGAAGCAAAACAGTTGAAGTGTGGACTCAGGTTTGATTACAACGTAATACATGCATGTAAAAATGACTGTGTATCATTTTGGCGAGAGAATGAGCAATTGAATGAATGTCTCATTTACCATGAATCAAGATGGACATCTGAGAAGCAGAATGTACTGCAAAAGGTCATATGCCACTTTTCATTGATACCTAGATTACAATGATTATTTATGTCATGTGCAATGGCTGTAAATATGACATGACACTCATCATCTAGAGTCAGGAGTGATGTTGTCTTGTCATATCCTGTTGATTCTCAGGTTTAGATGGAATTTGATTTGGAACACCTATGGTTTGCTAAAAAACCTGGCAATGTGCGATTTGGGATGGCAACAGATAGATTAAATCCATTTGGGAACATGAGTACTAGTCATAGTACTTAGCTAATTGTACTTATGCTGTATAATCTACCACCATGGAAGTGTATAAAAGATTCATATTTCCTGATGAGTTTGCTCATTCTAGGTTCGAGATCACCGAAAAATTATATAAACGTACACTTACATCAATTGATTGCATAATTAAAAGATTTGTAAGAGAATGAGATCTTAATATTTAATTCATTAACAGGCAAATCATTCAAGATGCATACTGCCTTGTTATAGATAATAAATGATTTTTTTCATTTATGGAAACTTGTGAGGTTTGAGTACTAAGGGAAAAATGGCATGTCTGACTTGTAACAAGCATACTCAATCTAAATGGCTTATGTATGGAAAGAAACTATGCTTCCTAGGTCATCATTGATTTTTACCTGGTGACCATAGATGGTGTGAAAATTTTAGGATATTTGATGACATTGTTGAATGGGGGCATCCTCCACCGTATTTGTCTGGCCAAGATGTACATGTAGAATTAATAGATGTCAATTGTAATGAATTTGGTAAAATGCAAAGGAAGAGAAAATGAACTGCGAATGAGTTAAATTGGACAAAGAAGAGTTTATTTGTCTAACTCCCATATTGGTTAACGTTAAATTGCAGCATAGTCTTGATGTTATGCATATTGAGAAAAATATATGTGAGTCCGTATTGAAAATTTGATATCAATTGAAGACAAAACGAATGATACATTAAACTTACAAAAGTATCTGAAGCAGTTGGGAATAAGATCGAAAATGCACTTGCAACAAAATGATTTGTCTATCTACAAGCAGACTGGATGGTATACATTATCAAATAACAAAAGAGCTATATTTTGTGAGTGCCTAATGAAAATTAAATTAGCAAATGATTTTGCCTCAAATCTAGCAATTTGTGTGCGAACAAATGACTGAAAAATTATTGGATTAAAAAGTCATGATTGTCATGTATGTTTATAACGTATTTTGCTTGTTGGTATCTGTGGGTACTTGACGAGAGATGTGCGCATGACTTTGACTGAGTTGGGTGCATTTTTTAAAGATTTATGTGCTAGAACGTTGAATGTAAAAGCTTTGGATCGTATGGAATGGAAAATTGCTATAATATTATGTAAGCTGTATAGTATTTACCGACCATCATTCTTTGACGTCATGGTTCACTTAGTCATTCATTTGTCACGTAAGGCTCGACTTGCAGGACCAATTTAGTATGGATGGATATATCCTATTGAATGGTTCCTTGAGAAGTTGAAACGCATAATAGGTAACAAGGTCTGCCCAGAAGGATCAATTGCATAAACATATATTGACGATAAGTGGCATATATTTTGTTCTAAATACTTCTGTGGAGTTGACATGATATTTGATCGGCTAGAAAGAAACTTTGATGTTGACCAAAGAAGACAACAAAATGGATTTTTTTGGGTTCTCCCAACACGTAAGTCCACTTAGTGCAACGCGTGGTTATAATTTGTGTGAAAGAGAGTTCAAGAAAGTTTAGTGGTATGTGCTAAACAATGGCCTCGAGATAGAGAGCCACTTGAAGTAAGTTGTTATTATTCATTACTTAATATTGTAATTTACTTAAAAAGTTTATAAGATTATAAATTATTTGGTAATCTTCAATTTCAATATTCATATTAATGTACTCAAAGAACTGGGAGTAAATGATATAAACCAAAAACAGGAAAAGGAGTTCTCGAAATGGTTTGAACAACGGCTAATGATATTACAAATGTGAGTTTGAATTACCAAAAAAAAATTATGATTGTTTATTTTTGTATGTTTATGCTTTATTTAATATGTAAGTTGTATAAGTGCATGCGTGGAATTCAAACGATATATTAGACGAACTATATGCATTGGTGCGTGGCCTCTAAAGATATGCTATTCAATATTTTGTATGTATTTCTCTGGAAAGTAGGTGTCACACAATGGATCAAGAACACTATAGGAAAACACAAAATAGTGGTGTCCTAGTCTAAGGAAATCATGACGGAGAAAACATTGATTTATATGAGATTGTTGTCGATACAATTGGAATGAGATATTTGGGAGAGCTTCTAGTGTATCTGTTTAAGTGTGATTGGTGGAATTTAAGCAATCCTCGAAGGTGAGTGCGCAATAATGATTATTTCTTCAGTATTAATACATCAAAAAAATGGTATGAAGATGATCCTTTTATTTTCGCTTTCCAAGCATCTTAAGTATTCCACTTAGATGATCCTGAGTTAGGAAATTAATGGCGAGTAGTACAAACAGTTTTTCCAAGAAATATATGTGATGTTATTCTCGAGGCGGAGGGATAAGATGAAGAAAAAGATGATCCCTCAACTCAAGAAACATACCAAGAGATTCAACCCATCTTTAACTTTTTTGTAGATTTGAGCTAATATGAGATGATTCCATTACATAGGGAAGATATTAAGGCTGAAATGTTTAATGCGACAATTCAGTAAAATATTGAGTCATCTAAAATATCTACAGATAATGAGGGCAAATGGTCAATTGAAACTGATACAGATGATCGATCAGTTTTGTGTTCACATGACACTCTATGACAAGTATTTTAGCTAATGAATATATCAGTGTTCTGAAATTATGCCACCGAAGAAGAAAGAAGTTCGCATCCCATCTCCACCTGTTCCTAGTGCTCTCCATCCGACTCACGACTAGAGATTAACTCTACAGAATAATGTAAAAATTTGATAGTCATTTTGTTTCAATTAAAGTAATTCATACATATTACATCATTTCTAACCATCATTTACTTCGTTTCTACAATAAATATTATATTCTTTAGAGTTAACAGTAAAATCTCGTCAAGGTCGAGGCACTACTATAAGCATAACTTTGGAAAAATATCGTAATGTGGGTAAAATTAAGGTTAACATTCTTAACGAACATACTAGAAGTGGAGGACAACCAGTAGCTTGGCTTGCATCGTATATGGATGCTCTTACACGAACTTATGCACATTTGGCTACGAGTTCATGGCAGAAAGTCCTCCAAGATGTGAAAGAGTTTATCAAGAAGTGTTGTTTGGTAATGTTTAAATAATTGATTTATAATATTATTGAATATGTATGCAAAATGTAGAATATGCAAGTGACAATTTCTTTGTGTATATATTTTTTCAATGAGGACTTTGAACTAAATTTTGGTCAAAGAGAGGAGTGTAAGACTGTCGATGAGTTTATGTATAATGCATTATTCAAATATAAAGCGAGGTGCCATGAACATTATAATAAGTTTGAGAATATGGAAGAGGCACGCCAACATCATTTTTAGGATATCTAACCTTCCGATTGGGAAAAACTTTGTGACATGTTTCAGGATCTATTATATAAGGTAAATTAAATGAATTGTTTTACCTATCCGCTTTATAATTTTTGCTTTCTAATATTTACAACTTCTATGCAAGAGTGAAATTCTATAAACAAACCAAATAGATCGAAGTTGAAGATTCGTTATCATGCAGACTTAATATCTTTCCATCACCTCTCTAAGAAATTGATAATGCTATGTTTTTTTATTGTATATAGTTTGTTATTTGGATGTATTGTAATGACTTTATATCTCAACAAATGTCTCTTATAGCACTACAAGAAAAACCATCTTTCCCAACGATTTTATAATCGCTACATATGGACCTTATTTGCAGCGATTGTTCAACTCACCACATGTTTTTAACACCAAAATGGAAAAATCCATACTTGAACTCACTGTAATTTTTTTGGCAACTATTTATGAGGTATTAGCGGTGATTTTAAACGCCAGGAAATGTTTTAATTTGTTGCGATGTTGTAATTTACGTCGGGATCAATTGTGGGGCGCCAAAACGATTTTATTTCTCCCCAACATTTCAGCCCACAATAGTACATGTCCCCTTCTCTTTCGACGAAACCCATTGACAATTCCCACTTTGCCAAATCGGCCCTTCTTCTTCTACTTGCAAATCCCGACGGTCACAGCTGCTTCCACCTGTTTGCGACGGATGGGACGCCACAAAGAGTTCTTCACTGTGTCAACTCCTCCGTTAAACATTATGTATCTTTTTGGGAGTCCCATTTGCCCACACCCTTCTCCCCCTAGTTAGTGTTTCGGAGTCCTCCCACACCAATTTCAAATCTCTTCCTACCCCTAGAAAATCAGGGCACAGTGCCTCCATATTTGGCACTGAGCTAACTTTTATCCCTTTTTTTGCTGCCGACTGAGGCTAATTTGGAGCACCTGGAAATATATTCTGTAAAGAGGTTGAATTTCTTTTCTAATTTTTCTATTATTCCCCCTTCATGCATAAAATCGTTAATGGGCTTCATCGCTTGCTTGTTTGTTTGTACGATAATTTTTGAACACTGCCAATCTGATTCCCATGTTCTTCCTTTTGGTTTAATTTTTGTATATCTACCTTTTGTGTACATGGTGGTCTAAGTTGTGGGTATTAGCATAATGCAAAATTTCTGGATTCTAAAAAAACAGGGCCTTTTTGTTGTAGCATAATGAAACATGTTTCCATTCAAATACAAAGGAAGTATCACGTTTGAGCTGTTTGCATTTATCTTTCCCCCTTCATGAGTAGGTTGCATTACAAAAGTAGTTATTTTTAGATGTACAATAGTTTTTTTTCCTCTATGAAACTGATGTGCATTTTCCTTTGTTTGAGGTTTAATGTTGTGTATCTACCTCTTTGTGACATATTGATGTCATATCCATTCCATTCAAGTTTGTTCTTATTATTTGATATCTATCCCATTGTATCCTATCATATGTGGCAGATGCACTACTTTTTTTTTTTATAAGTGGGTACAACAACTACTTTTAACTAGCTAATGTTGTGTAGGGTTGGGCATTGTGAAAAACTAGATGTATGAATAATTCATTTGGAAGAAAAAAATGCATATGTAGTTTTGCACACACAAGGAAATTGGAAAATGCAAGGATTCGAGCTTGACAATTCTCTGTAATTGAGTGTTGTATATTATGCAGCCTTGTTGGTGGGATTCCCACCCTCGCTTAAACTGTGAAAATATGGGCTGCTACATAAGCAAACTAATGAGAAATTATTCCTGAAAAATGTAGATAAACTAACGCTTTAGAAATTTTTAATCAAGACTTTAGGCCCTAACCCATTCAAGCTCCTCTATGGCTTTGGTTTCTAAAGTTGCGAAATTACCAAATACCTTTTTCCATATCTGTGCTAGTGAGAATTATCTGTAATAGATGGCTACATTTTTCTTTCAAACAATTTCAATTCTCAGCCAACTGGTTTGTTAGCAAATTTATTCCCATTTCTGCAACTGTAGATCCAGATGATCCTCTGAAGACTACTGATCAAACTAGATGTCTTGGCCTAATAGTATGTCTTGATACTTTATTTTCTAAAGCAAATTTTGAAAGACCTTTTAAATTCATTTGTAATTAATTATTGCAATTAGTTTGAGTATTCAAATGTTTGGATAAGATTGCCATTTACTGTTATTACTTTCACCTACAACATTTTTTTCCCTTAAATTGTAGATATGAAGGGCATGCTTAGTTATAGTGATAGTTGAAGTAATCAATGCTATAACCTCTGCATTTCATACGCTCCTCAATGGAACTTAATTTTATAAACCAAATTTATTATATGTGTGTTTATTGAGAGAATTTTCAAAGCTCAGATATCCATGTAAGAAACATTAGCTGCTCCGATTTGTAGTACTTAATTGCCTTCCATTAATGCACCATATGCCAGTGTATAGATTACTTAAAGAATCTAAAACTGCTCATGTATTGGATGATCCATCTTTAATTATATGCTATTAAAGTTATCATGTATTGGATTAAAATATTATTTGGTTTGTGATATGATGTATTGTAGTATTTGGAAATATTGTAAGTGAGTTGGAGCAAGGAATTAGGTACCCACGAATTAATTTTTGCCATTTGCAGCAATTTTACTTCGCTGAGAATAAAAATTAGGTCAAATTAATTTTTTTGCGGCAAATTAATTAATAAAAATTAGGTCAATAAGTAAACAATAATCATGTAACTTTTTACTGGCGAACAAAAATTCGCTACAAATATACTACCGGAGAATTTAGAATCACCGCCATAAATGCAAAGACTTTGTTGTTCTCTTTTTTGCGGCGAATATATTCACTACAAATAATATTTCGGTGAATTTATTTCGCCCCAAAAAATGAAATAAAAGGTGGTTAGTTATTCAAGGCAAACAAAAATGTCCGATAAATTTTTGTCCCGGTCATTGTAAACTCGAGAAAAAATTAATTGCCACAATTTCCCAAAATGTTGCGAAAATGGCAATGTTATTTGCAACAATTTTAATGGTATTTGCGATGGAAAAAAATGAAGTAAATAATTTTTCCTAGCGATTAACAACTGAATTCAGAAGCACATTTGCGGCGTTTTTTTTTATTTGCAGCGAAAAAAATCGATGCAAATGAGGACTTATTGTGGCGATTTTATTAGTTCGTTGGTTTAATTTATAATTAAGTAAACAATTGTGACGAACATTCAGTGTAGTAAAAATTGCTAGAAAATATTATTTTTAGCAATATTTGGGGTTATTTGTGGTGATTCTTAGCTCTTGAAAAGACATAATTTCTTGTAGTGTTGCAAAAGTCAGATACCAATTATGATCTGGCAAAATTATATGCTGCAATACATACTAATTTTAATGGAGAGTGGGTTCATCCCGATGCCTATGAAAATTATGTAAGTATTATTAATTATTTTAATTAAACATATTTGAATATTTTTTGCGATATTAATTCTTTTTCTTGTATGTAGGAAAAAATGGTTGCCCTATATGTTAAATTTGCATCAGATCAAAATTTCTCAATAAGAGATATTGAAATTTTTACACAAGTTTTGGATTGATGTTTAGGATATTTGAGGAGTTTGGGTCGCTGTGTAAAGCCTTCTAGCTATTCCTCATTGTTCGGGTATGCCTCTAACACCTCTAAAGCATTAGAGGAAGCGAATTCTAAGATTGAGGAATTGAATACAATGCAGCTAGTAGCATGAGTTAGAGGCTCAATTGGCGAAACAAGGAGACATGAAGATGCATATGAAACAACAAGAACAATAATAAGAAGAGTTCAGAAGAGAGATACAACTCCAAATGCAAATGCTTATGCAACAGTTTAGGCCTCCAAGCAACTGATTTATATTATATATATATAGATTTTGGGATCTATTTCTGTACGAAAAACACTAGCACTACTATTTTATGGGAACTGAACAAATTGTGTATTTTTCTAAATATTATATATGTCTATTTGGTTTTTCAATATTAGGTAAAATAAAATAGTTACCGTTCGAACAACCTAAAGACCTTCGAACAAAATTAGTAAAACTATTCAAACATTGATACACAACATTCGAATGTAATTGTTATTAAGCCAAACAATATTGGGAACTGCTCTAACGCTATCATCAAACATAAAATCTACGTTCGAATTTCATCTTATAGCAAATCGTTCGATTGTATCATAGTTCAATCAATTGTTTTACTCAATACGTTCAAGCATATTTTAAATACCTATACATATTTTAAATGTTCAAACTTTTGTTGTAGTGATTGTATTCTTAAATGGATATGTAGTACTATAGTTAGGCATAGCTATTGGTACCTAGCTACAAAAAACACCTTCATATATAATAACTTTTTCGTATATATTAAATACCTAATTAAGGATGCAATACCTATCATAGTATTTTTTATTTTTTATTTTTTGTTTTTTAAGAAACTTGACTTCCATTAATAAAAGGAGATTACAAACATTTATCAAGCCATAAGACTTGAGAAAGAAAGTCTAGAATACAATCCCACTACATAGCAATATCATAGATATTAATTGTATAACGCGCTAAACAATGCGCTGCCCTATTCCCTTATTTATGTGCATAGACAAAATTACACTCAACAAATGGGTGGAAAGTAATTTAATCTCTCTATTTAACAGCCCAAGCAGAGAGTCTTCCATGGAGTGACGCTGCAGTGCCTCGACAACTAACAAGCAATCAGATTCAACTTGAATGTTTGCAATGCCCATACTAGAACATAATTGTAGCCTTCTGAAAACAGCAGTTAGTTCAGTAGCTTCTGGTTCCTCAACCTTGTGTTCAAGCTTACTAGCTGCCATTAGAACATTACCTCGGTCATCACTTAAGATACAGCTTATACCAGATTTTTCCACCTCCCTAAAAACAGCCCCATCCACATTTAACTTTAATAAACCTGCTGATGGAGGTTTCCAACTAAAGTGTTTATTCAACTGGGACTTAGGCTGGGATCTTACCTCTTTATAGTATTTTAGAAAACTCAATGCATTGGCAGCTACATTTCTAGGATTTAAAATGACCTGATCATGAACCATTTTGTTACGCCTATACCAAAAACTCCATGCCAATGCAAAGAACACAGGCAGCTTCTCACTGAGAGCCCCTTGACAAAGACTTAAAACGACATCAAAGAGTCTCATATCAGCAGCAAAACTCATATCTGGCATGATCTCCTTCCAGGTACTCTGTAAAGACACAAAATTTATCAAAGCATGATTATGGTCTTCACACGGGAAACCACAAAACCAAGACTGTGCTTCTATAGTCACTTTCCTATTTAACAGATTAGCTTTTGAGGGTAGGCCTTCTTTGCAAGCACTTCAAGCAAAAATTTTAATTTTACTCGGCACTGGCATCTTCCAAATCTGTCTCCATAGCACTTTAGAAGAGCTAACTGAAGAAGTTTCAGCACCATATGAACCCAGCCTTGATTTAAAAAACCTATAGCAACTTTTCATGCTAAAATCTCCATTTCTCTCATGAGCCCAGATTCGCCTATCACAATTGGTACTTGGACAAATCACTATCTTGAGAATATCTGACACCATGTTTGGATTGAAGAGAGATCTCAGCTTGTGCATATCCCAATTTCTTGTATCAGCATCAAAGAGAGCACTAACAACATCTTTAGTACTAGTAACCGGCCCAACCAAGCTCTCTGAAAGCAGAGTCCCATGCCCTGGAATCCACTGATCTGACCATATTCTTGCTAGTCTTCCATCACCAATCCTCCGTCTACAGCCTTCAAGCATCCATTTCTTTGCTTCCCATATTCCCCTCCAAGTGTAAGAAGGGTTCCTTCCTAGACAAGCTTATGAAAAAGAGGAATTAGGAAAATATTTAGACTTAAATAACCTAACTAGTAGGGAGTTATAATTTTGCAACAATCTCTATCCTTGTTTTGCCAAAAGTGTTAAATTAAATAACTTGAGTTCTTTAAACCCCATCCCCCCCCCCCGACTTTGTCTGACACATACGCGGCCAGCTCACCCAAAGGATCTTGCTTTCTTCTCCTTTTTGTCCCTACCAAAACTTCGACATTAAACCCTCCAAATCAGAACACAAAGAAGAGGGTAGCAAAAAACAGTTCATTGAATAGGAAGGGATAGCGAATGCCACTGCTTTTTAAAGCACTTCGTTTCCCCCTTAAGATAATAAGTTTTTTTTCCAACATTGGAGCTTTTCCCAAACTTTCAGTTTTATAGAGAGAAAAGCTCTATGCCTAGACCTACCCACAATAGGAGGAAGACCTAAGTATCGTTCATACTGCTGAATCTCACTATTTCCCCAAAGCTGTTTTATATCATTCCTAACATCCCTTGGAACATTGCCACTAAAGACCATAGCTGTCTTTTTCTTGTTGATTTTCTGGCCAGAAACCGATTCATGATATCTGTCTAGAATAGCCTGCACACTTCTATTTTCCCTCTCCTCAGCCTTACAAAAAATAACAGTATCATCTGCAAAGAGCATGTGATTAATGTTTGGAGCACCTCTATAGATTTTCAGACGAGAAATCTTTCCTTTTAACCCTGCTTCTTTTAATAAAGTAATCAAATCTTCAGTACAAAGAAGGAATAAGTAGGGGGATAACAGGCCCCTTTGCCTCAATCAGCCTCTAGAAGGGATTACGGGGCCCTTTGTGATCACCATTTATTAGCACTAAATAAGAGACAAAGCTGACACAATACATAATCAAGCTAATGAAGTTCTGGTGAAACTCCATAGTCTTCATAATTGACTTTAAAATGCCATATTCAACTTTGTCGTATACCTTACTCATCATAGTAATTAAGATTCGAAATAATATAAAAAAACAAATATGGAATGTCACATAATTTTATATGATAGTCTCGATCGAATTGTTAAAACGTAACTTTATTTATACGTGGAAAAAGATTTAGTACTTTTATCGTCCATGTATGGTTTATTTGAAAAAAAAAAGTTGTAAGTACCGATCGATCAACCATGAATTTTAAATTTGAATATATGTATTATACATGACAAGTACATGAAGAAGATCACATATAAAAAAATTAAAAAAAAGAAAAGAAAAAGAACAGAAATAATAAAAATTGTCTTACTTTTTTAAATTAGTCAGTAGGAGATTTGAATATTACGTGCAAACTCAAACAAACTAATCCTACAAAAGCAAGATCATTTATCGATCGATGGTATTATCTAAATTACAAAACATGCAACTACATGAACATGAACCCATCATCGATAGTTGAAACGACCATGCATGCATATGGCTGGCGGGCATGATGATCTGAAACAAGGATTTTATTTCCCAGGACTGCTAGCTGCTGCTGCTGCTTCTGCAATTTCTAATGTTCAAATGATAGTGATTGATCCCTCGCCTCTCATTGAACTTGAGGAAATATTTTGATCTAGCGAATCACGTTTCATTTCCATGTTTTTGCCCCACAAGGAGTACAACCGAATAATAATCACAATCATGCCTAGAATACTGCAATAAAATAATAATAATAATAATAATAATTCAGCCAAAAATAAGGTTGTTCAAATTAATTAGAAAATTAATTATAAATACTGCATGCACAATATTATACGTACATTCCGAGTTTGATCTCTTCACCGAATATGACGGATTCTAATATGGTCACGAGTATTTGTGATAGTGGGTTGAAGATTGGAGGATATGTGGGCCGGGCCTCGGATTGCACTTGCCCATGCCACCAAGCAGAATGATGCAGCCGTGTTGAGTGCTCCCTGCATGTATAAAAATTGCAATATTCAACTTCCAATTGCAACGTAATTATCTGCTTCATCATATATACTACTATTAATTACTAGCTTACAAAAAGACTAGATCAGGAAAATAATTAAATACACTAATAATTAATGCATGATATTAATGGTGACCCTAGCTAGCCAATTATTCTCATAACAAAATTATCAATGTGGCCGGGAATCTCCAAGGAATTTGAGACACTAATTCAAAGTTAATTAGCAGCTTGAATGACTTAATAATTCTCCGCCATGATCTTTATGACCATGAGCAACATATATTATAATTTATATGATGATGAAGATCATGAGATGGTCATGATCAGTAATATTGAAAGTAGTACTTACAGAGTAAAGTATTGTAAGAAGTTCGAGATTCCAACCTAACTTCCAGGCATCCTTACTTCTATCAACGCACACTCCTATGACCGTTGCTTGGATTGTTGCTATGACACAAGTCAGCATTATTGCGCAGTATTTGAATGGAAAAACCTTGAGCAACTTAACCTGCATGCAGTTTGCGTTTACGTGATGATTATGATTACACGCATATATAGATATATATATATATATATATTTCACGTACAGTTAAAAGAATGATCAGATTTGCAAGGATATTCAATCTCAAAGCTGCTGGTTCCCCATAGATAGATACCTGAACAATGAACCAAGCACCCATGGACAAGCAAAAGCCAGTCAGCAGGAGATTGCCACGAACCCAATGATCCTTGGATGACTTCGCATGATGAGCCCAACGAGAGTGAGGGCTAAGATGCCTGATATGGACAGCTTTTCCATCACAAAGACTAGCAATAAGTGCTCCTGCTACACAAACAATTGCCCCCATTGCCTTCAATTTACCTGCTCTTGTATTCAGCCCCAACTTCTCAATACTACACAAATGCACAATATGACACCCCATTCAGAAACAAATTTATAAAGGTCTCTGTATATAATTGCTTAATTATTTGGTGATTATACAGAGAGGCATATATATATATAAATTAAGTTTCATAGATTTGTACCCTGCGAGTATGGAAAAGAGGAAGGCACTTATTGGAACTAAGTTGAAGAAGTTGGTACCGTATGTAGCTGTCGTGTCTCGAAGACCATAAGCGTACAATCCCATACACATTGTTATCCTGAATTTTTTTTTTTGGAAAATTCAATTAATTAGGAATAATAATAAAAAAGAAGAAGAACAAGAAAGTCGACAATTAATATAATGATTAACAAAACCCTAATGATATTAGCATTAAAATATAATACTGTGCAGAGATGAAGCCTGCATCTAGTAGCACCAGGGAGGCCAGACATCCCTCAATAAGTATATATAAGTATTAGTGTATATATATATATATGCGTATATGTATATATAGTTTCATAGGAATATTGTTAATGCCCGAAGCACCCAAACTGGTCATCATGTTAAGTAGTTTCGAACCTTTTTGATACTTAATTTCATATACAGATCAGAGAATGAAGCATACACGTACATGAGCATGGCTGGCTTACCCGACTAAGGCGTTAAGAAAGAGCCAGAACCAAACGGACCACTTAAACTTCTTTGGACTTCCCCTGCAGCAGCAACCATGGCATATTGCAGTACGATTCAAGACAGACAGACGGTCATTCAAACGCAGCAGGTAGGTAGGTAGGAGGAAAAACAAAAAAGAATACTCTAAAATATTATTAATTGACGATGCATGCACCTTTCGAAATAGAAAGCAAGAGGAGCAACACATATAGCAGCAACAGCACTACGGTATCCAACGTATTTGAAAACAAAGGTGCCCTCACCCAGCATCGCCCTCATCAGCAGCTGCATCCCTGTTACAAATAGCTGCACTATTATCATGGCCAGCCCCACCTTCGACCCTGCAAACCATTTCTTCACTCTTTCAATCTCCCTCTCTCTCTCTCTCTCTCTCTCTCTACAAAAAAATTCCCTCTCTCTCTCTAAATATGTTTTGCCGGCTTTCAATATGTATATACATATATATATATGTGTGTGCGTGTACACACTACACATAAATGCACATAATATATACATATATAGGCGCGGCCTTCTCTGCTAATTGACAGGAGAAAAATCCTACTTTTACACGTATTCTTGTTTTAGTAAGGAAAATTATTTACCCACAATATATTCTATAATATATTCTACAACAATATGTTAAAGTGAGGAGTATTTTGATAAAATGTTGTATAAAAGTAATAAGATTTTATTAAAATACCCTTATTTTAACACATTGTTATAGAATATATTGTAGGTGTATGATTACTTTTTCAGTATTGTAAAATAGATTTTTGATGAACTGTGAATTCATGAGGTTGCGTTTCCAGGCCACACTGATCAGGCCCCATTAAAGTTTAATTGTAATTAGTCTGATCAGCCTTGACCTTTGAATATTACCTCAAAATCAGGTATAGGTATTTACAAATATTTATGAATCTAATTAATTAAGCATAATATCGACAGCTTATGGGGTCACGTGGGCTTTATTTAAATATTACTTCTGCATGCAAATATGCTATTGAATTGGAATTATTTTCTTTTTTCTTTTTTTATATTTACTCTTCTGCAAAAGCAATTTATTGTTTATGGCTTGCGGTTGTGCGTGCATGGGGAATATTGAATTAATTAGTGATCATTAATAACTTCATAAGTACTGTTCAGTTTCATTTGGTAAAATCTCGGTGTCCTCTTACCTAATATTTTCCATATTAAAAATTAGTCCATGCAATTGGCTTGAAATTTAACACCTAGCTTTTTAATTAGTTTTTATTATACTTTAGAATTGGAGTCACATGCATGATTCTAATGCCCGTAACTAAAGTTATGATCAAAATACTCACGTGAGCGTAATGTCGCCCCCCTTTTCTTGCCCAATCGAGAATTTCGCCCTTCATCTGACATCTTTTCATGTTGTTTTTGTGCCGATTTGCCTTCTCGAGATAATCCAGTGCTAGTAATATTGAATCTGTCAGCTGAGCATCATTGGACTCAGATCTTCTGCATGATTAGTTGAATTGCATAGCATTTGTGGAACTGATGAAAGAGATATTTTTGGTACCGCATTTTAGAGCGGTATTAACGGGTGTTGTACGTTGTTGCTTAGAGCAATAGCTTAGGAGACTCGCATATGTAAAATTTATTGCAAGACTGTGACATCAAATGGATATGAACTGCGGGTGTTAAAAATGGGCAGTTCTTAATTCTCGTATAAAACAATTCTTATTAACTCCATATTAATATAGTATAAAACAAGCAGTAATTTTCGTTTCAATTTGGTTTGATTTGTTCAATTGCATGTATATATAGCGAAGCATTTCCAATAGGCTTCTCATGTTTGTCTGTATGAAAGTATTAAGGCCTAGTTTGGATAGTGAGTTGAGATTAGATGAGTTGATATGAAAATTAAATTAAAATATTAAAAATTAAAATATTGTTTGAATATTATTTTTATTTTAATATTTGAAAAAGTTAAGTTTTTTAATATATTTTCTTTAGAAGTTTGAGAAAATCGTAATGATTAAGTGATATAGAATAAGATGAGATACTTTTTTAAAAAATGAAGCCTAAATATTGTACGCCATAGAAATTCAGAGAAGACTTGCGTTATTTGTTTTGATAAGAGATCATTCCACTTTACAAACAATTGGGGATTCACTTAATTTTCTTTTCCATGCATAAATACATAACCCAAACTCTAGGGTCAGTCAATGCCCTATCCATTTTTACACCCATTAATTAGAAGCCCCTTTCTTATAAATTAATCCACCAAGTTATAAAATAAAATATAAGCACTCATTTGTGAAGCACTCATTTGGTTTTTTGTCATATATACCTTCAATAAGCACTCATTTCATGTGAAGCGACTTGAAAATAATATATACATGCATGTAGTTGCAAGTTGAAGTTTTAGCTTGATAGTTATTATTATTATTTTTTATAAGTAATAGTTATTTACTTGTTATCTTCACTAATAAATGCATTATTTTGATGTTGATTAGAATCTCTAAATGGTCTGGTCAGCTGAATGGTTGTTGGTGGTGCTTAAAACGATCCATACTTGTTTGGAGCTGCAAAAAGGAATCTTTTCTTTAATCTTCTATATGCTGAAGGCAATAGCTCAATGTTGCAGTTATGATGAATTAGTTTAGATTGTTAGAGGAGTTTTGGTTGTTCCTCCATTTAGGTCCTGACTTTTTGGAAGCTGTGTGATGTATCATCATTCGAGTAGTTGTTATGCTCAGTCCACCTCAGCATTTGGTCAGAGTTTGCTCAGGCTGAAAGAGCCTACTGTTTTGCTGCGTTGCCGTGAAGATGATCTTCACTTAATGCAGTCTATGCTGGATTTAGCTGCACAGTAATATTCTGAGAAAGCAAATGTTCATCCACCTCAGATCATAGTCGACAATATTGTCTATCTCAAGTGTATGGAGTAGATCATTTTTTAATGTTTCAACTGTAATAGTACTTCTTAAGTGTTTTGGTTATGATGTACAAAAGGGGTATCTGTAGGTTCATTAAATTAACCTTTGTAATGAAAAGTTGCATAATGAAAACAACTTCATGGTTTTGGAGAGATTCCATTGAAATGAGAAACATTAGTTCTTGAATTGAGTTCATAACTGGCAAATATTACAGTAAATGAAACACAAAGTAAGCAAATATTATAGCAAATGAAACACAAAGTAAACCAATATTGCAGCAAATATTACAGGTCTCAAAAAGCCTAGTATGACTTTTTCTTTAACAAAAAAACAGCTTCCTTCCTTTTGACCCCAAGATTGTGGATTTGGGTGACTGTTGATGAGGTTGAACTTGCTCAAAAATAAAACCTCCAATATGCATCATGTGCAACCTTCACCCAAGTAAGAAACCTGCAAAGTGTATACAAATTCATGTTACAACTGATAATTAACTATATGACAAATTTACAATTTCAACATCAACAATGTCTGAATGGTAAGCAAAATAGACAATCTCATGTCCACTCCAACGTAGATCAACCATAAACTATGCATATATAATATAAGAGAAGCTAAGCTATACAAGAGAAGCTACAATCTATTAGTGGTAAAAGTTTTAGAACTGCATCTTACAAACCACAAGTGGAAAAAATATAACATGGACTTAATAACCTGCATCTTATACAAAACAAATATGCATTGGAACAGGGAATCATGGTTTGAGTACATGACCACCGATTACACGAGTCAACACAATTAAAACACAACATTACAAATTTAAATAAATGAGCTTGACAATATGCACAGAAAACACAAAGAAGTAGCCCAGAGTTTTGTGACATCTAAAACCACTGAGACAAACCAGTTGGTGAAAAAGAAAATCTATTAAAACATGTAATTTTGGAAGTAGGGAGCTTTTCTCCTATTCAACCACATAATTCAATTTCCTATCCTGTTAGTACATATAGTACTTTTTATTTTTAAAAAACAAATTCTATACATGCAAATTGCCCAAGTCTGCGAGTAATGAGAATTAATGATGTACCAATATTAGTGTTTAGCACAAGTAATACTATTGCAAAGTTACCTTCGAAAAGGAAAGCCATCACTTGTTCTTGAGGACATAAACTTCCTGGTATAAATGTCTCTGCAGACTATGAGCTAAAATTGAAGTTAATAAACCAACTCAATAGATAATAATAAGTATCATGAGCAAGATAGGGCCAACGTGTTGGGTTTATATCGTATATGAGCCAACCTTTACCAAACCCATTTATTTAAATGAATCAAATCCCTCAACCTTAATCTCCTGGTTTATTTTCTTAAGTTGGTGTTAAGTTCACAAATTGTAATACCTCTATCTAATTTCATGCAGCACAAAGTAGATAAACCTTAATTACAACAAAATCAAAAAATAAATAACAGATTGGTTCTGGAATTAAATAAAACCAAAAATAAAAAATAGAGAGAGACCTATCGATGGTTACTAAACTTGCTTACAATGAGGGTGACGGAAAACAGGCCAAAGTCACGACTGAGGGGGGAATGGGGAACCGCCTTCAACAATGAAACGAGGACTGAGCGGGGAATGGGGATGAAGGAGAAGGAGCAGTCAACGAAAGGAGAAGGAATTGGTTTAGGGTTGAATGAAGCGTACTAAGTTAGAGTTAAAAAAGCAAAATGTACCGTTTCAGTCTCTTCCCACGAAGCCCTTCAAATTTGTCTCCCGCCTCATGAGCACGCACCATTTCATTAACCATGTCAGCTTTGGTGCACATCGGTGCACAAAAAAGCTTGAAAGAAGAGTTTTCCGTAATCAAATTGAGAATATGATTAATAATTTCATGCCAATTATCATCACCCTCATGAACTGACCATCTAGCCATTTCTACCTAACATAACCCACTAGCCCAAATACTTTTTTACAAGTTAGCCCTATGCACGAGAGCCAAACTTATCAATGATAAGGGAGAGACTAGGGGAGAGACTAGGGGCCGGATGCAGTGGATAAGTGTTGAAACCAGTAATGCAATAAACGTAATCCAAGTGTATGAAAGAATGCATCACAGAGAAAGTAACATTGAATAAAACTATTCTTCGATTCTATATTTCCTTTGTACAGTGACACACATATTTATAGCAAAGATATGTTCTTACAAAAGAATATTTCTAGAAGGTTCAATAATATTCCAAAGGAGGCAGAGTCGGTTATTGCATTCTGTTGAGAGTGAGCTGCAGATCGAATGGTGGTGGTATTCTGTTGAGGATACTCGGTGGATGTAGTGGGCGTGACTTGTGAGGTGTTATCCTCTAAGGCAGGTACACATGCTCTAACATCCCCCTGCGATTCAAGCGGCACTGAGAGGATGGTGAAGGTTGAACATATGAGTACAAATCGGGCCGAGGAGAGTGGCTTAGTGAAAATATCTGCAATTTGTTCTTTACTTGGGACAAAGGAGACAGTGAGAGTTTTGTTAGGAACACGATCACGTATAAAATGGTAATCAAGATCCACATATTTTGTTCGTGAGTGTAACAGGATTAGCTGAAAGATAAGTTGCACCAATATTATCACATAACAAGTGGGGTGCTTCAGAAACAAAAATTCCTAATTCTTTTAACAATGCTTGTATCCACAGAAGTTCACAAGCAGTATTTGCAACTGATTTATATTCCGCTTCAGTAGAGGATCTAGCTATTGTCGGTTGTTTCTTGGAACCCCAAGATATTAAGTGAGACCCAAAATAGACACAAAATCTGTCAAAATAGATCAAGGTATTGTGTGAATAGCCGAATTACTTGGCCTTGAGTTATGTATCTTATATATAGACATTACAAGAATGCTATACATGGAAAGCAAATAAGTTCCCGCATGATTCTAGCCCTATACATGTAAACTATAATCTGTCAAATAATGTATGCTAACTGTACAGAATAATGAATGGAGAAATAAGGAAACAATTGTGGGCTAAAATTAGGAAAGAAGTGTGGAGAGCAAAGCTGTCCGTTGACAGCCCCCCTCAAAGTGATGCAGGTTAATCAACAAGCATCAATTTGCTACTTAGGAAGCAATGTCGATGACGAGTGAGCGCCTTGGTGAAGATATCAGCAATTTGGAGTTCAGTGGAAATATGTGAAAGAGTGATAACACGAGCTTCAAAGGCTTCACGAATAGAGTGACAGTCCACTTCAATATGCTTTGTGCGCTCATGATAGACAGGATTGGCCGTGATCTGAATAGCACTCGTATTATCGGCATGGAGAGGTGTAGGATCGGTCTCAGAAAAATCTAGCTCTGCAAGCAAACCTCGAAGCCAAATGATTTCAAAACAAGCAAGAGACATCGCCCGATACTCAGATTCAGTAGATGACTTAGAGACTCTGTCTTGCTTCTTACTCTTCCAGGAGATCAATGCATCACCTAAGAACATACACCAACCAGTGATGGAGCGACGGGTATCTGCACAACCAGCCCAATCAGCATCACTATAAGCAGCAAGACGAGTAGAATTGCTTGCAGGGAAGAATAAGCCACGGGCTGAGGTGCCTTGAACGTAGCGTATGATCCTACGAACAGCAGCCAAATGAAGATGATGAGGAGTCTGAAGGAACTGGCTGACTTGCTGTACAGCAAAAGAAATGTCCGGTCTAGTGATGGTGAGATAAACAAGGCTACCCACCAACTTCCGGTATAAACTAGGATCAGCAAGTAAGTCACCCTCCTCTTTGCGAAGCTTCACATTCAATTCCATAGGAGTATCAACAGAAGTAGCCTCTTGTAGGCCAGCTGTAGCCACCACGTCACTAGCATACTTATGCTGATTGAGAGAAATACCAGAGGGGCTACGATGCACCTCAAGACCAAGAAAATATGTGAGAGACCCAAGATCTTTCATATGAAAGGACTCTGAGAGATGAGTCTTGAGTTGGCCAAGTAAAGCAGAATCGGAACCCGTAATCACAATATCATCAACATAAACTAAAAGAACAACAATACCCATGTCGGATTTCCGAAGAAACAGGGAAGTGTCATACTTGCTCTGTTTGAATGAGAATTGTAATAAAGTGGTGCGGAATTTATCAAACCAGGCCCTCGGAGCCTGTTTGAGACCATAAAGAGAGCGACGAAGCTTACACACATGTGAAGTCGGAGAGGAAAATAATCCCGGAGGTGGCTTCATATAAATACACTCTTTAAGATCCCCATGAAGAAAAGCATTCTTGACATCCATCTGATGTAGTGGCCAACAGCAAGAGCTAGAATCGTACGAACAGTAGTCATTTTAGCCACAGGAGCAAAGGTCTCTTCATAATTAACACCATATTCCTGATTATTCCCAAGTGCAACAAGTCGAGCTTTGTAACGATCCAAACTACCATCAGATCGGACCTTGACTGAGTAAACCCATTTGCAACCCAAAGGAACGATAGTGGGAGGACATGGCTCAATGTCCCAAGTGTGATTGGCCTCTAGAGCAGCAATTTCTTCCTGCATAGCTTGTCGCCAACAATCATGCTTGGCAGCGTGTGAGTAGCATGTGGGAATATCAAAATTGGACAATGCAGCAGTAAGAGCTGAAATAGAATTGCCAGAACTGAAAGAGGGAAATCCATACCTATCCGGGGGTACAGACACTCGAGAAGAGTGACGTACCAAAGGCTCTGGAGGTGCTGCAACTGACTGAATCTAGAGCGTGGTAGGATCAGATATCGAGTGAGCCACCGGAAGAGACTGTGGGCGGGTGCGTCTTGTATACACAATACCTGGTTTAAAACGAGAGCTGACTGGATGAAGATCAGATAACTGCTGCTCAAAGGAGGGAAGTACCACAGTAGACGGAGAGGACACAGAGGACATAGGAAAGAAATGTTGATTTTCAAAGAAAATAACATTCCTAGAAATACGTGTACGATGTAAAGCAGGATCATAACAAACAAATCCCTTTTGACACACATTATATCCCAAGAATGCACATCTAACAGATTGAGCAGATAATTTATGGCGCTCATGAGGAGGTAAATGAACAAAACATACACAACCAAAAATACGGAAATTATCATAACTAGGTTGCTTGGCAAACAAGCGGAAATAGGGAGACTCCATGTGTAAGACTTGAGAAGGTAAACGATTAATCAAGTGAGTAGCAGTTTTCAGAGCTTCGACCCAAAACATGGATGGAACAGAGGATTCTAACAAGAGAGTACGTACCACATCAAGAAGATGACGATTTTTACGTTCAGCTACTCCATTCTGTTGAGGAGTAGCAGGACATGAACGTTGATGAATAATACCTTTAGAAGCCAAGAATGCCTGAAACTCAGTAGACAAATATTCACCACCAGAATCTGTGCGTAATGTCTTAATAGTTGCAGAAAATTGATTAGCAACATACGCTAAAAACTCAGTGAAAGTATGAAAAACCTCAGATTTAGAGCGAAGACAATAGACCCAAGTAAATCTGCTATAATCATCAATGAAAGTCACATAGTATTTAAATTTTTCATGTGAACCAACTGGGGAAGGTCTCCAAACATCACTATGGATAAGATCAAAGCAGTGAGAAGCTCTACTAGCATGTAAAGGAAATGGAAGAGTTTTGCTTTTACCAATTTTGCAAGAATCACACTCGAGAGATAAAGAAGACCGTTCTTTATTACCAAGAAAACCAGAGTGCAATACATGAGATAAGATCTGAGTATTGGGATGACCCAAACGACGATGCCACACCATACTCAGATCAGGAATATTATTACAAGCAAAAGACTTAATAGAAGAAACTGAAGAAAATGCTGGAACAGGTAAAAGTAGTGGAAACAAACGCCCCACTTTAGGTCCCCTCTCGATTGGCTCCCCCGTTACCTGGTCCTGCACAACACAACCATCACCAGAAAAATTAACAGCACAATTGTTATCAACTAATTGTCCAACAGAAATAAGATTCGTGGAAAGCTGAGGGGCAAGAAACACATCAGTAAATTTAGAAGAGGCATCTCCGACAGCAGTTATGGGCAAAGAACTGCCATTGGCAGTCTGAATGGCAGATTGACCAGCATGGGGTCGAATGTGACACAGGGCGGTGTGAGTATTTGTCATGTGATTAGAAGCCCCCGAGTCTATGTACCAGAGTTTAGTAGAATTTTTACCTTGAAATCCCATTGCAGATAACGCTGAAATTAGCATTTGTTGCACCATTTCTAGTGTACAGTAATTTGCTGTAGGAGGTGCAAGAGCAGAGGAAGCACCTGAGGAAGAGCCATGTGCGATAGAATTTGCTGCAGGAGGAACAATAACAAAAGTCTGAAGTGCTTGGGCCTGACGATTCTGGGGGCGGATACGACATTCTTTGATAATGTGACCCTTCTTCTTGCAATAAGAACAATATTTCTTAGGACAATTGGCAGCAATATGCCCATATTCCTTGCAGCAGAAACACTGCAAATTTTTAGAATGCACAGGTGATCCTCGTCCGTGAGCAGAATAAGCCATAGTTGCTGTCCCAGGACTACCATGAGATTGCTTCAGAATAGCTTGAGTACTAAGACGTCGTTCTTCGCGAAGTAACTCACCAAAACAAATATCAAGAGAAGGAACAGGAGATCTGTTCAGTGAAGAGGAGCGAACATATTCATATTCCGGGCGCAGTTTCATAAGAAACTTATCACTCCGGCTATTCTCATGAAGAGTCTGAATAGTCGAAAGAGCGGCAAGAGGAACATCCGCTGTAACCAAATCAGTATATTCATGCCAAAGAGTAAAAAATGCAGAGTAATAGTCTTGAATGGAAAGACTACCATGTTGAAACATGGCAATCACATGTTCTAACTGAAAACGAGGAGCATCATTAACTTGATGATAAACCCTCTTCAAGTAATTCCACATGGACTGAGCGGAGCGATGAGCCCGCAAGTTGGTAACAATATGTGGCTCTACCGAACCAAGAAGCCAAGACATAATTCGAGCATCAAGTACAGCCCATGAAGGAGAAGCCTTGAGGTCTTTTGAGTTATCAGTATTGGATTTTGGGGTGACATCCGTGCCATCAATATGATCCCAAAGATCTTTTCCCTGGAGGAAAAGTTCAAACTGAAAGGCCCAAGTAGAGTAATTGGTGCCCGTAAACTTGACACAAACAGGTGCTGAGTCCATCACAAATAAATGTATCCCAAGACAAGGCAAATAAAACACACAGACAATACCGAAACACAAGAAACGGACCCAGAAATAAAACAGAGGATGCCGAGAAATCTGAGATGCCGAGAGTTGACTGAAGCTGCCGAAATGGATCACACCATGGACAGAAGGTGCCGACAGCACCTACCCAGAAACCAGAGACCGGAAACAAGATGTTGAGACTGTGGGTTCACCGAGAACAACACAGAAAGTGCCGACAGACAAAACCGAGGAGATGAAGAGAAAATTCACGCCGAAATATGAGACCGAGAGAAAAAAATTCAACCGGCTCTTGATACCATGTCAAAATAGATCAAGGTATTGTGTGAATAGCTGAATTTCTTGGCCTTGAGTTCTGTATCTTATATATAGACGTTACAAGAATGCTATACATGGAAAGCAAATAAGTTCCCGCATGATTCTAGCCCTATACATGTAAACTATAATCTGTCAAATAATGTATGCTAATTGTACAGAATAATGAATGGAGAAATAAGTAAACAATTGTGGGCTAAAATTAGGAAAGAAGTGTGGACAGCAAAGCTGTCCGTTGACAAAATCCACCCGTTGATTTTCGATCATCCAGGCACCCAGCCCAATCAGCTTCTGAATATGCTGTAAGTTTAATGGAAGAGACAGAGGAAAAGAATAGACCAAGAGATATGGTGAGTTTTAGATAACGCAGAATGTGTTTTATAGCTTGCCAGTGAGAGTGTCAGCAATGCATAAATTGACAGACTTCGTTGACGGCAAATGAGATATATGGGCGAGTGAAAGAGAGGTACTGGAGACTGCCTATGACACTGCAATAAAGCTGAGGATCCTCAAAAGAGGATCCATCAAGGGCGGAAAGTTTATTAGATGTTGACATTGGTGTTGACATAGTTTTAGATTCATGCATACTAGTGTTCTTCAGTAGGTCAGATATTTAACGAGATTGAGATAAAAAATAATAATAATAATAATAATAATAATAAATAAATAAAGGGCCTTTAGCCATGAGACAGACATGGGTGCCTAGAAAAAAATAAAGTACTGAACTTAGATCTTTGACAGGAAAAGATGCAAACAGAGATGAGATAAAGTCAGTAATGAGGGAAGAATCAGAGGCAGTAACAACGATGTCATCAACGTAAATTAGAACATAAACAGAGGCAGTAGCAGATGTAAATATAAAGAGAGATGAGTCAGAGATGGAAGCATGGAAACCGATTGAGATTAATTTTGTACTAAGCTTTGCAAACCAAGCCCTAGGGGCTTGTTTCAATCCATAGAGAGATTTATGGAATTTACAAACAAAATGAGGAAAATCAGAATTAACAATCCCAGTAGGCTGCTGCATAAAAACATCTTCTTCTAAGTCCCTGTGCAAGAACGCGTTCTGTATATCCAACTACTAAAGGGGCCAGTTTCGAGACACTGCAAGAGAGATCAAAAGGCGTATAGTAACGGGCTTAACTACCAGACTAAAGGCCTCTGAATAGTCAAGTCTAGCTTTTTGATGGAACCCTTTGGCAACTAGGCGAGCCTTGCGCAGCTCAATGGTTCCATCGGCAAGCCGTTTGGTCTTAAGGACCCATTTCGAACCAAGAAGATTTTGGGAAGGATGAGGAGGGACGAGAGACCAGGTTTTGTTTTGAAGAAGGGCTTCAAATTCACTGGCCATGGCAGCACGTCAGGCAGAAAATTTTGAAGCTTCCGTGTAGGAGGTAGGCTCGTCGAGGATAGATGGGGAGGTGGTGAGAAGGGCATTGTGTTTCGGTGGTGGCCATAAAATGGTGCCATCGTGTCGATGCAGTGGACGTGTAATGCAAGCTTTGGACCAGGTAGTCATGGGATGAGTGTTGATGGTGGTTGCGGGGGGGTTATTTGGTAGAGATGAAGTCTGGGTTGAAGAAGATGGCATAGGGGAGATATTCGAAGGAAGCGGCGCAGAGTGCTCGGGAGATAGAGAGGAAAGTGAGGTAGGGTTTGTATCGGTGGGCTCATGGGCTGGGTTACTAAAGTTGAGAGGAGATGAAGGGATGGGTTAGGTTGGGTTGGGCTGGACGGAAGTCTGAAGGTATGAGGGAGGGGCCGGACTTGGGCAGGATGAGAAAACAAACATGAGGGGAGCGGGCTAGGCTAAAGTGGGGGTCTGAGAAAGTATTTCTTGGGCAGATGCGAATGGAAAGGAAGATTCATCAAATCGAACATCACGTGAAATGTAAATTCTACCAGATGGAATATGCAAACTGTTATATCCTTTGTGATCATGAGTGTATCCTAAAAAAACATAGAGCTTAGATCGCATGTCTAATTTGTGACGATTAAATGGACGAAGATTGGGCCAACAAGCCGAGCCAAAAATACGTAAAAGATTATAATCAGGTGAAGAATTAAAAAGAGACTGAAAAGGGGAAAAATGATGAAGGATGGGTGTGGGCATTCTATTTATAAGAAAAACAGCTGTTTAAAAAGCATCAACCTAATATTTGGTAAGAGCTAAAGACTGGGCTAAAAGAGAAAGCCCAGTTTCAACAATATGATGATGACGTCGTTCAATACTACCATTTTGAGCATGAGCGTAAGGACAAGAAATACGATGGGAAATACCAACATTTTGCAAGAAAGTATGGAAGGGATGGAATTTACCACCCCAGTCAGATTGGATAGCTAAAATATTTTTTGAAAAAGTGTTGCGAACAAATGTAACAAAGTGTAGAAAATTTTGAGAAACATCAGATTTTGCATATAATAGGAAGAACCAAACATATTTCGTAAAGTCGTCAACAATGAAAAAATAAAATCTAAAACCATTGGGGATAGCACAGGTGCAGGTCCCTACACATCTAAAAATAACAAATGAAAAGAAAATTGCGATTGAGAAGGTGAGAGCGGGTGAGGATGAGCATGAGACTTGGCTTTAAGGCAAGATGAGCATGGAGATGTAGTGGAGGTGGAAGTGACTGGAAGATTGTGATGCTGTATGGTAAAGGAGGTGATCCGAGGATAGGGGTGAACAAGACGAGCATGCCATGTAGTTGGTGAGGTCCGTTCGCCAATGAAAGCATGCAGTGAGGGAAGAGTGACACCCTTATCATCAGTTGGAAGGACGTACAAGCCATTCTTAACGGGGCCTTGACGAAGTACTTCCTGGGAATGTAAATCCTTCACAAAGAAATCAGAAGAATTAAATTCAAATAAAACTGAATTATCCAAGCAAAATTGATGAACAAATAATAAATTTTGAGAAATTAAAGGAACATGAAGTAATTGACAGAGAACAAAATTGCTAGATGGTGTTGGAAGTAAGCCAGAGCCAGAGTTGTGAATAGCAAGAGATGATCCATCACCAATTGTCACTTGATCTGGACCTTGATAAGCAGTGGAGTCCAGATTAAGTTTGGAAAAGTTTGAGGTGAAATGAGTGGAAGCCGCAGTGTCTGGAAACCAATTAGTAGATGTTGTGGGTGTATTCTGAAAATTGGTAAAATTAGCTGAAAGAGATGGAGGTGGAGAAGACTGATATGCATGATCAAAACGGTGATAACATGAAATAACTGTGTGACCGACACGATTACAGAGCTAACAAGTAGGTCTATTGGTCTGAGAGGAGAAGAAGAAATTAGTGGGAGATGGAGGGAACTGTCGGCCACCCCGTCCACGCCGAAAGCCACGACCACGGCTTCGATTAGGAGGGGTAAAATGGCCACGGGTAGTGGTAGAGTTGGCAATGAAAGTATTGGTGGAGAGAAGAGACAGTGTTTGATGTGCAAGGCGTGATTCATGGTTGACAAGAAAACTATAGACCTGAGAAATGGAGAGAGGATCGGGACGCGTAGTGATGGAAGACACTACAGACTCGAAATCAGATCCTAAACCAGTCAAAAAGTAAATAATGAATTCAGACTCAGGAAGAGGATGACCTGCAGCATTAAGGGATGCAAAGAGTGCTTTGGCTTTGTGAAAATAGGTAGAGATGGAGTCGAATCCTTTTTTGAGAGTTGCAAGTTGAAATTTGGTGTTCATAAGGTGGGCAGTGGACTGAGAAGAGTAGAGATCATGAAGGGTGTCCCATATTTGCTGGGAAGTAGAGCAATCAAGAATATGAGAGAGGACGGTCTCAGTGAGGGAGGAATAGATCGCAGACATGATGAAGTGATCTTGTGTAAGCCAGAAAATATAGTTTGGGTTGGGAAGGTCATCAATAGGGCTGTAAATGAACCAGTCTACTCGATAACTCGCTCGATACTCGCTCGGCTAAACTCGAATCGAACTCGACTCGTGAAAAAAAAAGCTCGTTTGTGAAAGCAGATACCCGCTCGATTAGTAAATGACACATACCAGACAAAACTCGACTCGACTCGGTTAAGGCTCGCTCGTTTATACTCGAATCGACTCCTTAGCTCGACTCGATTAAAACTCATTCATATATTGATAAATATATACATACATCTATGTATATATACATATATATGTATTAGCTAATAATATAAGCATACCACTTTTATAATTAAATATATAATATGTAATCTAATTACTTATGTCTATATAGTGAATATACTTTATAGGTATATTTTATAATTTATATAATAATTAATCGATAAAATTTAATAATGTTATATACTAATATGTGAAAACCATATATGAAATAGATATATGCTATCATATTAAGTGTATGTATTAATAATATATGTAGGCTAATATATTGTTATTTTGGATAAATATCAACTAGTTAGATATTTTAATTATTTATAAATTTTTTAAGATTTTATAATTCAATAAAGGTATACTTGTTAGTTGTATAAATTCAATATTAGGTCTTTTATTTTATTTTTTTATTTTATTAATTATTAAATCTTATTAAAAAAAAAATCAAGCTCGAGCTCGGCTCGACTCGAACTCGTTTGTGGGACGAGCTCGAGCTCGAGCTCGAGCTCGAGTTAAGAATTTATCTTATCGAGTCGAGTTCGAACAGAGAATAAAAAAAAAATTTCGAGCTCGGGCTCGAGCTTGAGCTCGAGTATTTTGAGTCGAGCCGAGCTTGACAAGCCAAAGCTCGGCTCGGCTCGGCTCGATTACAGCCCTAGTCATCAATGGTGGAGGGAGGCATAGGAGTGGAGCCGTCGACATAGCCAACAATTGGTTGCCGTGGAGAAAGGTGGTGATTTGGGCATGGCAGGGGAGATAATTTTCTGTAGATAGTTTGACAGTGATGAGTTGTGCAGCGGAGTTGGTAATGGAGGGATTCGGAGAAGAGGTTTTGGGTGGTGCCATGATGATCGGAGAAAGAAAACTGGGCATTGGCCCTTTCAAGCTCTCGATACCATGTTGAAACCAGGAATGCAGTAAACGTAACCCAAGTGTATGAAAGAATGCATCACAGAGAAAGTAACATTGAATAAAACTATTCTTCGATTCTATATTTCCTCTGTACAGTGACACACATATTTATAACAAAGATATGTTATTACAAGAGAATATTTCTAGAAGGTTCAATAATATTCCAAAGGAGGCAGAGTCGGTTATTGCATGCTGTTGAGAGTGAGCTGCAGATCAAATGGTGGTGGCATTCTATTGAGGATACTCAGTGGATGCAATGGGCGTGACTTGTGAGGTGTTATCCTCTAAGGCAGGTACACATGCTCTAACAATAAGGGTGATTTGGGTGGCAGAATGATCTTAGATAAACGCAAAAGAAACATACACAAAATATCACAAACCAGCCTGTAAAACAAAAGCTACCAGCAAAGAAACATGGCAAAAAGGAAGACCAAAAAACCAACCTGACCAGGGTTCGTGCCGTTGAGTTCCTTCTAGGTTGTCTGGTACTCATGCATTACCCAAGGGGTTCTTATCCCGTTAGGACTACGCCCTAGGTATAACACCAGAGTCTTTTTCATTCCGATCAAAATTGAGCTAGACATGATTCTCCGATCTTTACCAGTGGACTTCCAGTACCCAGCTTCGGTTGCCCTGTTCGATTGATTCCCAGTCCGATGCTTCTGTTCCGGTGGCGAGAAGAAGAACCACTCCCGATCCTTGGACACTATGCCAGACATATCTACACTTGAAGAAATTAACCAGAATAAGCACAAAGTTTTGAGGGCTAAAGACCCAGAGTAAGCAAAACACGTAATGCAACACGAAGAGGGAATCTTATAATTGCAAATTACAATTACCCGGCAAATCCCAGGGCTCCCATTTGCAGAACTGAACTTCGCGAATGAAGTAAATATCTTCATGATTCTTCCCATTAATCTTTGAACTCAAATAGTAGTCGATGAGCTCCTATTCCGTTGGACTGAATCGGAACCCTGGAGGCAGTTTCAGAGACAAAGCATCCATCACCCCACACACGCACAGCCACACACGCACAGCCACACACATACGGGATTAACGTTTAACGGAGAAGACCATAAACTATCCAGAGAGATTAGGAAACAGCAGGAGAGCTCTTTGGAGGAAAAGCGAGTGAGGAAGCATGGAGGAGAGTTGTGAATTGCGACAGCATGCAGTTGGCCCAATTTATCCAAGCCAACCTAACTTTGACGAAGTTTGCATTTTAGTCCTCCTCCAAGTTTAGACTTTTTTATCAATTAAAATGGTTCTTGCACCACTGTTTTTTTTTTACTTTCTTTCCTTCTTAAAGTATAACTCCCGTTTGGAAGATGAGAAAACATGATTTTAAATAAAAATTAAAAATTAAATAAAATACTGTTAGAATATTAATTTTTAATATTATTATTATTTTAAAATTTTAAAAAGTTGAATTTCTTATTATATTTTATGTGAAAATTTAAAAAGATTATAATGATGAGATGGGATAAAACTGTATCCAAATGGAGAGTTAAATATTCTTTCCTTGAAGCTGGAAAGTGTGGAAATACAATTATTTTTCTTTTTATTTGTTTTAAACTAAATTATTTATCAAAATAATATACTGTCTAATTTGTCAATTTACATTCTTGGAGATACAAAAAAAAAAAAATTATAATATTCCTTCTTTTTTCCCTTGAAATTATTGCTTCAAGATTATAAAAAGAAAGAAGAAAAATGCCTTTTAGTAGATTTAAAAATAAATTTTGAATAAACAAATTAGTTTGGGATGTGATTTTCAAAATTAATTAGTAATTTAAATACAGGTCCGCTTCTAAGGAGTCCGGCCGTTTATCTCTAATAAACAGCTCTTCTATAAGAATCAGCCAAGTCAAAATTTACACTAAAAGAGAAATAGTCGTAACCACACAAGATCCGCCCTGCCTCTTTCAGAATCTCTTCGTCCCTGACATTCGAATACAAAACTATCGTTTCCCTTTCAAAATTCATCTCACCGAGACACAATTCACATGACAGTCATCACAATCGAATGCCCCAGTCGAAATCCCTCTTGTGAAGTACATCTCTTCTTCATTTGACTGACTTTGTTTTTTGTTAGGTGAGGCAGTAGTTGGTGGAGGTGAGCAGCAGCAGAAGAATGATGCAGCCGAAGCAAGAAACCGCAGAGCACTTGGCGATATCGAGAAGAGAATATCTTCAAAGCCGGTCGGGCTGTGCAACCCAAAAAAAAGCCCTCGAATAATAACCCTACACGTAAGTCTTTCAATTAACATATCCTGTACCCATCCTACAGAAGATTAAAAACTCCACAAAAAGCTTCCGTAAGTCTCATGCCCTCATCGGCTTCCATACTGACCCAGAGAAAACAACTTCCATTTTCGGTGCTCCCTTCGTCTTCCACCCAAACCCAGAGAATACATTGCCCCGTTCGTCTTTCACCTTGACCAAAACAAGCGATAGAATGATCTCGCGACCCCCAAGCACCCTTCCCAAACCCAAGGTATCACGCGAATGTGGTGCATTAAAACCAAAGAAATATCAACGTGGTCCATGCAGTCTAGCGAGTGGGAGAAGAATGCACGCGTCCTGCAGAACCAAAGTCTTCTGAGAGAGAGAAGAAGAAAATTAAACCACGAAACCCATTTTTCCTCCACCATGTTCCTCGAAGATTCAAGAGCGGCTTCAGAGAAGGTACTCAAGCAGCACCGAGGAAGAAGGGAGCGGCTGCTACTGCTTAAGCCATTACAAAAGAGTGAAGTGGTCATAATTTGGATGCCAAGTTACAGTTTGATTAGATGCATTTTTTTGTGTTGGGACTGGTTTGATAAAAGCAATATTTGATGGGTGTTATAACCTTTTTAATGACTGAACTGCTCTGATTTTGATTAATATATTATATATATATATATATAGATTGCTATACTTGTTTTTTCTTTTTTAATTATCGTCATTGATTACGCCTATCAAGTCTTCAATTGGGGGCGATGGAGGAAAAGCTTCAGTTTG
>QEOT01008740.1:105669-152708 GCA_003123785.1 Pterocarya stenoptera | reverse complement strand
TTTAACTACTAATTACTAATATCAATAAGCCTAACAAACTATCCCGAGATAAGTCTATATAGTTACCCCAGCCCCAGAAAGAAATGTCTCCAAAGTAGCATCAAATTTAAGACATTTCCATACGCTGGCAAAGATTCCGAACAATACTACAACCACCACTACCCTGAACACCAAAGCAAATGAACAGATTGAGCGAGGAAAAGGGGTCTCCGAAAACACAGAAAGGTCATTAATGCCTGCCAAAGTTTTGCCTTTTGACTTCAATAGAAGTGGCTCCTCTTGTGGTTCACCCGCAGCAGCAGCAGAACCACCAGCAGGACCATGCTTTTCTGAAGCCTTTCCCTCCTGCACATCAGCCTCTTAATTAACTTCACAATCCGTGCATATAACATCAGAGATTTACAGTAGTTTCACATAACTAGCTTCTCACCTCTGTAGCAGCAGCTTTTAATTCATGGTCTTCTGGTGTGCTCCACTCTTCAGACATGGGGCCGCAATCAAGTGGCTGCACTTGAAGTTTACACTGCAATCGCAATCTTCTTGGAGCACTTCCCTGTGCAGAGTTTCCAATAGATAGTTGATTTTGAGGTTGGCGAGTCCTTATCCTGATTCCAGTACTAAACTCACCACTTGCGCCACCAGCTGAGAGAGCTCCCTGCTTGATAGACTCATTTTGTGGCAAAGCCACATTTCCCCTGTTCTCTTCAACATCATACTCGAAGGATACATTACCATAATCCTCTGGCGTTGTTCCAACTGGTAAAGGAGCCTCTCTCTTGATGATCTCTTCAGAGCACAGATAATCTTGAGGCTCTAGCTGTCATACACAAATTCATCGTCATTATGGAGAAACAGACTTGGTTAAAAATTAAGACACTAAAAATGGTTTTGAATAAAAATGTATCCAAATAGAACCACAGCAAATTACGACCTGCATGTTGGCCTTTTAATCAACTTCACAATCCATGCATATAACACCAGAGATGCACAGTAGTTTCATATAACATGCTCCTTACCTCAGTAGCAGCTATTTTTAATTCATGGTCTTCTGGTCTGCTCCGATCCTTAGACGTGGGGCCGCAATGAAGTGGCTGCACTTGAAGTTTACACTGCAATCGCAATCTTCTTGGAGCACTTCCCTGTGCAGAGTTTGCAATAGATGGTTGATTCTGCGGTTGGCGAGTCCTTATCCTGATACCAGTACTAACCTCACCACCTGTGCCGCCAGATGAGAAAGCTATCTGCTCAAAAGACTCATTACGTGGCAAAGCCATGTATTCCCTGTTCTCATCAACATCATGCTCAAAAGATGCATTACTGTAATATTCCGGTGTTGTTCCCACCTGTAAAGGAGCCTCTCTCTGGGCGATCTCTTCACAGCATAGAGAACTTTGAAGGTCAAGCTGTCGTGCCCAAATTCAATGTTATTATGAAAAAACCAGCTTAGTTGAAAATTAAGACACTAAAAACCGTTTTGAATACAAATGTATCCAAACAGAACCACTGCAACTCACGGCATGTAGCCATAATTGATACTAATCAAAATATAGTGGATAAAATTGCAAGACCAATTAATAAATTGTATCTTGAGAGCTTCCACTTACCATTGCATTAACCCCGTCGGTATCTGACCCACTGTATGATCCATTGTAATTAACCGGTTCTGTTTTTAGCGGAGTCTGGTCTTCATAAGCCAGATGATTAAGCACAGAAGCCAGGAAATCATCCGTATAGGCATCTGGCTCACTAGAGCCACGCTGAGACTGCACCCCAGTATAACTATTCTTGAGATCATTGGGCGTAGCATAATATGTGCAAGAAGATCCTAGCCCATATTGCATTGATGAATGTATCGGGGAGAAGATTTTGTCATCTAGTAGCCCCGGTGGATCATGGAACATGTTAAAGCCTTGCTGGGGCTCCAGCAGATGATCAACCTGATGTAAAAAACATGAGCAAACAGGATTAATACTTAGTTACCCTCACGTCTAATTTCCAAGAAAACAAAACATACAATTTTTAACACTGCAATTCAGGTTCTCAATTTCTTTCTCACCTCAGAAACCGGTGAGTCTGTAAAATAATTTTCTGCACCATTGTTGCTGTTACAATTGATAGGTGGGACGGTGTCAGACGTTGTTGCATCCGAATTCTCAGCAGGACAACAGTCAATAATTGCAGGATGGTTTTCAACTTGCCCTCCCACCGATGGAGATGCTATTTCAGACTGTGTATCTCCAGGAGAAGATTTGGCTGCAGTAGGAGTTGAAACAGCTGGTTCAGCTTCATCACCATTTGAACCTTCAAGTCTCTCATCCAATTTCTTGAATAAACGACAGAGGACAAAGGCACTCTGCATAAATTGCATCGACAAACTGAGTTATGGGAATGTAACTAATTGTCTAGGCAAAATTCTAATTGACTAGTATATGAATGCGTGTCGACAGACAACTAAAAGAACTCTAAAGACGGGAAAAAAAAATGCAGGAGCTTGTTCACCAAAGCCATTTGAGGTATAGTAGTTGTTTAAGGAAGCACCTTTTATAAAGCCGACTCATAATAAAGGCACACTTAAACCACGTGCTTCCTTGCAAATTATCTGTTTCACATTTTAAAGGTTATACGAATCATCCATCCAAGTCACACTAGTAATTGAGTATTCTCAGATCATAAGAAAATTGCATGATACCACTTTTTACGGAACGTGCATAAGAAAACCTCGATTAAATCATCAATTATACGACAATTAGGAAGTCCTTCCCTCAGTTGACAAAAAGGAATTCTACAGATTCAGTGACAAATCACAAATGAAATCGCATTAGTGTCTGCAAGACTGAAATCGACTAACCACACGAACGGTTTTAAAAATCCCGAGAAACAAGTTACAAAAAATTCAGTTGAGAGTTTACTCAAGAAGAAATCTCAATTCAATATCACTAACCTGACCAGGGTTTGTGCCATCAAGCTCCTTCAGAGTAGTACGGTACTCATGCATAACCCAATTGGTCCTTTTTCCATTAGGAGCACGCCCTGTGTAGAAAACCAAGGTCTTCTTCATTCCGATCAACTTCTTTTTGGAGATGATATTCCGATCCTTGCCAGTCGCCTTCCAGTATCCAGCAACCGTTGCTCTGTTCAATCGACGTCCATTCGGGTATTTCAGGTCTTGTGGACAGAAGAAGAACCNTTGGATATGATATTCCGATCCTTGCCAGTCGCCTTCCAGTATCCAGCAACCGTTGCTCTGTTCAATCGACGTCCATTCGGGTATTTCAGGTCTTGTGGACAGAAGAAGAACCACTCCAAATCCTTTGACTTTACCACCGATTTATCTACCCCCAAAGAATGTAAGCACCAAATCAATACCCAGAAAGAGAAAATCAAAAGGAAAAATTATAAACACTGAATTAATAACCAGTCCTGCAAAAATGAAAATATCAGAAATATTAAAGATAAAAGAACATTGGCGTGCGATCATAGCAACAGAGGACAAGAATTTTACCAGGCAAGTCCCAAGGCTCGCATTTGCAAACATCTAACTCACGAATAGCCGAAACATCTTCATTGTTCCCATTAATCTTGGACCTCAAGTAGCAATCAACCAACTCCTCGTCCGTCGGCCGAAATCGGAACCCCAGTGGCAGCGAGTTCAACGAGATCACAGCCATCGCATAAGCTCGCGTGCACACAGAGACAGAGAGAGAGAGAGAGAGAGAGAGAGAGAGAGGAGGGGAGGGAGGGAGGGAGGGAGGGAAAGCAGAAAATAAAAAGCGAGCTCTTTTTTGTAACAAGTCACAAGAAAGTGAAAAAGAAAAGAGGGTATCGGAGGAATCAGAGAAATTCAATTCGGTGTTGGAGCCTGGAGGCGGCGGTCTGGGCCATTGGCTTTTGCTTTGTGGACCTGTGGGTTAACCAAAGCTCTGTTCGGAGAGAGCGAGAGTAGGTGACTCTTGCCCGACCCCAGCAGTTTTTACACACACTTGACTGCATTCGCCGTTGGTTCGTATACCGCGTGAGAATGATTGCCCTGTTAATTATAGATAACTACGATAATGCCGAAGTAGTAAGGGTGGAGGATTGTGTGTCAGAGTGTCGACTGGTAGGGGGTAGAGTGGGAAGGCGTGGCAAGAAAGTTTGCGTATGCGGATTGTCAACAAACAAATGAGATCTCGCCACGTGGTACAGCTGCAGAAATGGGGCCGCCCAGGAATTCAACGCGTCCGAGGTGCCCGAATTCGGAGGGAGCTCAGAGATGAGGATTCTACAACTCAGCGAATGACATTCCACCACGTAATAGAGTGGTTTCTGTTATAGTGGTCGGATCTGAGCAGGAATGCGAAGCGTCCGAGGTGCCCCGACTTGTTTTTCGAGTTAAAAAAAAAAAACAGAAAACCGAAAGTCGCTCTCGCTCCCCGTCACCGTGTCCGCGCGCTATTTCTTTGTTCTTTCTTCTTCTTCTTCTTCTTAATTAATGCAATCTTTGGCAAAATAAGAAAAATAATTTGCGGTTTGAGATTTATATAATATGAAAAATAGATATAAAATATCAATAGAAAAACTAAATTTTTTTAAAAAATTGTGAAAGATTTACTTAGTGTGAGAAATATGGATAAAAATAACAATGAAAACCATGCATATTGGTACGTACATGATACATATTAATGAATGCAAGTATTAATGGAAGCTTCTGAATAATTTTATTTGTTTAATTAAATTAGATATTTCAATTCATATATTTATTTTAGGCCAGGGTTCATTCATATTCAAACATTGATCTTTTGTTATTCTGGGAATAATTGTTACTTTGAAGTTTGTTCTCTGCTAATAAATTACATCGATCGTTTTCCTTCCTACCAACCATGAGTGTGAACACAGAAAAAGAAAGTGTAAAAGAGGTACTTGAGTCTCAATAACAAAGAGCAATAAATTAAGAATCTTTTCCGCTTTAAATAGGTTGGGGATGACACAAGGGAGGACCCCATCTGTACCATGGGGTGGTTTGTTTCAATGGTGGTCATTGTCTTTTACGCCCTAAAGCTAGCACTTTCTAACTATCTTGGGGTTTTCATTATAAAATTTGCACCTCGATTTTTTTCGTAAATGGAATGAGATTATATAAAAATTAAAGTTAAATAAAATATTTTTATTTTATTTTAAAATTTTAAAAAATTAAATTATTTATTTTATTTTATATAAAAATTTAAAAAAAATTATAATGATTAGATGAGATAAGTTGAAAAGAATTATAAAAACAAATGAAGCGGTATAAAAAATTCAATCTTCATCAGCTAGAGCTTTACTTTCTTCTTTAAACAAACAAAAGTTAGCGAATTGATCTTCAGTAAGTACTTATGTGTGACAATTTCATTGGCCAAAATATTATTAATATGTAAAGTTGGCCTCCAGCTTTAAGTACTGCAAGTTGCAATTATTCTATCAAACCCTAGAAAGAGTTAAAAGTTCATGTAAATAAAAACACCAAGTTGGTTAATTAGCCTTTTAAATCCCTTAATTGTCATTTAAATAAAGATCATCAGATACTGATGAGGCAATTAATTTATATATGACTTGATTGATTTTTTTAAAAGTAGTGTCAAGTATCAATATCCCGAGGACTTCAAGATTCAAATGACTCTTGGTTTGTCTTTTGGAGGCTAGGGGATATAACCAGCAGATAATTATATATGCAGGGTCCCTCCGGCCAGATAATTAATCCATTTTCCACAAACAATATATAATCTTCTCCAAATACTGCGATTTGTCATGTGACATAACATTCAAGTCATTATAATCTGTTATCAACTGCACTAACAGTCTAACCCTAGCCGACCCTTGTTTTGACCAACAAATTATGCTGCTTGCCTTGCATGCATGCATGCATGATTCCACCTTCCAATAAAGGATAATTTGATCACTAGCGGACTATATACATTATGCATATATGTCAATTAATCAAGAAGAAGAAGATTCACCAATAGTCTGAGTCATGTGTGACGCCCCGACTCCCACGTACAAAACAACACGGGAATCGTGATGTCAGGATGATGACAACACGGGCCACACATCCCAACGACAAGTGCCAAGTGTGTGTACAAGCAACAGTGTACAATAAAATAAGCAGCGGATAATAATAAGTCAACTAGTACCAGAATTTTAGTTTAATACAAATATCCAAATACAAGCATTTAAGATAAAACCAATGTCCCAAAATAATGCAAGAGCTGAAAATAAATATAAACCCGAGTGATCCTAGATCACTCCTCCGGCGAAGCCAAATCCTTAGACTCGACATCTACATCATCAACATCAAAATCTATGGTATCAAAAAATGATATCGCATGTAAGTTATAATCTAACCAATCCTAAGATAAAAACACATTAATGCAACCAACCATGCATGCATATGATGCAATATGCATGAAATCCAACACACGCCAAAATCCCATTTGACCCAAAATATTTCCACCAAAACATTTCCACCATTTTTCCCAAAAATGGCCCAAAACATTAACCATCATTTTCCCAGAAAATGACACACAAAATCATTTATCCACACACGTCATTTTCCAAAAAAATAACCATTTTTCCATTAATCCATATGCACCATGATCTCTCCTAGGGACCATCCGCACGTCCTGGCTGCATAACGAGCGATGCCCAATTCCACACCTAGTGCGTTTGTGGCCAGACATCCTCTAGCCCCCGCCAGCAGAAGGGCCACGGAGTCGGCACGTAACTCGTCCGATCCCGTTGTCACCCGGAGACAACCTAGGAGACGTCACTCAGTATATTCCGCTCCCTAGTGACCAAAGAAGCTCCACCAAGATAATGCCCCATCTCGGCTTGGAGTCGTGGTACACACGAACCCAAAAATCCATTCCACACATGAAAGCTCAGTTTTCAAATAAACACATGAACATGAATGCAATTACCAGAAAACTTAGTTTTCATTTACAAACATGATAATGCGTGCACATGTAATGTACCAAACCAACATCAATATTCAACAACCAACCAATCCCAATATAAACCAATCACACAAGCAACTCCATCCTATAATCCATCCGACCCCCAATACTCCTCTGATTCAGTCCGGCACAACCAACCAAAACACAATAAATATGAGTTAGTGCAAAAATATATTTAAATCTCAAAAGATGTTTGGAAAAATACTTTCATCGCTATATAATAATTTTTGGTGGATCAATGATGAACTAGAAGTTCCAAAACAGCAACTCCAGTGTAAAAATACACTGGCCGTGGGTCTCAAAAATCTACTTTTAAATGGGATCAAACCAAGACTTGAAATTGATAGGGTGGGGCCTAGGGAGGTCGGTGAAGCTAATGATGGTGACCTTTGGTCGTGAGTGGCGGCGAAAGGGACGGTTTAAGGCCAAAAATACACAAATCAGAGATGTGGTTAATGCGACTTCACCGGTGACGGATCAGAGCTGGGGTTGGGTCCATTAGGTAGCTGGGAGGTTGAGGAAAATGTGGTGAAGAAATGGTGGCCAAAGGTGGCGCGACGGCGGCGCAGTGACGCAAGGAAATCCGCGGCTTTGGAGTTGCGTGTGGGGACAAACGCCGGCGAGGGAGGGGCTGGAAAAGGTGGGGTGGTGTCGCCGGCCGAAGGGGAAGAGGTTGGGCTGGGCGGTGGCGGCGCATGGTGGTGCTAGCTGGTGATGAACGAAACTGACGAAGGAGAGAGGGAGGGCTGGGTCGCGCGCGGGAGAAGAGGAATGCAGGGGAAAGAGGAAAGAAAGAAAAGAAAGAGGAAAAGGAAAAATATGAGGAAAAGAAATGAGGTTCAATCCTCACAACTCGAGTCCCAAAAATGATCTAATGAAAAGAATTTCAAAACTGTAAATTAAATAAAGTAATTCAAACGCAGTGAAAGACTTAATTAAAACAATAATAATTTTAAAACCCAAAAACAAACCAATTTTGAAGGACAATCGGACGGGGACATCCCTCCTCATCAGTCCAACCAGTAACGGCCTCTACGTCTTCCCTCCAATAAAATAGTCTCCTATGTCGGTTCATCTTGGTGAGAACGCTTCTCTCTCACAATGGCACATGTGTCTCAGTCATCCATCACTGGATCTTGTGTCCCGAATGCCCTCTTGCCAAAGACCATCGTCTACCGTACTCTCTTAACTCGGCCCATTACACACAGCCCTTAGAACTAGTCAGTGAGGACCTTTGGAGCCCATCTCCTGTAATTTCCAGACATGGCTTTAAATATTACATTTCTCTTGTTGACCACTTTACTCGGTTCACTTGGATTTTCCCCTTGAAATTAAAATCTGATGTTATCACAGTTTTTCTCAATTTTTACCTTTTATTGAACGTCTCTTCAATTCTAAATTACTTGTGCTTCAAACTGATGGAGGTGGTGAATTTACACCACTAACATCTTTTTACAAACAACTTGGAATTACATATAGATTCTTCTATCCACATGCTCACCAGCAAAATGGACTAGTTGAGCGCAAACATCAACACATTGTCGAAACTGGGCTTGCTCTTCTAGCCCACTTCTCTCTCCCAACCAATTTTTGGGTTGAAGCTTTTGAAACCACTGTTTATCTAATTAACATGCTTCCCACAAAAGTCACTCATAATAAAACTCCATATTTTTTGGTCCACAAAAAGGAACCCGATTATACCTCACTGAAAGTGTTTGGTTGTGAGTGTTGACCCAACTTGCGACCTTATAACAAAAATAAACTCATTTTTCGGTCCAAATCATGTATTTTCGTGGGCTACAGTAACACTCACAAAGGCTATAAGTGCCTAGACCCAACATCTCAAAGACTTTATAACTCCGGAGATGTGATTTTTAATGAGGCCTTGTTTCCCTTCTCTAAATCAAAGCCCACTCTTCCCAGCCCATCTAACCCACCTTCGTCCATCACGCACACTTCCCTTCCTTTATTTTAGCCGTCTCTCATAGGCCTTGGCCCAACTTCTAGCCCACAACAATCCCCCATTCCCGTGCCTTCTCCTATCACTTCTAATCATAATTCCCCAATTCTATCCAATCCCTTGACCTCATCTTCTCCAAACTCGTCATCTTCTTCAAATCCTTTACAAACCCTAACTCTTCTCCGTCCAATCTTCATTCTATCTCTACACTTCCTTGCAGATCCCAAACTCTTCTTCACCCTCCTCATTCTCCTATCATCACTCATAGCCAAACCAACGGCTCCCGACCACAGACGGTCATGGATGGCACGATCCCTTACCCACTATAAAGGCACTGTCTCCTTACCACTATTGTTGTTCTGGATGACCCTTCCAGCTTCTCTATTGCAAGTAAGTTCCCTGAATAGCAAGAAGCCATGGCTACGGAGCATCATGCCCTAATCCAAAATCGTACATGGAGTCTGGTACCTCCTAATCCCTCCTTTAATGTTTTAGCTTGTAGATGGATGTTTAAAACCAAATTTAACTCTGATGGTTCCTTTGAAAGAAGAAATGCCTGGTTAGTAGCTAAAGGCTACCACCAACAATTTGGTCTTGATTTTCATGACACTTTCAGTCATGTTGTGAAATCCACTACAATTCATCTGATTATTTCTCTAGTTGTTACCAATGGCTGGCCTCTACGTCAGTTAGATATTCAGAATGCTTTCTTACATGGTGATTTATCTGACACTGTGCACATGCAACAACCTCAAGGGTTCGTTGACTCGAAATTTTCTCACTATGTATGCAAATTACAGAAGGCTATTTATGGTCTAAAATAGGCACCCAGAGCCTGGTTTGCACAACTTAGTTCCTGGTTGATTGGATATGGGTTCTCTGCTTCTCACACAGATCTGTCATTATTGTTCTGCATAATGGTGACTTCAAAATATTTATGCTCATTTATGTGGATGATATAGTTGTTACTTCATCAAAACCAAGTGCCATTGACTTCCTGATTTGTTATCTATCTACTGCCTTCCCTGTTAAAGACTTTGGCCGATTATCCTTTTTCCTTGGACTTGAAGTGGACTATGCTGGCAATGATCTTTTCTTATCTCAAAGAAAATACATTAAAGAATTATTAGTCCGAAGCAATATGCTTCACTCAAAGCCCATTACCTCACCAATGACAGCTTCCATTAAACTCTCTCAATATGATTCTCCTGAGTTTAAGGATAGTACTCTGTTCCGAAGTATTGTGGGGGGTTGCAATACTTATCCCTCACAAGACCTGACATAGCATTTGCTGTGAACAAAGTCTGCCAGTTTATGCACTGTCCCAAAGTTCCTCACTGGACTGCTGTGAAAAGAATACTGAGGTATCTTAAGGCCACTGTCAATTATGAATTATTTTTTCAGTCACATTCTAATGTTTTTCTGCAAGCATACAAAGATGCAGATTGGGCAGGATGCCCAGATGACATACGCTCAACAGGAGGCTTTGCTATTTTTCTTGGTAATCACATTATTTCATAGAGCTCCAAAAAGTAAAAGACTATAGCTCGATCAAGCACAAAAGCTGAATACAAGTCACTCTCCTCTACTACAGCTGAGTTGATATGGCTGCAATCTATGCTTAAAGAATTAAGAATTTCATTATCTAAACCTCTCATGCTTTGGTGTGATAACATAGGCACCACGTCCTTATTTGCAAGTCCAGTTTATCACTCACGAACGAAGCACATGCAGATTGACTATTATTTTGTAAGGGATAGAGTTGCTGTCTAAGCACTATAAGTTTCCTTCAGCAGCTCCAAAGAACAACTTGCTGATGTTTTTACTAAACATTTAGTTTCTGATAAGTTTACTTCTTTTCATTCAAGTCTCATGTTGTTGATACCCCACTAGACTCGAGGGGACGTATTAACATATAAAGTCATTTTCTGTATTTTCTGCAAATAGCACTAGAATATTCTAGAAGTAGTCCATTAGCTGTACTAGCCTTATTCTCACTTTCTGTTATAACAGATTTGATTCCTTTGTATGTGTATAAATACACAACACCTTTATTATGAATATATGATGGAATTCATGAAAACCTCATCTGTTAACAAATATGATCTTTTGGAAGCCTTGATAAGGTCATTCACATTAATGATAAAGGTATCAATCGAATGACGTTGAAGCCTACTTTAAAAGAGATTAATGCGAAAGTGAATAGATAGAGTTAAAAAAATAAAATTTTAAAATTATTTGTTAGTTTTTCTGAACACACCTTCTCTTCATGTATAGTCCACATAATATTTAAAATTTTGGTATTAATTTTATTACCATATTAAATTGTTTAATAACTTTTTCATAATAAACACCTAGCTAAAACGATAATTTTCATAGTAACTTATAAGTAACTAATTAATATATAAACCCTCTACTAATATCACATAGTTATATATATATATATAATAAAATAAAAGCTTTTTCGGATGGATCATGAATTATTTGAAAAAAAAAAATATAAGTACTCAACCATGAATTTTAAATCTGTACACATAGAATTAGAAGAAGATCACATATATAAAAGACAAAAATGCAATAGATTGTCTTAATTTGGAAGTTTTTGCAGATGAGATGAGTTGAGGTTAAAAGTTGAATAAAATTTTGTTAGAATATATTTTTTTAATATTATTTTTGTTTTAAGATTTGAAAAAGTTGAATTATTTATTTTATTTAGTATGAAAATTAAAAAAATTGTAATGATTAGATAAGATGAGATAAATTGACAGAAATTGTAAAAACTAACGAGGCTATGTTTAAACTCAAAGAAACTAATCCTACAAAACAATATCGATGGGCGCGCGTAGTTGGTTTTTTGTTTAAATACGTGCATAGTGTACATCACCATCAACATTGAAAATGAAGCCCAAATATCTTTGCATCATCCATTTGCTTTGCATATGAAACAATCTTGTTAAAGCGTGTCTTGTAGTCACGAGTTTCAAACCGCACTGTGTGCCAGTAAAAGAGAAGAATGTGGTGGTCAGGTGTGTCTGCGACACCTCCAATGTCAAATTCAGAATATATTTAGTACTAGAGATAACACAGAAAGAGCAGAGTGAGTTCAGAGTGATTAAGCTTTTCCATTACCGGCTTCAGGCTATTTATATCCTCCTTGTTAGGGACTTGTCATCTTAGATTGCCATACTACCACATTACATGCGATAATCACTTGTCGGCAATAGGTTCTTTTGTGGGGATTCCATGTTCGCACTCCATGCCGGTGCATTTAATGTAGCATGACTTATCATGCGTTACTTGGGCTGGGGCCTTTTCCTCTTGATATTGGACCGTATTGTATCTGCACGATCCTAGGACCAAAGACGCTACGGACATAAGCCCAGTCATATGAGGGGAGAGATATCCCTTTCAGTTATCTCACTAATTCTTACCATGTGAGCGGTGAGAATTACCCTTTCAGTCCTGCAACGTTTCCATACCCTCACATTCGTTGCCAGCACTAGCTCGCACTCCTACGCCTAGGGAAACATGCAACGATTCATCTTCCATGTCCCATCGTGCAGGGAGAGTTATGGGCCTCGTTCCTGACACCCCACCTTGTTTGAAACTTGTCATCCTTCCATTAGAAGCCGTCCAATCAGCTCAAAAGACCTATTTATATCCCTGACCCTGGCCGGCAATCCTTCCCTTTCTACATCATCATTTCTTCCTACTCACTCACTCTTCAACAACGTTCAAACCCTAGGCAATAGCCCCAAAAATGATTCTCTCCTCCCTAGAATCACATCTATCACATCCCGAAGTTCCTCTTCAAGATTTGGGACGCACATCCCATGACGCTTCACTGTATCTTGATGGGCACCACTAGACTATATCCACCTCTTACTTAGACCTAAACGTCGTTCGCAACTCATTTGAGATATCAAACAACATTACTTTGGAGGTGCTAGGACCCAGTTAGAGTGTTGTGGACTCGGAGGGGTTCGTTAAGAAGGTGGCCTTGCATCCCATGATGTCCCGACCTAAGTTTAGGGTGGCCCGCCTTGAACAATGATTTTCCCATGTCAATACTTCATAGCACCTTTTATAATTAAATATATAGTATGTAACCTAATTACTTATGCCTATATATTGAATATACTTCATAGCTATTTTATAATTTGTATAATAGTTAGCAGGTAGGATTTAATAATTTTATATTCTAGTATGTAGGAGTCTTATATAAAATGTTGATATATACTATCATATTATCTATATGTATTGGTAATTTGTGTAGACATATAATATATGGTTATTATGGAAAAATATCAACTAGTTACATATTAATTATTTATAAACTTTTATAATTTTCTAATTCAATAAAAAGTCTACTTGTTAGTTGTAAAAATTCCAAGAATTTATTTATTTATTTATCTAATCTCTTAATTATTAAATTTTATTCAAAAACTAAAAAATAAACAATTCTAGCTCGTATCAACTTGACTCGAGCACCTTTTTTGATCGAGTTTGAGTTCGAGTTGAAAACTTAGCTCACCAAGCTGAGTTCTCTACAAAAGTTTTTTGCAACCGTTTGAACAACATCTGTTACCATTTAAATGTTCATTCTGCTTTTGAACATGACATTACAGAGAACAAAGATTACTCTAATTAAATTATTAATTGAATTTTAAAAATATCTTTTAAATTATCACACAATAGAACATTATAATAATAAACATGATGAGAGTATAATTAATACTTAAAAACATGCACCCAAGTGAATAAATATACTAATAAAAAATAGTTGGTCAAAAGTAGTTAACATAATGAGAGTAATTATAATTAAAATACTTAATATAAAATAAACATATACAAAATCTATTGATGTAAAATTTAAAATCATAATGCATAATTGATTATATTTAAGAAAATCATATAGTAAAATTGATTAAATTTAAGAAAATCATACATCACAATTGATTAGATTTAAGAAAATCATAAAACACAATTAATTAGATTTAAGAAAATCATATAGAACCATTAAATAGATTTAAGAAAATCATATAGCATAATTGATTAGATTTAAAAAAATCATATAGCACAATTAAATAGATTTAAGAAAATCATCTAGCATAACTAAATCATATAGCCAAAAAATAATACCTGAATTATATAATTATGTGTTGTTTGATATATTCTGGTATCTTGAATTATTGTTATGTATTACTCTCGTGTTTTGTATGTTGCATTGAAATAAACCTTAGACCCGTTCAAGAGCTATCAATCACATTGAACATTTAATTGATAATTCTTGAATTGTCTAGAGTGGACAGTTTGGGTTGTAAGATCATTCTCGCAAACTATCCAATTGTATATGTTCACGTTGGACATTATGATTTTGGTAGATTCATCCCCTATTGTTCTCCGGATATGTAGTTTTGGTAATGGTGCATCAACGTGTTACTCATCAGTGCACACGACCAAACAAGCATATTTGGAGAACTATGGGGAGATGCTGCTGAAATTTCATTGGATGTGATAAATTGATAGGTTGGCAACTATGATCTTACAATTCCGAATGGGATAGGACCAACTACTCGGTGAAAAAAAAAATTGCACAATATGCTAGATACATGCTTGCTTGTTGATGCCCATGTGACTGTTTGTAATACGGTATTAGGCATGGATAAGAGTTGGATGCGAGTTAGATATCGCTTGGGTAAGGATTACAATGTACATATTGAAGGTGTTAAGAAATTCTTGGAGTTCGCATCATGTACAGTTGATAGTAACAGGTGTATTAAATGTCCATGCTAACAATGCAAGAATTTGCGTTCTCATAAGATAAACTTGGTGAGAGAGCATCTGTTTGTCAAATGTATTGAATAAGGTTATACTGATTAGGCCTTACATGGCGAACTATATCAAATGTCATTCGAGCCTCTACATGAAGAAGAAGACATTGATGAAGATGTAAGACCAAAGATTGTTGGTGATGAATACGATGAGGATAGAGAGCAAATATTGGGTGACATTGATACGGAAATATTTATGGATGAAGGTGTTATGGACACATCAAATTCAAATGATGTGGGTATAACACTTTTGCAAACTTGTGGAATGATTCACAGCGTGAGTTATATCCAGGATACATAAAGCATAATAAATTGTCATTTACAGTTAGATAGATTCACATAAAATTCATGTGCCGATTATCAATTAAGACTGTCAATATGTTACTCAATCTGTTTAAAGAGGCACTTCCATCAAACAATATTTTACCTCACAACTTCTATGAAGCAAAACAGTTGAAGCAAGAACTCGGGTTTGATTACAACATAATACATATTATGTTGGCAAGAAAATTATATGAGTGTCTCATTTGCCATGAATCAAAATGGACATCTGAGAACCAGAATATGCTGCAAAAGGTTGTACGTTATTTTCTATTAATATCTAGATTACAACGATTACTTATGTCATATGCAATGGCTGTAGACATAACATGACACTCATCATTCAGAGTCAAGAATGATGGTGTCTGGTTATATCCTGTTGATTCTCAAGTTTGGAAGAACTTTGATTTGGAACACACATGGTTTGCTGAAGAATCTCATAATGTGCTACTTGGGTTGGCAACAGATGGAGTTAATCCATTTGGGAATATGAATACTAGTCATAGTACTTGGCTAGTTGTACTTATGCTATATAATCTACCACAGTGAAAGTGTATGAATTATCTATATTTCATGATGAATTTGCTCATTCCAGGTTCGAGATCACCGAAAAAAGATATATACATACACTTACAGCTATTGATTGTAGAATTGAAAGATTTGTGGGAGAATTGGATCTTAACACTTGATTTATTAACAGGCAAGTCATTCAAGATGCATTCTGTCGTGTTATGAACAATAAATAATATTTCCGCTTATGGAAACTTGTCGGGTTGGAGTATTAAGAGGAAAATGGCATGTCCAACTTGTAACAAACATACATAATTTGAATGGCTTACATATGGGAGGAAACTATGTTTCATGGGTCATCATTGATTTTTATCTGGTGATCATAGATGGCATGAAAATTCTAGGATGTTTGATGGCATTGTTAAATGGGAGCATCTACCACAATATTTGTCTGGCCAAGATATACTTATACAATTGATAGATGTTGGTTGTAATGAATTTGGTAAAAAGTAACGAAAAAGAAAATAAATTGCGAATGAGTTAAATTGGACAAAGAAAAGTATATTTGTCTAAATCTCATACTGGTTGACATTATAATTGCGACATAGTTTTGATGTTATGCATATTGAGAAAAATATATGCGATTCCGTATTGGAAACTTTGATGTCAATTGAAGGCAAAACAAAAGATACATTAAACTCACAAAAGGATTTGAAGTGGTTAGGAATAAGACCAGAAATGCACTTGCAACAAAGTGGTTCGTCTATCTACATGCCGATTGGGTGGTATACATTGTTAAAGAAAAAAATGGCTACATCTTGTAAGTGGCTAATGAAAATTAAATTACCGGATGGTACTTTTGCCTCAAATCTAACAATGTGTGTGCAAACAAATGACTGAAAAATTACTGAATTAAAAAGTTATGATTATTATGCATGTTTACAACGTATCTTGCCTGTTGGTATCTGTGGGTACTTGAAGAGAGATGTGTGCGTGGCTTTGACTGAGTCAGATGCATTTTTTAAAGACTTATGTACTAAAATGTTGAATGTAGAAGTTTTGGATCGTATGTGAAAAATTGCTATAATATTGTGTAAGTTGGAGAGTATTTACCCACTATTATTCTTTGACGTCATGGTTCACTTATCCGTTCATTTGCCATATGAGGCTCGACTTGCAGGCCAGTCCAATATAGATGAATGTTGAATGGTTCCTTGAGAAGTTGAAACGCATAGTGGATAACAACGCCTGCCCAGAAGAGTCAATTGCAGAAACATATATTGTTGATGAGTAACATATATTCTATTCTAAATACTTCCATGGAGTTGACACGAGATTTGATCGGCCAAAAAGAAACTTTGATGTTGACCAAGCCATACAACGAAATGGATTTTTTGTGTTCTCCCAACATATACGTCCACTTGGTGTAGCGCGTAGTTATGATTTGTGTGGAAGATAGTTCAAGTAATGGTATGTGCTAAACAATTGCCCTGAGATAGAGAGCTACTTGAAGTAACTCGTTATTATTTGTTAATTAATATTGTAATTTACGTAAACAAAATTATAAGATAAATTATTTAGTAATCTTCAATTTTAGTGATCATATTAACGTGCTCAAAGAACTGTGAGTAAATGATTTAAACCAGAAATATGAAGAGGAGTTCCCAAAATGATTTGAAAAATGGGTAATGACATTAAAAATGTGAGTTTAAATTACCAAAAAAATATTATGATTTTTTATTTTTGTATGTTTATGCTTTATTTAATATGTAGGTTGTACAAATGCATGTGAGTAATCCAAACAATATATCAAACAAACTATATGAATTAGTGCGTGGCCCTTAAAGATGCACTGCTCGATATTCTATATGTATTTTTAAGGGAAGTAGGTATCACACAATGGATTAAGAACGTTATAGAAAAACATAAAATAGTGGTGTTCTAGTCAAAGGAAGTCATGACGAAGAAAACATTGATTTCTATAAGGTTATTGTCGATATAATTGGAATAAGATATTTGAGGGAGCTTGTGGTGTATCGGTTTATGTGTGATTAGTGAGATTTAAGCAATCGTCGAAGGGGAGTGCGCGATAATGAGTATTTATTCAGTATTAATATATCAAAAAAATGGTATGAAGATAATCATTTTTATTTTGACTTTTCAAGCATCTCAAGTATTCTATTTAGATGATCCTGGTTTAGAAAATTAATGGCGAGTGGTATAAAAATTTTCTCCAAAAAATATATATGATGATATGCCCGAGGTGGAAGGACAAGATGAAGAAGAAGACGATCTCTCAACTCAAGAAGCATATCAAGAGATTCAACCCATCTTTAACTTGTTTGCGGATTTAAGCTAGTATGCGATGATTCCATTACATAAGGAATATATTGAGGTTGAAAATGTTGATGCGACAATTGAGCAAAATGTTAAGTCATTTGAAGTATCTACAGATGATGAAGGCGAATGGTCAATTGAAACTTATACAGATGATCGACCGGTTTTGTGTTCACATGACACTCTATGACAAATATTTTATGTAATGAATGTATTAGTGTTTTGAAATTATGTCACAGAAGAGGAAAGAAGTTTGCATTCCATCACTTGTTCCTTGCGCTTTCCATCTGACTCACCACTAGACATTAACTCTACAGAATAATGTAAAAATTTGATAGTCATTTTGTTTCAATTAAGGTAATTCATACATATTATATCATTTATAACCATCATTTACTTCGTTTCTACAACAAATATTATATTCTTTAGAGTTAACAGTAAAATCTCGTCAAGGTCGAAACACTACTAAAGGCGTAACTTTGAAAAAATATCGTAAAGTGGGCAAGATTAAGGTTAACATTCCTAACGAACATACTGGATGTGAAGTACAACCAGCAGCTTGGCTTGCATTGTATGTGGATGCTCTTACACCAACTTATGCATATTTGGCTACGAGTTTATGGCAAAAGTCCCCCAAGATGTGAAAGAGCTTATCAAGAAACTTTATTTGGTAATGTTTAAATAACTGATTTATAATATTATTTAATATGTATACAAAATATAGAATATGCAAGTGACAATTTCTTTGTGTATATATTTGGTCGTCGAGAGGAGTGTAAGACTGTTGATGAGCTTATGTATAATGCATTCCTCAAACATAAAGTGAGGTGTCATGAGCATTATAATAAGTTCGAGAACAAGGAAGAGGCACGCCAACATCATTTTCAGGATGTCCAACCTTCTAATTGGAAAAAACTTTGTGACATGTTTCAGGATCCATCATATAAGGTAAATTAAGACTGCGTTTGGTTCCCAAATTCCAAACCTTCTTACACGTGTAACCCACTATATTTTTCAACTTAAAACATCTTTATACGTGGGGCCTACAACCTTTTTCAAATTTTCATAAAAAGTACTAAACTTATCTTATCATCCAAACGCATTTTAAACTCAGTTTAGATGAGCTTCACATAACTCTCTTTACTACTCAACTCACTACTATTCATAAAAAAACTCAACTTAGCTCAACATCCAAACGCGGCCTAAATGAATTATTTTATGTGTCTTGTTTATAATTTTTACTTCCTAATATTTACAACTTCTATGCAAGAGTGAGGTTTTATAAACAAAACAAATAAATCGAAGTTGAAGATTTATTATCATGAATGCTCAATATCTTTTCATCAACTCTCTAAGAAATTGGTAATTCTATTTTATTTTTTTTTATTGTATATAGTTTGTTATTTGGATGTGTTGTAATGACTTTATATCTTAACAAATATCTTTTGTAGTAAGAGTTAAATACCAATTATGATCTGACAAAATTATATGTTGTATCACATACTGATCGTAATGGAGAGTAGGCTCATCCCAATACCCGTGAAAATTATGTAAGTATTATTATCTATTTTAATTAAACATATTTGAATATTTGTAGCAATATTAATTCTTTCTCTTATGTGTAGGAAAAAATAGTTTTCCTACATACTGAATTTGTATCAGATCAAAATTCATCAATAAGGGACTTTGAAATTTTTACCCAAGTTCTGGGTCAACGTTCATGATATTTGAGGGGTTTGAGTCGCTATGTAAAGCCTTCTAGTTCTTCTTCATTGTTCTGGTATGCCTCTAACACCTCTAGAGCATTAGAGGAAGCAAATTCTAAGATCGAGGAATTAAGTACAAGGTAGCATAAGTTAGAGGCTTAATTGGCGAAACAAAGAGATATGAAGATGCAAATGAAACAACAAGAACAACAACAAGAAGAGTTTAGAAGAGATATGCAACTCCAAATGTAAATGCTTATGCAACAATTTAGGCCTCAAAGTAACTGATTTACATTATACATACAGGTTTTGGGATCTATTTTTGTACGAAGAACACTAGCGTAGTATTGTTTTATTTATTTAGTTCGCACTTATGAGACTACTTATGGGTACTGAACAAATTGTAATGTAGTATTTTAAATATTATGTATGTGATCTATTTGGTTTTTCAATATTGGGTAAAATAAAATAGTTACCGTTCGAACAACCTAAAAACGTTTGAACAAAATCAGTAAAATCATTCAAACATTGATACACAACATTCGAATGTAATCGTTATTAAACCGAACAATATTGGGAACCATTCTAACGATATCATCGAACATAAAATCAACATTAATTTGAATTTCATCCCATAGCAAATCGTTCAATCGTATCATAGTCCGATTGATTGTTTTACTCAATACGTTCAAACATATTTTAAATACCTTTTCATATTTTAAACGTTCAAACTTTTGTTGTAGTGTTTGTATTCATAAATGGATATGTAGTACTATACTTAGGCATATATATTGCTACCTAGTTACAAAAAACACCTTCATATATAATAACTTTTTCATATATATTAAAAACCTAATTAAGGGCGCAATACTTATCATAGTAATTAAGAATCGAAATAATATAAAAAAAATCTGGAATGTCACATAATTTTATAAGATAGTCTCGATCGATTTTTTTATTTTTTTATGGAAACAGACTTCATTTCATTCAATGAACTGAAGTTACAACTGTGACTTATCAATACAGAAAAAATTCAGATTATAAGCTAAACTACACATCTGCTCTGGGGTATCACTGCATACATTGTTGCGAACATTGTCTTAACTTCTCAATAACTCTCTCCTAACAGAGAAAGCGCTCTGTATAACAAAATTGAATAGCCGCCTCCATCCTCCCCAGGAGGACGAGTATGAGGCACTACTGCTATGGACACCAAGTCCAATAACTTATTTATTCTTTATTAATAACTATACAACAAAAACTACTATACAAAACATAACAAAACAACAAAATCACAGAACCACAAGCATCTGCATGAGCCCAGACAGCACGCTCACCGCAAGCATTGGCTTCACAAGCCCAGACGGCACGAGCACCCAGCTCACGCAAGGACAACAACCTCCACTGCGCAGGCCAATCGTAGCATCACTTGCCACTCTCGACTAGCTCTTGCCCCAGATTGACGAAAAGGAACAAAAACACTAAAAAAAACAAAGGGACAGAACACAAAATGGCATTAGTAGCGCATGCAAGACACGCACCACTCTGGGAGGAAAGTCGACGGTCGATCTTTGAAATCCCAGAGTCAGAGGTCCAAGAAAAGCCGAGCGTTGTGTGGCAGAAGGCTCCTTAGTGGAGTTCCGAAACTTCCCCCGGCATGTGCAGGCTACACTCCACTCCAGTCGACACCATTTTTGGTGGGCGTGAAGATCGGCGGCTGGGCAGCTTCCAAGTAGGGCGCTTGGTAGCTAAAGGCCATCAGAAAGTCCCGAACAGCGATCCTCCCTTATTTGGCCTAAAACAAAAAACACAAAAACAAAAACCAAAACACTATACAGGAAAGGAAAATGAACAAAGGAGAAGGGAGGGGGAAGGAGCCGAAGCTCCCACCCCCTTTAGCTGGATCTCAAGTTTGGGAGTTTAGAGAGAAGGGGGAGCATTTTAGAGAGAGGGAAGGGGGAGAGCCCATCTCGATCGAATTGTTAAAACGTAACGTTGTTACATGGAAAAAGATTTGAAAATAATAAGTTGTAAGTAACGATCAACCATGAATTTTAAATTTGTATATAGTATTAAACATGACAAGTACATGAAGAAGATCACATAAAAAAATAAAAAAAACAGAAATAATAAATTGTCTTACTTTTTTTAAATTAGTCAGTAGGAGATTTGAATATTACGTGCAAACTCAAATAAACTAATCCTACAAAAGCAAGATCATTCATCGATCGATAGTATTATCTAAATTAAAAAACATGCAACTACATGAACATGAACCCATCATCGATATTTGAAACCATGCATGCATATGGCTGGGCATGATGATCTGAAACAAGTATCTAATTTCCCAGGACTGCTGCTGCTGCTGCTGCAATTTCTCATGTTCAAATGATAGTGATTGATCCCTCGCTTCTCATTGAACTTGAGGCAAGATTTTGATCTAGCGAATCACGTTTCATTTCCATGTTTTTGCCCCACAAGAAGGAGTACAACCCAATAATAATCACAATCATGCCTAGAATGCTGCAATAAAATAATAATAATTCAGCCAAAAATAAGGTTGTTAAAATTAATTATAAATACTGCATGCACATTATACTTACATTCCGAGTTTGATCTCTTCACCGAATATGACGGATTCTAATATGGTCACAAGAATTTGTGATAGTGGGTTGAAGATTGGAGGATATGTGGGGCCTCGGATTGCACTTGCCCATGCCATCAAGCAGAATGATGCAGCCGTGTTGAGTGCTCCCTGCACGAATAAAAATTAGCAGTTTGAATGACTTAATAATTCTCCGCCATGATCTTGATAATCAAGATCATGAGATGGTCATGATGAGTAATATTTAAAGTAGTACTTACAGAGTAAACTATTGTAAGAAGTTCGAGATTCCACCCTAACTTCCAGGCATCCTTACTTCTATCAACCCACACTCCTATCACCGTTGCTTGGATTGTTGCTATGACACATGTCAGCATTATTGCGCAGTATTTGAATGGAAAAACCTTGAGCAACTTAACCTGCAAGCAGTTTGCACACATATAATTGGGTATACATGATGATTATGATTATAACACGCATATATATAAATATATATATATATTTCACAGTTAAAAGAATGATCAGATTTGCAAGGATATTCAATCTCAAAGCTGATTCCCCATATATATGATCTTTAATTAATTGTTTGAATCCTAGATTACAGTTAATAAAGAGGCTAGCATCGATCCTATCATCAATCACTAGAATATATAGAAACTAGAAAGATGTTCAACTTAGATCTTGATCTCCCATCTCCATCAAATGCTCACATGGCCGGGTTCATGATTCTATTCAAAAATCTTATACGGACAACATTTAGGACTCATCATATGATATGTCGAATATCTCTCCGAAGTAATTGGATCATCCAATTCCTGAATCAGACAATCAAAGAAGATTTCTATAATTAGAAGAAACTAATTAATTATGGTGGGAGATAGATACCTGAACAATGAACCAAGCACCCATGGACAAGCAAAAGCCAGTCAGCAGGAGATTGCCACGAACCCAATGATCCTTGGATGACTTCGCATGATGAGCCCAACGAGAGTGAGGACTAAGATGTCTGATATGGAAAGCTTTTCCATCACAAAGACTAGCAATAAGTACTCCTGCTACACAAACAATTGCCCCCATTGCCTTTAATTTACCTGCTCTTGTATTCAGCCCCAACTTCTCAATACTACACATATGCACAGTATGACACCCCATTCAGAAACAAATTAAAGGTCTCTGCATATATATTGCTTAATAATTTGGTGATTATACAGAGGCATATATATATATATATTTATATATATAAGTTTCATAGATTAGTACCCTGCGAGTATGGAAAAGAGGAAGGCACTTATTGGAACTAAGTTGAAGAAGTTGGTACCGTATGTAGCTGTCGTGTCTCGAAGACCATAAGCGTACAATCCCATACACATTGTTATCCTGTATTTTTTTTTTTTTTTGGAAAATTCAATTAATTAGGAATATTAATAAAGAAGAAGAAGAAGAAGAAGAAGAAAGTCGACAATTAATATAAGGATTAAGAAAACCCTACTGATATTAGCATTAAAATATTATGCTGTGCAGAGATGAAGCCATCTAGGAGCACCAGGGAGGCCAGACATCCCTCAATAAGTATATATAAGTATTAATATATATATATATATGCGTATATGTATATATAGTTTCATAGGAATATTGTTAATGCCTGAACCACCCAAACTGGTCATCATGTTAAGTAGTTTCGAACCTTTTTTATACTTAATTTCATATACAGATCAGAGAATGAATTAAGCATACACGTACAGCATGGCTGGCTTACCCGACTAAGGCGTTAAGAAAGAGCCAGAACCAAACGGACCACTTAAACTTCTTTGGACTTCCCCTGCAGCAGCAGCAGCAACCATGGTATATTGCAGTACGATTCAAGACAGACAGACGGTAATTCAAACGCAGCAGGTAAGTAGGTAGGAGGAAAAACAAAAAAGAAAACTCTAAAATATTAATTCATGACGATGCATTCACCTTTCGAAATATAAAGAAAGAGGAGCAACACATATAGCAGCAACAGCACTACGGTATGCAACGTATTTGAAAACAAAGGTGCCCTCACCCAGCATCGCCCTCATCAGCAGCTGCATCCCTGTTACAAATAGCTGCACTATTATCATGGCCGCCCCCACCTTCGACCCTGCAAACCATTTCTTCACTCTTTCCATCTCCCTCTCTTTGATCTCTCTCTCTACAAAAAAATTCCCTCTCTCTCTATATATGTTTTGCCTTTCAATATGTATATACATATATATATATATGTGTGTGTGTGTGTGTGTGCGGGGTGTACACACTACACATAAATGCACATAATATATACACATATTGGCGCGGCCTTCTCTGCTAATTGACAGGAGAAAAATCCTACTTTTACACGTACTCTTGTTTCAGTAATATGAGTTGTAAAACAGCTTTTTGATGAACTGTGAATTCATGAGGTTGCGTTTCCAGGGCCACACTGATCAGGCCCCCATTAAAGTTTAATTGTAATTAGTCTGATCAGCCTTGACCTTTGAATATTACCTCAAAATCAGGTATAGGTATTTACAAATATTTATGAATCTAATTAATTAAGCATAAAATCGACAGCTTATTGGGTCACGTGGGCTTTATTTAAATATTTACTTCTGCATGCAAATATGCTATTGAATTGGAATTATTTTCTTTTTTCTTTTTTTATATTTACTCTTCTGCAAAAGCAATTCATTGTTTATGGCTTGCGCGGTTGGCGTGCATGGGGAATATTGAGTTAATTAGTGATCATTAATAATTTCAGTGTTCAGTTTCATTTCTTTTTTCAGCAGGTAACTAGTTTTTGGTAAAATCTCGGTGTCCTCTTACCTAATATTTTCCATATTAAATATTAGTCCAATTGGCTTGAAATTTAACACCTAGTTTTTTAATTAGTTTTTATTATACTTTAAATTAATCATCATGATACTTTTATATATATATATATATATAAATGTATGTATTAAGAATTCGAGTGCACATTCTTGACAAGAATTTGAGATGATTTCTTTTTATCTTTGCTTGAAAAATATAATAATGGTCATGATCATGATGGTGATGATGATGATAATAAAATAAGGATGGCACTGTTGATATTCTCAGGGCACTTGTTAAGATCAAAGTATGTAATATTATTAGGCTCGAAATTACTATCTACATTTTATGCATGTAGCTAGTTGGAAAGAATAATTGGCTGGTTACCGTCTGGAAAATTATATATAGGGCTTTTAATATTATGCAAATATATTATTTTCTTCATAAAATATCCTATATATTACTTTCCTTTCATTTCATGTGCTGTTTTTTTCTTTTCTTAAGTTTATATATAAAACTTATTTGAATATTGTTTTTTTTCTTCCATGAATAGAGTGGCAAATTTCAAAGACTGATGATCATGTGATAAGAACTCGATCAAATGAGTAAAGAGAGATTGAAGACAGAATAAGGAAATGAATTTAAGTTGTATTGAATATTGAAATGAAAAGAAGTGATCACTTAGTCTGCTATTACATCATATTTATACAGAAAATGTAAAGTAACAGAATTAACAAACTACACTGCATTGTCTATTTTAGCCTTATCCTTTTCTACTTTTGACTTTAATTCCATATTATCTATATGTGATGCAATACTCCAACACCCCCCCTCAAGATGAACATGTATGTTAAGAATGTTCATCTTGCGAAGGGTATGATGGAAAGGCAATGATCCAAGTGGCTTTGTGAGTATGTCTGCCAGCTGTAGCCGAGAGGGAATATAGAACAACTTGATGAGCTTTTCCTGCAGCTTCTCTCGAACTAAATGGCAATCAATTTGTATGTGCTTGGTTCTCTCATGTTGTACTGGGTTTGTGGCAATGGACATAGCAGATTTGCTATCAGTATACAAGAGTGTTGGTTGAGAGTGATCAATCTGCAGGTCTTGTAGTGCATAGATTAACCATTGTATTTCACAAGTTGTAGCTGCAAGGGCTCTGTACTCTGCTTCAGCAGAGGATCGACTAATGGTGGCCTGCTTTTTAGATTTCCATGAGATCAAAGAATTTCCCAAGAAAACTGCAAAACCTGTTATGCTCCTCCTGGTATCGATGCAGCCTGCCCAGTCACTATCTGAAAAAGCTTTCAACTGAAGTTCTGAGGATGAAGGGAAGAATAAACCTTGTCCAGGAGTAGTCTTTAAGTACCTGAGTACTCTCACTGCTGCTTTGTGGTGATTGATTGTTGGTTTTGCCAGAAATTGGCTCAAGACTTGGACAGAGTAGGCAAGATCTGGTCTGGTAATTGTTAAGTATAACAATCTGCCAACTAGCTTTCTGTAGACTGATGGATCTTCATATGGTTCAGAATCATCAATAGTTAGTTTAAGGTTGGATTCCATAGGAAATGCTGCAGGTTTGGAACCAATGTAGCCAGTATCTTGCAATATATCCAGGGCATATTTTCGTTGGCAAAGAGAGATCCCAGTATGAGATCTTGCTACCTCTAGTCCAAGAAAATATTTCAATGGCCCCAAGTCTTTAATTGTAAATTGATCATCCAGAAATTTCTTTAACAGTTCAATATCTTGCAAACTGTCACTGGCTAATAATACATCATCAACATATACTATTAATGCCATGAAGGATGTTGCTGACTTTTTGATGAATAATGAACAATCAGAGCTAGCTTGAGAGAAACCATAGCTGATGAGAGAAGTGGACAGTTTTTCAAACCATTGTCTAGAGGCCTGCTTAAGACCATAGAGACTTTTTAAAAGTTTGCAAACTTTGTTGTTCTGATTTGGTAGTCCAGGAGGCAGATCCATGTAGACTTCCTCATGTAGTTCACCATGTAAAAATGCATTGTTCACATCTAATTGATGTATATGCCAATTTTTAATTGCAACAACAGCAAGTAGAAGTCTAATGGAAGTAATCTTAGCAACAGGTGAGAAGGTGTCAAAAAAATCTAAGCCTTCTTGTTGAGTATAGCCTTTTGCCACTAATCTTGCTTTATGTCTCTCTATTGTTCCATCAGCTTTGTATTTGATTCTAAACACCCACTTACAACCAATGATCTGTTTATGTTTAGGTAAAGTAACAAGCTCCCATGTTTTGTTTAACTCTAAAGCATTAAGTTCATTTTTCATAGCTTTTTGCCATTCTGGAAAATGAGCAGCCTGTTTATATGTTTTGGGTTCTAATGAAGTTGTAATAGAAGCAAGGAAGGCTTTATGAGATGGGGAAAGTCTATTTGCAGAAAGAAAAGGAGAAATAGAATAGAAATTACCTTTTGTAGAACCATCAGCAGAAGAAGTTGAAGGGACTGCATTTGAAGAAACTTGACTGCAAATATAATTCTGCAGAAAATGAGGTGCTTGTCTAATTCGAGTAGATTTTCTGAGTTGCTGAGAATTATTTGAAATCTGATTGTTCTGAGGTAAAGGAGAATTTTGATGATCATCATTTTGATTATCATCAATAGGTGAAATTGATAACACAGATTGATTATCAACTGGATTAACAGGGGAAATATCACAATTGTATGGATTTTCTGATGGAGGAAATAGGAAGGTATGTCTTTGGGGATCAGTTGGTGCAACTGTAAAGGGAAGAATACTTTCATGAAATACAACATTTCTGGAGATGAAGACTTTCTTAGTATGGAGATCCATTACTTTGTAGCCTTTTACATCAGAGGGATACCCGAGAAAGATACATTTTACAGCTCTAGGATCAAATTTTCGTCTGTGACTTTGAAGTGTTGAAACAAAACAAAGGCAACCAAATACTTTTAGATGAACAAGTTTTGGTGTTTTATTGAAAAGCATTTCATATGGAGTTTTATTTTCAAGAAGAGGGGTAGGGATCCTATTGATAATATGAGCTGCTGTGAGGACACAATCACTCCAAAAAGATAATGGGATATTTGCTTGAAACATTAGAGCCCTAGCTGTACTAAGCAAATGTTGGTGTTTTCTTTCAACTGTGCCATTTTGCTGTGGGGTTTCTACACAGCTTCTTTGATGTAAAATTCCATTTGCATGATAAAAATCTGTGAGAATGAACTCAGGTCCATTATCTGATCTTATAGCTTTAACGGTAATGTCAAATTGTGTTTTAATCATTCTACAGAAAGTTTTAAGTTGAAATGGAACTTCAGATTTTGTTTTAAGCATGTAAACCCAAGTACATCTTGTAAAATCATCAACAATTGTTAAGAAAAATCTATAACCTGAATAAGAAATGGTTCCAAATGGACCCCATATATCACAGTGAATCAAATCAAACATTTTATTAGACTTGCTGTTTGATACAGGAAATGGCAGTTTTCTTTGCTTTGCTAAGGGACAAATGTCACATACATTTTTACAATCCATAGAGATAGAGGAATCAAGATTTTTAAGGGAAGAAAGTCTAGAAAGGGACACATGGCCTAATCTGTAATGCCATAAGTCCAATGATTTTTGAGAAGCAGCAGAAAAATGAATGGGATTGAGCTTAGAATTTTCGTGAGCAGGATTGAAGTAATATAAGCCTTGTTTCTCAAATGCAATCCCAATCATCTTCTTCATTGATGGGTCCTGCAAAAGACAATGAGTACGAAAGAAAGATAAGAAAATATTAGAATCTTTTGTTAGTTTAGAAACAGATAAAAGATTAAAAGAAAAGGATGGCACACATAAAACATTTTGCAAGAAGAGATTATTAGAAATGCAAATTGTTCCTATGTGTGTGGCTGGTATAATCTGTCCATTGGGCAGATTTATAGATGTATTTATTTGTTTAGGAGGGAAACAATAGAATAGAGGTGAACAGATCATATGATCTGTTGCACCAGTGTCTAAGATCCAAGAACATTTGGATTCTGAAGTGGAAGAAATTAAATTGCAGAAAGCATTACCAGAAAATCGAGAGGAGGTAACAAGATTGCAAGCTGATATATTCTGGGTGTTCGAGGGAGTTTGAGATGATTGAGATGACTGAGAAGAATTGGCAATAGCTAGTAGTTTATTGAAATCTTCAGAAGTTAAGGAAACCATGTGAGACTCATTGCTGTTTTGATTACAGACTTCATCAGTTGCAATTGCAGCATGAGCAAAGTGAGTTCTTTTTCCTTTTGGTCCAGTCCACCCAGGAGGGTATCCATGAAGTTGGAAGCACTTATCCACCGTATGTCCATTGTATCCACAATGTGTACAATGAAGGGTAGATTTCTTGGATTTTTCTTTTGAAAATCTGTATTGGTTTGCTGCAGGATTCGACTGTTTAACCATCAGTGCATGAGTTTCAGTAGAAACTGAGTTGGTTAGCTGCCTCTGACTTTCTTCTTGAAGTAATAAGCAGAAAACCTTTGCCATAGGTGGTAGTGGAATTGAAAGAAGCAACTGACTTCTTATTGATGCAAAAGAATCATTTAAACCAACCAAAAACTTTAGAACATAATCTGATTGTTGTCTTTGTAGCAGAAAAGAGAAAAGATCACATGTACATCTTGCCATTTTTCCACAAGTACATGTTGGAAAAGGACGAAAACTTACATATTCATCCCATAATGTCTTGAAGGCACTGAAATACTCAGTGACAGAGGAAGAACCCTGGTTGATGCAACTCAAAGATTTTTCAAGGTGAAAAACTCTTGGTCCATCACTTCTCAAGTACCGGGTCTTCAATTCATTCCAAAGATCAAGAGATGAACTGACATATAGCAAGCTATTTTGAATGTCTTTGGAAATAGAATTTATAAGCCAAGAAAGTACCAAGTTGTTGGCCCTCAACCAGGCTGTGTAAAGAACAGATTCAGAATTGCTTGGAGGACGAATTGAACCATCGATAAATGCCACTTTATTCTTGACAGATAAAGCAATGGTGATCGAGCGGCTCCAAGCAACATAGTTATCTCCAGTAAATATCTCTGAGACAAGAAGAGCACCAGGGTTATCACTCGGATGCAGATAGTATGGACTTGATGAAATATCTGATGGGTTTGTGCTGACAGAATCGGCAGAACTAACAGAAGCCATTTCAAGAAAGAAAAATTGAGAATCACAGATTTCAAGAGACAAAGCTGTGCAGAGAAATCACTTCAAAGTCTTGAAGAAATTGAAATGCAGACAAGCAAAGAAATGATCAAAGAATGAGTCTTGATGAAAAAAAAATGATGGATCGAATTTCAGAAAATTTGTGTGCGGAATTTCTAATCTGATACCATGATAAGAACTCGATCAAATGAGTAAAGAGAGATTGAAGACAGAATAAGGAAATGAATTTAAGTTGTATTGAATATTGAAATGAAAAGAAGTGATCACTTAGTCTGCTATTACATCATATTTATACAGAAAATGTAAAGTAACAGAATTAACAAACTACACTGCATTGTCTATTTTAGCCTTATCCTTTTCTACTTTTGACTTTAATTCCATATTATCTATATGTGATGCAATACTCCAACAACACTCTCGATAGAAGTAATTTATTTGCTGTATATTTATATATCCCATGCATTTTGCCGTAAATAAAACTAATTTGAATTTTGGTTTTATGTGTAAATATTGACAGTTTCTCTAATGATGACCAGAAAGATTGAGATTGAAGCATTTGATTATTAATTCTGAATTGGCCGGTAAGGAGAATCGCATTTTGTGTCTTTGAGTTTCTCACGTACATGCACTTTCTCACTACTTTTTCCAACTTTATAAGTAAGATATACTATTTGTTTTCCAAACTACTCATTTTTCTAATTTTATTTTCCTTTTGATCATTTTTTAATTATCGTATGAATTTTACAGCCATTTGTTGGGATAAATGTTACTTTTGTCCAAACATATATATATAATTATATATATATATATAAGCTTACCTAAAAAACTTGAGATCATAACAACTAAGATTGAACAAAATGATATAATAAATGATTTCTTAATGGGTGCCCTTAACGATTGAAAGTATATATACAACCACGAAGCTAAAGTAGGAAGTTATATACAATAACACACACAGCTAGAGTAGGTTATAAGGCAATATATTTCAAGAGGGGTAAACCAATTTTAGACTTCAAGTATAACATGTGAAAGGAACTTCCCTAAAAAAAATTGATGCACCTTTAATATTACACTTTCCATTCATCCAATTAAAACAAAAATAACAAGATTCAAAGAGGACACAATGTGGAATGATACATGACAAAGGAGCCACAGGTACCCTCAATCTATAATGGGTGTCTGTGTTGTATCCTCTACTCAAAGTGGCACATGAGCCCTAAGCGGTGCCCACTATCTAAACTCAGTGCCAACCACACCACTTCAATAGATTCCTCGGCCTCAAACCCAACCATCCACACCTTTCCATTGCTGACATAAGAGCCTCACGTGCTGGTACAATTCTCTATACGCTTACCTCAAATAGAGAATATGATTAATAATTTCATGCCAATTATCATCACCCTCATGAACTGACCATCTGGCCATTTCTACCTAACATAACCCACTAGCCCAATTACTTTTTTACAAGTTAGCCCTATGCACGAGAGCCATGCTTATCAATAATAAGAGAGAGGCTAGGGGCTAGATGCAGTGGATAAGAGCTTTTACACCCTCCAATAGAATTTCAACACTTAAGCATTCTAAGAGGGGAATAATAGAACCGCACAAGAGGCAAGTAAATCCCATACAAACACCCCCATCTCTCTCTCTCTCTCTCTCTCTCTCTCTCTCTCTCTCTCTCTCCCTCTCCTAGCAAGCCATTGCAACCCTGAAACTCTCATTTTCCTACATGATGTCTGTTTTCGGCCTACGACCCTCAGCCTTTCTGTGTCGCTAGTTGATCTCCGTCGCTAGTTGCTCTGGTTATGAATATGGTGTTGAAATGATCAACTTGATGGTAATTAGGCTGTTGAGGATGTGTTCCTCACACTTTCAACTATTCCTCACAATCTACGATTAGAAAGGGAAAATGGATTGAGGTTTAGGCGTGGGATGCCTCCTATGGTTAAGTCAGTGGAGTTTAGTTGTTTTCCATATGTATATTTAGAGAGAACTTTATGATGTGCACCTCAATTGGCATTTGTATAAAGTGGTTGTTTCAACTTGGTAAGGCTCTTCCTTCACATTCAGCTTGATTTTTCACTCTCAGTACATGGGCTATTAGCATTCAAGCTGATCTTGAATCACGCCCCTTGAGGCGGATATCTTGCTGAGATACATTAGCATCCCACGTTATTCGCCCTTTCATTAAGGATGCACTTTAATTTGGAAAGCTCTAATCACGCATACATGTGCACACCAATGCTTCCAAGTTGGTGTGTTTGTTACACTTCCAGCCTCTATACAGCATGTAGGCCCATGGGCCTTATTTAACGTCGTTTCTTGCCGCACAGGTTTCGATCCACCTTCTAAGGTAGAGATTGGGCAGTTACCTTACAAATTCCTGTGTGCAATGGGAATTTCACATTTTTTCCTCTCTTTCTTTAAGGGCGTGTGTTGGCTTGGCAGACATTGAAGCTTCTCATGCCCTTTCATGATTAGTTTCCTTGGACAGAGTAACTTATGTCGGTCTGCATCCCCATGTTTCTTCGTGCAAGGCATTTCGAGGGATTTGTTCGACTTGCCTTCACTGTCAGGGAAACTTGTCGATTTCCTGTTGCCATCGCTTGCTTGAGCACTGCTATTCTTCTTTAAACCTTGGTTCTCCTCCCTCGCATATTGTATTTTGTTCTTTGCTTGCAGCTGCTGCAATTATCCTTGCCTCTCAAATCTTCCTCATCTCCTTGCTACCAATGACCTTTCACAACACTTCTTGTTGTGGCTCTCAGACTTCTAGTTCCTATGGTTCTCCGGATAGGTCTAGCGATGGTGATTCCTCTCGACTAAACAGGCTTGAGGGGAGTTATTGGTCTGCCACTACTACTCAAGCACATTTGGATTCGGTGTGGAACTTGTACGGGATCCCTGACTCTGTTGACATCATTTTACCAGGTACCCGTCGTCGCGTCATTGACTCTAAGGGGTTGACTAAACATATGAGTCTGTACATAAGTATGTTTTTTATGGGTTTAAGGCTCCCTTTTTGTTGCCCCATTTGCAATTTTTTAGATTTTCTAGGTATAACCCTAACCCAGGTCCTTTCCAACCTTTGGAGAATCCTGTTATCATTTTGCGTGGCGTGACAACTGGCTTTGGAGCCCATAGGTGTGGAACATCCAGACTTCACAACTCACAAATGTTTTTACAATCATGGTATTTGTACAAACTGGTTGTCTCGACTTGGTAAGGCTCTTCCTTTGGCTTGACTTTACACTCTCACCTTTGATACATGGGCTATTAGTATTCAAGACAACCTTGAATCATGTCCCCGTGAGGCATATATCTTGCTAAGATACGTTAGCATCCCACGTTATCCGCCCTTTCATTAAGACTGCACCTCAATAATTAGGAAGGCTCTAATCATGAATACATGTGCACAACAATGCTTTCGAGTTGGCGCATTCGTTGCACTTCCAACCTCTGTACAGAATGTAGGCCCATGGGCCCTATTTAACGTCGTTTCTTACCGCATAAGGCTCGATCCACCTTCTAAGGTAGAAATTGGGCCTAGCATAGTCTATTCTAATCAATGCAACGTTGTACCTAATTCAATAATGGACTTCCTTAGAGGCTTGTAGAATTGAGCAATAAATCATGTTCAAGCAGTATATATGCACAGTTTCAAGAATATATGCAAAATGGCCAAGAACTACGTACATACATGCACAATGCATAATTTTTTTCAATTTATAGGGCTTTCAAGGAGGTGGTCATTTTCCATATCAAAGTGGCTAGGGTTTCAAAGGATCGGATCTAGTAATCCATATGTATTTAAAGAAGGCCAGGGAACAAATCTTCAGAATAAATATTTACTATCCAATCATTCAATATATTTTTTTAATAGAGAATAAATCTGGACATGATTTAAATTATGTGGGAGATGTAGTAATACCATATATGAAAAATCTGTATTATTTTTTATATTTTGTTTGAAAGTTTGAGAAATTTGTAATGATTAGATGAAAAAATTCAAGATTTGAAATTAAAAAATGTTTTATGTTTAAGTGATGTTTATGAAAAAAAATTATGAGAAACTTTGAAATGAATGAGATGTTCTCAACTCATCTCACTTTCCAAACATATCCTAAGTATCGATGTTCATGTTTATTTCATGAATCTTTTTTTTTTGTCTAGAAATACTATTTTTTTTCTTTTATCCATTTGAATCCTCATAAGCCATGACTTCCAAAAGGCTAGAAAGACAATTTCTTATTTCTTCTTGAGAGATTCTTCAATGTTTTTCATTCTAAACATTTCTACTCCCTCTCCTCATGTATTATTCTCTTCATATCAATCTATAGAAAGCGACAAAAGTTCCGGTTTGTTCATGAAGACTATCTACATATAAAAATATAAGAAGTTAGATATGGAACTAATACAATGAGAGGTGAATGTGTCATTTGCTAGAGTCGCAATTCTTCAAAAAGTACAAAAGTTTGCTATGCAATGACAATTTGTAAAATAACTTGTGGATGCATTAGACATTTTTAGCTACTAACCATTGTCATAGAATCACTTTCTCTAATGATCTGAGGTATTCTCGTATGACCAGTACTTAATTGAGATCAGCTGCCAGTATGGTTAATGCTTCTCCATCTTCCACCTCTTACACTCTTGATTAATAACTGCATGCAACCAATAAAAGTTTGCACATTTGATCCTATAAGACAATTGTTACTCCTTTCTTTGTAGTTCCTTGAAGATTGCCCCATCCACATTTAAATTGAAAGCTCTAAGTCCTCTACCAAATTATAGTTTAATCTTCTCCAAATTATTCTTTTGGTAATGTATTTTAATTCTCTAAATTTTCAACCAAGTTTAGTGCTCCCTCAACCCCTATTCTTGGATCAAGAAATTAATCTGATGGGCGAAAAATTATTTTCTACACAATAAACCCCATGCTATCATGAAAGTCATAGCAAAGTCCAAAGTAGGATAGCATTTCTTGAAATCTCAAGCAAAAGTTTCAAAACTAGTTGATTAATTAGTAGAAGCAGAGATCATATGGGTATGTTGTTTGCCATACTTTGTTACAATTCTTCAAGCCCCAATCAAAAGTTCCAAATCTGTACACATGCAATCAAAGCATGAGAATAATTATCCAATTCCTTTTTTTACACAGGTTACAAACATCATTTTGGAGGATGTTTCTCTTTACTAAACCCTAACTATTCTATTGGCAAAATATCATTACAAGTCCTCCATACAAGGTTGTTAAGTTTGTTTTGAAATTTTAGGTTCCATACTACTAGCAAAAGTTTTATACAGTCGAGGGCTAGTGTTTTTTTCTCTTAGTAAAGGGTTCCTTGGCGATTCAATGGCAATTTCAATGGTGACTCCATGAACAATAGGGGTGTTTCATTTCAAAGTTTCCACGACGTTTTCGGTGATCGATTTCTGGAATTTCAGTACTTGGGAGTTCTTGTTTCTTTTCTATTACAAGCATTGATTCCCTTTGATAGGGTTTTGCTTTGTTCTTTTCAAGTATAGTTATGGATGAGGAGTTGTTAAAACAATGGTGGAAATTAACGTTATCGACAATAGAGACTAATGAGATTGTGATTCCAGGTATTTTCTAGATGCCCTCTGCGGTTCCCACTGAATGTTGTCTCCTTTTTAGGCTTCTCACTACCAAGTTTTATAATAAGGAAGCTTTTAAGATGGTGATGTGCCCTACCTGGAGCCCAATGAAAGGGGTTCAGTTTTTTGAATTGGGGAGAATATTTACTATTTTTATAGAAAAGTGACAAAGAGAAGGTGTTACGTAATGCTCCTTTGTGCTTTGATAGAAGTTTAGTACTTTTGAAGGAGTATGATGGTTATATTTAGCCTTCTAAAATTGTTATGAACTCAGCATAATTTTGGATTCATTTGTTTGATATTCCTTTGAGGGGGATGACTACTAACGTTGTCAAAATGATTGGTGAATCAATTGGGGAGGTTGAAGATATTGAGTTGTCTGAGAATATGGCAGGGTGGAGTGAGTTCTCTCGGGTATGGGTCCAAGTAGATATAAATAATCTTTTGCCAAGGTTCAAGAGGGGTATTCTTGGGGAGTCAAATGTGTTGTGGGTTAGATTCAACTATGAAAAATTGTCTACTTTTTGTTATTGTTGTTGTAAATTGGGTCATGTTGATCGTGATTGTTCATTATGGTCTACTAGTCGGGCTGTTTTTCAAAAAAATGGTTTCCCATATGGAGCGTGGTTGAGGGCTAATGGTGGTATTAATAGAAACAAGAGTTGCTTAATCCAAGAGTGGTCCAGTGTAGGGAGACTCTGGTGTTCCAATTGTTGGTGAGAGATTATCTACTGATCAGATTCTGGCAACAGAGAAACCAGTCACTTTGAAAGACAAGCAGTTGAGCGACATTGCCAAAATGGTTGCTTTAACCGTTGAAACAAAAGGTAGTTTCTTTACCCAGCTTATTTCTAGATTTGAACAATGAGGTTTTAGTAGTAACTATCAAACCCATAGATAATGTTTTGGGGCCATGTGGGACTGGGAGTCTGGGCTCTTCTCTTTTATTCACTGTGCCTAGCCTAAAACAAAATTCTAAGTTGTATTAATTCTTTTGCTTCAGGGGCTTCTTCTTCTAAGCAAGGACATAAGGGTAGGCCCAATGGTATTAGTATAGTTCTAAAGGAAAATAAGTATTCGAAACAGAGTTTAATTCCTTTAAGCGCTTCCTGGAGTTTGTTTCTGCAAAAGATAAATCCATCATGATTGATTCTAAGAGGAAAAAATCCTCTGATGATGAAAATTTGGTGGAGGTTGAAGTGGTTTCAGTAGACGCTGAGCTTCAGCCCCCACTAACAGCCATAAGGGTATAAAAAAATCAAAGAACCGGTTGACAAGATAAGACCGAACTAGTGAGTTTAGTCCAGTTCATAATCTGTCCAATGTGGTACCGGTTCTTTTAAAACTGAAACCATTCCTAAATCGGTTCGGTACTGGTTTTCATATTTTGAAAACTAATTTGAACCGAATTGAACGGATATATATATTTTATATTATATTATATATTATATGCAAAATTGCTAATTAATATAACATAAAATTTTAATTATATTATTCAAGTCTATTAGTCTCACTAATAAGTTAGACACTACCTATACTATACTAGTATAATTAGACACTAATGAATTAATAATAGTTAATAATAAATACTAAATTATAACTATTAAATTTAGTATTGAAAAAATTATAATAGTAAACTTATGAAGTGTCATACATGTAAACGGTAAACTGAAAAAATCTGACTAGACCTGACTGAGATCAGAAAAACTAAAAGTTCCTATTTCGGGGATAAATCAGTCCGTATGAATTCTTAAATTTTCAAAACAGAAGCATATCGGTTCGGTTTCAAAATTTGTCTAAAACCAGACCAAATCGAACCGGTTACACCCTTAGACAACCACGAAAATATTAAGTTGAAATTCTCGTTGGCTTAGGAACCCACGGGGTGTTCAAGTTCTTCGTGACTTGGTTCAAATAGAAGTTCCTGATGTGGTATTTATTTTGGAAACTGAGGTACATGTTCATCATTTGGAGATGCCGAATTATATATTTGGTTTTATGGGGTGCTTGGCTATGAAAGGCAAAAGTGGTGGGATTGGACAGTTATGGAGCAAAGATGTAGATTTTGAGATTTATCTTATTCAAAACATCATTTTGATGCACAAATTGGTGATAAAGATGATAATTGTTAGTGGAGGGTCACAACTATGTATGGCCATTTGGAAGTTAATAGGAGAGAGGAAATGTAGGATTTGTTAAAATGTCTTTCTGATATGTTTAAAGGACCTTGGTTGTGTTTTGGGGATTATAACGAGATAATTTCGAATAGGGAGAAATGGGGAGGTCGATTGCCAATGGAATGGCAGATGCAAGCTTTTAGATATGTTCTTGATCATTGTCAACTTAAGGGCTTGAATTTTGATGAGTCTCTTTTTACTTGGAGTAATATGCCCAAAGGGGATGATCATATTAAAGAAAGGCTAGACAAATTTTGGCTAATCTGGCATGATTGGCGATGTATATGCATTATAAGGTTAAGGATATTCCTACTCCCTATTCTGACCATAATTGTTTGATCATGTCTACAAATGATTTTGCAAATGAGACATTTAGAGGCAATAAGCCTTTTCGTTTTGAAACAATCTGGGTTGGGGCTGGTGGTTGTCAGGATGTTATTAATAATTCATGGAAACAAAATCTGCTGTGATGCTGGGTTAAGTAGTGCTTTGCTTAATTGTCAACGTAATCTTGTAGTGTGGAAAAATGATTCTTTTCCAAATCTTAAGAAATAGTTGCATGATAGAATAAGGGATTTAAATTGGTTAATGGAAGCTCATCGTAATGATTCATTGATTTTTGAAATAAATATACTTCATCATGATATTAATCTATTGTTGGAGAGAGATGAACTAAAGTGGAAACATGGTCTAGGGCTTTATGGTTAAATGTAGGAGAAAAAAAATACAAAATTTTCTCATCAATAAGCATCTCAAAGAAGGGCCAGTTTTATTAGTAGACTTCGAGATGATTCAGGTATTTAGAGAGAGGGTTTGGAGTTGGAGTTAGTTGTCACTGCATACTTTTTAAATCTGCTTTCGACCTCAAATCCAAGGGATTTGAAGGATGTGATTGGTACTTTGCAGCCTCGAGTAACGGATTCAATGAACTCAAATCTTATAAGGGCTTATACAATGGAAGAAGTTAGGCAATCTTTGTTTCAAAAGTATGCTCCTATCTTCTTTCAAAAGTATTGGAAAATTGTGGTGACAAAGCCAAAGACAGCTTTACATTCTCTAAATCATGGTTTTGTTCCTCTGAACTAAATGAAACTTTTATGGTCCTTATCCCAAAAAGAGGATGCCTGACAATATCACTAAATACCGAGGTATAAGTTTGTGCAATGTTGTTTATAAAATAATTGCCAAAGTCATTGCCAAATGCCAATAGACTTAGCCTCATTTGGTTTTACAGATGGTCTCAATGCATCTCATCTAGTCTCAACATCCAAACATCATTCAAGTACAAATACTTTTCAATTTTAAATGTTTGATTTTTCAAAATTTTCATCTAATCATTACAACTTTCACAAACTTTCAAACAAAATATAAAAAACAATTCAAATTTTTCAAATGCTACAAAAAAAAAATCATCTTCAAAAATTATATTCTAACAATATTTTAATTTTATTATATTTTTATTCATTTTTTTCTCTCTCCTTTCCCAAAATTCCATAAAACATCTTAACGCAAATCATTTCACTACTATTCATAAACTATCTCACTACTATTTACATATTTCTCATCTCATCTGTGTAACCAAATGAGGCTTTTAGCCTTTTTTCCTAAAGTAATTTTTGATAGTCTGTGTGCTTTTGTGCCAAGTAGATTTATAACGGATAATGTACTTGTGGCTTATGAGACTGTCAATTCTATAAGGAGAAAAAGGTGAGGATAAAAGATTTGATGTCCATTAAATTTGATATGAGTAAAGCTTATGATAGAATGGAGTGGTGTTTCATTGAAAGGGTTATGATTAAATTGGATTTTCATCAAAAGTGGGTGTCTCTGGTAATGTATTGTATTACTTCATTTTTGTATAAAGTGTTGCTTAATGGATTCCCTACTTCATCTTTTAAACCATCAAGAGGTTTGTGACAAGACGACCATTTATCTCCTCATTTGTTTGTTTTGTGTGCCGAAGACTTATCATCTCTTATTCAAAATGCTAAGAGGCTGAAGTTGATAAAATGAATAAGCGTTTGCAATGGAGCTCCATGGATTAGCCATTTATTTTTTGCAGATGACAATCTCTTGCTCTGTCAAGCTACTAGATCTGAAAATGTATGTTTGTAGCAGTTATTAAGGCTTTATGAATTGAGCTTTGGGCAGCAAATAAATATGGAGAAAACTAAATTGTTAATCATTAAGAATGTTGGGTAGCAGGAGGTTCATGATATTCGGTCCATTTGGAATGTACAGTCTTTAAAACATCATGATAAATATTTGGGTCTCCCTTAATTAATTGGAAGATCTAGGACTCACTCTTTTCATGATAAAAGTTAGAATATGGAAGAAATTGTAAGGTTGGAAAGAGAATTTATTATCTCAAGCTGGTCGAGAAGTTCTCATAAAGGCAGTTGTTCAAGCTTTCCCTACTTATACAATGAGTTGCTTTAAATTACCAAAAGCCTTTTGTAAGGAATTATAAGGTATGTTTGCAAGATTTTGGTGGCGACAAAGAGGTGGCGAGCGTAAGGTGCACTGGGCAAGTCTGAATAAGATGTGTAATTCAAAGTTTAAAGTAGGAATGTATATTAAGGACTTAGAAGCTTTTAATTTCTCATCTGCCCTTACTTGCAAAACAGGGTTGGAAGGTTGATTCATAATACTCATCCTCCACTATTTCGAGTTTTGAAGGCTAAGTACTTTCCCAAGACAGATTCTTTGCATTCAAATGTGGCTAGAACTCCTTCTTGTGCATAGAGAAGTATAGGTGCAACAAAGTCTAAATTGTCAACTGGTTTTATTGGGAGGTAGGGAAGGGCAATCACATTAATATTTGGCATGATAAATGGCTACCAAATTCCCCTTTACATGAAGTGATATCTCTTATTCAGGTTTTACAATCAGATGCAAAAGTATGTGAGCTATTGGACCAACAGTCATGTGGATGGAATCAGGCTTTGGTTATGAGTGTTTTTATTCCTTCTAAGGCTGAAAATATACTGCAAATTCTATTGTCCCCACATATGACAAAAGATCTACTTATCTGGAGTTGTCAAAAGAATGGTATTTACACAGTCAAATCAGGTTATCACTTAGTTATGAATCTTAAAATTCAAATCTGGGAGGAATGAAAGCATTTTGGAGGTAGTTGTGAAATCTGAAATTGCCAAATAAGATTAAAAATTTTGCTTGGAGTGCTTGTCTGAAACTTTGCCTACCAAACAAGATTTACTGTAGAGAGGTATTATATCCACAAGGATATGTGGTCAGTGTAACTTGGAAGTTGAGGACAATGGCCATGTGTTTTGTAGATGTACTGTTGTTCGATAAATTTGGGAAGAACGTTGTAATTTGGGTGCTGATTTTTCGGATAATAAATTTGGTTTTGATGTTATGGTTTGGAATTTAATGGGTGATGCTTTGGATATAGTCACTACTTTTCTAACTATCTCTTGGGGTCTTTGGAAATATAGAAACCTCAAATATTTTCAGAATTCAGACTGTGTTCTTAAGGAAGTCATTGATAACTATCTCACTTATTTAGATAGTTATAATACTATTAAGAATAGGAAAATTCTATTTGCAGTCCCGATTCGGGGACTGCGTGCGCACGCCTTACGTGTTTTCAAAACGAATTGTTTATTTAAGTAAAAAAGTGCCTACCTCATCCCCTTCCTCAGCCCAAGTCACTATCTCCTTCTCAAATCAAGGTCCCCTTCTCAGCCCTATACTGAGGAGACTCTCTCTCTCTCTCTCTCTCTCTCTCTCTCTCTCTCTCTCTCTCTCTCTCCCTGTTCTCTAGTATTGCAGGAGCAGGCCGAGATAGGAAAAACGTAGTAGATATGGCCGTAATGAGCCTCGGCATTTGCGCTCGCACTTCTTCGGCTTCTCTAAGCTCGCCGCCACGGATATGGCCGTAGTGGATATTCCCTCTCTTTTTTATTCAATCGATGTTCTTGTCTTTCTTATGAATTAATAAATTCTTGCCTCCACTAAAGCTTCAAAGTTGATCAAAATGATCTGAAAAGGTGAATTGGCTGCATTTCTTATGGGTAGTGTAGAAGAACTTACCCACTTAGACAGCGTATTTCCTAATATGTGAATTGCAGTTGCTTTATTCTCTCCATTAACCACTTAGACCCATTTAGCTGCTCTGTCGATGGGCAGTGGAGAAGGCCGGCGATGTTGGGCTTACAAATTCCTTACGTGCTCTGTCGATGGTGGAGGAGGCTGGCAGTGGGCAGTGGAGGACAAGACCACTGCGACTCCGTCGAAGGTGGAGAAGGCCGGCGATGGGTTGTGGAGTATGCGACTTCATCGATGGTAGAGGAGGCCGTTGATGGGCAGCAGACAAAGATTGACGAGAGGGAATTTTTTCAGCTTTTGATTTTTCGTAATTTTTGCTATTTTGTTTCTTAAATATGAACTAGGGACAATTTAGTCATTCACATGCTACATACGTGCACACGGACGTAGGCTTGCAAAGGAGTCTTACGAATGGGACTGTACGTAGCAACACCCTTAAGAATAACCAGCTTGTTACACGCAAGGAGAGTTTGCTTTTGTGGAAACCACCTTCACAAGATAAAGTTAAACTTCACTTTGATGGTGTTGTGTTTAATTCCTCAAATGCCTCAGGGATTAGAGCTATTTTACGTGATGATAGAGGTGTAGTATTGTTTGCTATTAGTAGAAAGGAAGTGAATATGTTCGAGGTTGAAGATATTGAAGCTATGGCTACTCTAAGGGGTTTACAAATGATTTTAAACTTAGACAATCTTGAGTTTGATTATAGAAGGGGATTTATTGGTTGTTATTGATGTTATTAAATTACGAGGTGTTAATATCTCAAGATGAGGACTTTGATTGCCAAAATTCAGTTTTTATTACATTGGTTTGTGGACTTTGAGGTAATCTATGTTTGTCAACAAGGCAATGAAGCAACTCATTTGCTTGCCACAAATGCGGGCAAGTGGAAGACATATTGCAATGGAAATATCAGTGTCCAAATATTATTCTTGCTAAAGCTTAACAGATGCACTAATGTAATTATTTTTTATTGTAATTGACTTTTTATGATAAATAATATGTCCTTTTATAAATAAATAAGTTTTATGCATTCACTTGAATTAGAACATTCCGTTCTTAAGCTATTGCATTAAACCAAGCTAATTTGTGAATTTTCTTTCTATAATTTTAATTATTTGTAGATCTAACACTTTGTCAATTTTATATGCAAATGATGCCGAAGAAACAAACGCCTTGGTTTGTATGAATTTGTGAAGCTAACTCCAAGTAAGATTTCTTAAATCTTAGAAAAAAAAACAAATAAGAGAGATCTTCAACAAGGTTTTTCATTCTCCCAACCAATGAAAAATCCAAAATGCATATATGGAAAGGAGATTTGATACTCATCATTCCCACACACTACACTACGTTTGGATCCCCAACTCATCCCAACTCATCTCAACTTATCTCAACTCATCATTACACCTTTTTTAAATCTCAATACAAAATATAATAAACAATTCAACTTTTTCAAATCCCAAAACAACTTTAATATTAAAAAATAATATTCTAACAATATTTTATCATCTCAACTCAACTCACTTCAATATCCAAACACACTATTTTTATTTTTTTAAATCTTTTTTGGTTTTATTCTTCCTAAACTAATTGATAAGAGAAAAATAAAAAAATAAAAGAATAAAAAATTATATGTGGTGTGTAGTGTAAGAATGATAAGTAGAATTTTTCTATGGAAAGACTGAAAACCTCATCTAGAGGCCCCGTTTGGATAGTAAAAATGTTTCTTCATCTCATCTCATCATTACAAATTTTTTAAATTTTCATATAAAATATAATAAACAATTTAATTTTTTTAATTTATAAAATAATAATAATATTATAAAATAATATTCTAACAATATTGTATTTAATTTTTTAACTTTTATCTTATCTCAACTCAGTGTCTAAACGGCATCTATTAATTAAGAATTGCCCATAGAACAGAAATTGAGAGAATTTGGGCCTGAAATCAAATGCTGAAGGCAGCCCAGCCCACCTTATTTAACAAAAAGCCAGCCCACCCTCACCTCACACGTGCACAGTTCTTCGGCTCAAAACTGGTTGGACAACAAGCTTAGCATGACTTTGCAGAAGGTGTATAGAGAGAGCAAGAAGAAACCACGAGAAAACCATGACTTTGCAGAGGGTGACTTTACTAGGGCTTCACATTCCCAGGGAAAAAACCCTCAACGCCTTCCATTCCCCCCACCAAAGGAAAACACCGAAAATCCCAAGGACCCTGAGAACCCAGAAAGGTAGAAAATGAGTATGTGGAAAGCAAATTCACTGAGATCCCTTAGATACCTCCGCCAGTCCGCCATTAACGTTAGCGACTCCATCTCTAGACCTCTCTCTACTTCATCTTCCCCATATTCGATTCTCAAACAAACCAATCTTTCTTCTTTAAGGGCTTTTCCGCTTCCCCAATCCCCTTTCTCCCCCGCTATTCCAGTCCGCTTTCTCCGCACTGGTCGCGACCCAGGCATCAGGTAACGCATAGACATACATGGGTGTATATCTACTTGTTGGATTCTTGGGTTTTTTTTTTTTTTTTCGCTTAATTGGGTTATTATTTTGATGAAGTTATGAGATTACTCCGCCGGTGAATTGGGGGATCCGGATAGTGCCGGAGAAGAAGGCGTACGTCATTGAGAGGTTCGGCAAATATGCGAAGACGCTGCCTTCGGGAATCCATTTCTTGATTCCGTTGGTTGATCGGATTGCCTACGTGCATTCCTTGAAGGAGGAGGCTATTCCTATTCCCGACCAGTCTGCTATCACTAAGGATAATGTCAATATTTTGATTGACGGGGTTCTCTACATCAAGGTACCTGTTGAGATTTTCTTGACTGGGTCTTTTTCGTGTGTTTCAGTCAACGGGTTACTGGCTTAAGTGTACAGTGTTGCGTATTTTATCCGAGTTTGTGTTTTTTTGTTTGTTGGTTAATGGGTTTCCCGGCTCAAATGCTTGTGATGCAGATTGTGGACCCTAAGCTGGCCTCTTATGGTGTTGAGAATCCCATATTTGCTGTGATTCAGCTTGCACAAACAACAATGCGTAGTGAACTTGGTAAGATCACTCTCGACAAGACGTTTGAGGAAAGAGACACGCTGAATGAAAAGATAGTGGTTAGTTTGTTTTGCTCAAGTTCCGTAGATTTATCATGAAAACTAGCATTTTTCTACTTTGTATTTAGACTAAATAGTCTAATTTGGTTTCCCTATTTTTCCGTCCTTTTGGTTTAAAACTTTTGATTCAAAGGGAATCAAACGTGCAAAGCATAGCTGCTGATTCAATTGCCAAGTACGACATATACAGAGATCTAACAACACTTCCTTCTGATACCCCCAGTCAATCTGAGGACACATTGCAGCTTGGATCTTATGACTGATATTCTATGAGGGAACAAAATTAGGGGGGAGGAGGAATAAAGGAAGCAAGTACCTACTTCATGCCCATCCCCTAGTTTTTTTGTTTTGTTTTTATAAGTAAAAATATTTATGAATATTTATGAACTATGCCCATCCCTAGTTCATGCCCATCCCTAGTTTTGTTACGTACTTGAGAATAATACACAAAGATTTTAGAAAAATATTTCATTTAATCATATGATACAAGAGATGTAAAGAGACGTAATTGACATTCTCCCTTTATCTTTTCTCCCCACTTTCCTTTCAGATTGCATGATATTTCTTTTGTGGGAAGGTGATGAAAAAGGGCACTGGAAGATAAATTATTTATCTTTTGCAAATAATTTATGAATGTATTTAAATTTGGGTTTTCTGGAGCTTCTATATTTTCTTATAATTTCATGGATTACTTCGGAGAAAGGAGTAATAGCTCTTTGTAATGGTAAAACTATTGCAGGAATCTATAAATGTGGCTGCAAAAGACTGGGGTCTGCAGTGCCTCCGTTATGAAATACGTAAGTCATGTTTGGTTTTTGTTATTGTATCAGACCTTTGTGCTAATATTTCTATGGATTCTTTTGTGAATGCTTCACTCATTCTTCTTTTCAGGAGATATTTCCCCTCCTCGTGGAGTGAGGGTAGCTATGGAGATGCAAGCAGAAGCAGAACGCAAAAAGAGAGCCCAAGTTCTTGAATCTGAAGGCAATAGATTCAGTTTGATGTGTAAATTTTTTCTGCGTAGTTAAATAATTTACTTAACCTCTAGGGGTGTGCTGACAAGTTATTAGCCCTTTTTTCCTTCCCTATCACGAGTTTGATTTAGCTTAGCACCATTCACCACTGAAGTAGGTAGCCTGATGCGTTCTTGGAGATTAATACCTCTTTATGATTTACAGGAGACAGGCAGGCCAACATCAATATTGCTGATGGAAAGAAGAGTTCTGTAATCTTACAATCAGAAGCAGCAAAGATGGATCAAATTAACAGAGCACTAGGTTATTCATTATTTCAATACAAATTTATTTGCAACAATATGGAATATTGTTTCCTTACATCCCAATAGTGTTAGTTCTGATGTCTCCAAAACATTATCTGCTATTATGTACAAGTATATAATTTTAGCATGTACTATAATAGGATTCTTAAATAAGAAGATTTTTGGTTTATATTAGAGAGTTTTAGTTAGTAGAGGTTGTCCCAAACACGTGTATGCTGTGTATTAAAAAAATTTACGCCATGTATTTCGTTGTGAAAGGAAGTTTTGGATGTGTTGAACCATGTCTGACTGAAGGGGATTGTTCATGTGCTCTTGTATGGCTTGTCAATATCAGTTTTTTGAAGTGCTATGCTTATGTCATTGTTATCTTGACCTATCTACTTGTCTAATGTAGGCAGCACAAATTGAAGGGGCACACTAAATCTTGATGATGAACCTCCTTTACTTTCCCCATAGACATTTTTCAGTCTTCTTACCAACAATACTTCTATATCAGGTGAAGCGGAAGCCATCCTTGCTAAA
>QEOT01008740.1:25264-94899 GCA_003123785.1 Pterocarya stenoptera | reverse complement strand
TCAACTTTTTCAAATTTTAATTTAACTTTTTCAAATCCCAAAACAATAATAATATTAAAAAATAATATTTTAAACTTTCATCTTAACACTATTCACAAAATTTTTTAAAATTCTCATCTTATCTTATCATCCAAACCTAACCTAAGGTGAGTGAAGTAAGAATGCAAAAGAACAGTTTTTAAACGAACCCACCAACTTCTCTTCTTTCACACCTTAAGATATATATATACTAGCAGTGGCTCAACGTGCAAGGCACGTTTGCCCAATTGAGAAAAAAAAAAGATTTACCAAAATATAAAAGTTCACTATAGAAGCAAATAATAGCACAAATTAGTTAGAGTGTTCATTACATACAACGTAAAGACATTGGTATTAAAACTGTAATAGCTTAGAACATAGCAAATTACTTCATTTCAGTACACTGCATGTATATATATATTTCCATGCATATAATGCCGCAGTCATCAGTTCATCTTCAATTATGTTTTTACTACAAGAAATAGGAAAAGTTCAAAATGAGCATAATTGATTGAATAACAAAATAGAGATTCCAGCAAGGTATCAGTGCAAGTTAAAAGAGTCTTGACAGATCATAGTTAAATCCACACAAGGAGATGGTATCTTGGTGAAAAATGATTTCCACAGAAAGAATCGGCATCCTAATTCCTTACTACCGTAAAATTACAATCCTGGGATTCTCATCTCTCAAAAAATCTTACATACTACAATAATACGGGAACTTTTGGCAAATACAATTCCCAAAAGTAATGGCTACTACTTCTATGGGGACATCATCTCCACAAGAACAATGTGTAGGAAAAATTCTGGGAGTGACTTTCCATGAACTTTTTATAATTTGAAGGTGATGTGGATTTTTTTCTTTTATTATTTTTTTCATAACTAAGGATGTTAGTGATCAGCTAATAAGTCATTATTTGTGATAATCTTAGTCAACTATAGACTTACTGTATGGCCTATTTCCAGGAAAGATTGCAAATGGAATTATTGTTCCATAAAACAAATCTAAGGAAGCCATGAAATGAGGGTCAAATTGCTTCCTTTAAAGTGATTTCAGAATTGACGTGTAATTCGCAATGACTATGGATTTAAAGGTCATGTAATAAGTATTCTAGCTAGGGTTTCTAAAATTCTTGGTGTTATTTTATTAGAGTCTAAGCTAGTCTTTTATCCATCAAAATTCAATCTCTTGGAGCCATAATTCAATCTGCAAACCTTAAACCATTCTTCAGAAATTCTAGACCCTAGGTTCACAAATTCTTCAAACCCAAAGCTTCCAAAAGCACATGTAGACAAGTAGTTCTACATCAATTTATGAAGCATACCGAAAAACCTCAAGTTCAGTAGGTGATACAGGCTCATCATTTAGAAATGCCTCGGCAAGTTTATCATCAACCTCAGAAACAACCTCTATTAGTTCACGTCTCTTTTCTGCAACGAAGTTCTTCAATAACTACTTTTTCAGTGCAACAAGCAATAAAAATTAGTATGATTGGAAACAGAAGGCCATGTCTAAAAAGAACAAAAAAATAGAAATAAAGATAAAACAAAACAAATATCATATACATAGAAACTAACCCATTGGGAACATGAAAATAAAATGCTTTTTGCTGCACAAGGTCAACAAGACCCTTAAAATCATCCACCAACCCAATTGGAACATTGTAACATGCATGGTTAATCCCCCGACCAAAAAAAATGATCAGATCACAAAAACCCATTAATTACCACAAAAACCATAAAAACCATCAGATCAGACAAAGAAAAAACAAAAAGAGAGACAAGCTAAGAGAGAGAGAGAGAGAGAGAGAGAGAGAGAGAGAGAGAGCATGGTGAGAGAGAAACCCTAGGCAAAGATCTGTCGGTCAAGATTCTAACGTTGGTTTACGTTTGGAAGCTTGATAAAAANGCATTAAAATCGAATTGGCTTCAAGAGCTACTGAATCTAAACTAATAGCGAGTCAGAAATTTCCTCTTCAAGAAATCTCTCTTCCTAGATTTGGTGAGTTATAGAAGTCCATCTCTCAGCTCTTCCACTCACTCCTGTTAGACAATGTAATTTAATTTTTTGGACAACTGGAATCACATAACTCCACCAATTTCAGTGGTACCAAAGCCTTTTTTTTTTTTTTTGTCTTTTTATTTTCTTCTTTAGGGAACAAACTATCCTAAGTGAACAATCTAGATAACTCAATTATAGCATCAATGTTTTCGTTTGCAAAATGGTTGGGATTTTCCAGAGTTGTATGTCCGTACTTTTCAGTCTGCTAACTCTATGATGGCTGAATATTGAGGAGAAATGTTTACAAAAATTAAAGAATAAGTATATATTGACAAATTTCGGATGATGAAATCCTCAAAAGCTTTATGAAACTCATAGATTAACTACTCACGAATTGTTCATGAGATGTGACAAACAAAAAATTTTAAAAATAAAATAAAACACATTTAAGAAGCGAAAACAGTTTTTGGGAATTAAGCCGTCTTTGATATATCCCAGCTTGTGACTTTTAAATCCTTCAGGTATGCATTGAACATCATATCTGTCCATAACCTTTCAACAATAACCTAGAAGCCAAATTTTAAATAAATAATCATTACACTTATTAAGGTACAAAAGGGCATGGAGGCAGCAACATGATAAGTTTAAAAGTAACTACAGAGAACCCTTGCGTACACTTCAGGAAGAATGAAGAGTAACAAGGCCGATAGGAATGAAGATAGTACCCATCAATAGAAATATAGAAATGACCTGCATAAGAGATTCTCAACACCACAAGCACACAATTTAGGATGAATAATAGATTATGAAAGTCAGAAGCAAATAGTAGTATTTGAGAAGTTACCCAAGCTGGTGTTAGTACTGGTTTACAACCTGGGAGTGACAGAAAGCTGCAAAAATACCATATTGGAACTTATTATAAATCAACCTAGACTAAATTAAGAGCAAATATGTTTATTAAAAAGAATAATTGACAGTGTGCCAACGGGTATTTTTTCAGAACATCACCTCTAAATTTCAAAAGCAATTAATAATACAAATTGGCAAAATAACCTCAACTAATTATAGATTTTTTTTTTTCGTATAATTCACTTTCCTAATTATTCCAAAACGGAGTTAAGATTAACTCAAAAGGTAGAGTTTCAGTCGAGTTGGCTGCCGTCGGCCGTGGAGAGGTGGTTTTCGTCAAGCCCTAGGAATACATTCAGAAGCCTCACGTCTCTCTCTATGAGATTTGGTTTCTGTTGGAGAAAGAAACATCAAATAGCCAGGGAAAGAATAAAATACACAACACTCGACCAGACAGAGGGACAAAACGTAAAAATGACCATCACACCAACAAATATTGGGTGATAAAGGTTTTTATAATAGAGAAGATATATATATACACATGTACATATATATATATATATATCATTCTTACCTGAAATACAAGGCGCTCCCAAATCAAAATCTAAAGTATGCTGATGGTTGGATATGGTTTAATTGACACATTTGACCTTGAACATCAAAACAAGTGTGGAAAAATAGACCAGAACTGCCGCCGTATGCAATCCCCACACAACTGCACCACCACCACCGAGCTCCTCTTCCTCTGGCGACCACCCCCATGGACCCAAGCCACTGTCGAAGCCCCCATGGTAGCCCTCTTCTCCCCGCAACTCTCTCTCCCGAATGGGTCTCATACGGTTTTTGCACCATTCTGCCGCCGTATGCCATCTCCACGCTACCGCACCACCATCACCGAACTCCCCTTCATCCGGCGACTACCCCATGCTCTTCCAGCCACCCATAGCTCCTCCCCCTTCCCCCATGCACGAACCCATCTTTCACGGCAACTCCCTCTCTCTCTCTCTCTCCAAACCAAAAACCCTGCTATCCGCGACTGCTGACAACGAACGGTAGGAATGACCATCAGTTAGAAACAGAGAGGGCCCAACTTGAGAGAGAGAACTCGGGAGGGAGAAAGAATCGAGAATGAGAGAGAGAGAGAGAGAGAGAGAGAATAGAGAATGAATTGAGAGAGAACCAAGGGTTAATACTCAAAACAAAAAAAATACAATTATGTCTCTAAAACATACGGGAGAACATAAATAGACACATCAAAAGACGATTCGTTTATCGAGACAATGCACTTCCGTTTTTATGTGTTATGTCACTTAAGCCCTTTTGTGTATTATGTTTTCTTGCTTTCTAGGTGGTTTAAGTGTTGTGTTATATGCCGTTTTGTGTTTTAGGTGTAGGTTGTTTTAGTTGTGTCAATCAGTGTGGTGAGTATGTCAATTTGCTTGTATCAATTCACCTAGGTAAGTGCAACTTTAAAAAAAAAAAAAAATTAATGATTTGTTCTTTTGATGTTGTATTTTATCTGAGTTTATTTTTTTTTTCCAAGAAATTTAATGATTTGTTCATGCGTGTCTTTTGATGTTGTATTTTTTATTTTATTTTTTCTTCTCTTTTTTTGTCTCTTTCGGTTTATCTGTTTGAGACTTTCACCTTTTTTGGGTCTAGGTAGACATAAAATTTTTTTTTAGTGCATCTAAGTAAGCGTGCGTCTTTGTCTATCAATTTATTTGTTCAAGGCTTTTTTTTTCGTCTGGGCAATTGCACGGTTTTTACCTTTTAGTTTGGTTAGGAGATATAGTCTAATATCATTTGTGGGTGGTCGGCTTTCTGTTATGTATTTGGTTCTCATAGAATTGGATTTCTCTTTTCCTAGTTTCATGTATAGTGTAGTGATGGGACAAAGATGGAACACAAGAACGAAAGAGAAGATAAAGACACTAGAAATCACTGAGACAGGTAAAACCATCCCCTTCCCCATAAATTAAATGATGCACTTGACACTTCTAACCCCACTGACATAAATCATAAAAAAAAAAAAAAAAGGAAGAGAGAAATGCTTTGGGACCCGAATTTGCATCCCAAATGAGTTTTATTTTATTTTATTTTTTTACTTAGTGATTAAGGAAGTATTTTTTAATGATGTTGTGAATGTTTTATTTTTTTTAAAAATGTTTATGATGATTAAAAAAACACATGAAAAAAATGAAAAGAAAAATGAAAAAATTATTTTTGTCTTTTCGGTGGGTTCTTGGGCTACATCCCTCGGGGGATGTAGCAGTACTAAAAAAAAACTTCAATGCATTTATATCAGAAACGGATACAAAAGAATAAAGTAAAAGAACAAAAACGACACAACACAACACATGGAGCAAACACGAAAGGAGATGAGAATTACTGTTCAAGCCGGATAGCCTCTTATATAATAAAGATAGATATAAATATTCGATTTCTCAATTGGCAAAGGTTCATTGACTTTGAAGTTAACTTGAAGATATGAGATGCCAGTATAGATGTTGAAAAGAAATCTAAGATTTTCCGAATTCCAGTCTCAAGACCTTCTTTCCAATTGTACTCTCTTTTATAAAGACAACTACTAATCTAGTCTCAAGATTTCCGAATTCCAGTCTCAAGACCTTCCTTCTGAATTGCAATTTTTATAAAGACAACTACTAATCCACTTGTACTCTCTCTCTTTTTCTTTTCTTTTTTTTATTTACTTGTCCTTTGGGTTTTGCTTCTGTTCTTTTCTTTCTGCTGCATTTTATTTGGTTGCAAGTGCTTTTCATGTGCTTTTCAATACTCTAGGATACTTTGCAGCCTAAAGTAACGGATTCAATGAACTCAGATCTTATAAAGGCTTATACAATGGAAGAAGTTAGGCAAGTTTTGTTTCAAAAGTATGCCTCCTATCTTCTTTCAAAAGTATTGGAAAATTGTGGTGACAAAGACAAAGACAGTTTTTCATTCTCTAAATCATGGTTTTGTTCCTCTGAACTAAATGAAACTTTTATGGTCCTTATCCCAAAAAGAGGACGCCTGCCAATATCACTAAATACCAAGGTATAGTTTGTGCAATGTTGTTTATAAAATAATTGCTAAAGTCATTGCCAAATGCCAATAAACTTATCCCGTTTGGTTTTACAAATGGTCTCAACCCATCTCATCTGGTCTCAACATCCAAACACCATTCAAATACAAATACTTTTTAATTCTAAATTTTTTATTTTTCAAAGTTTTCATTTAATCATTACAACTTTCACAAAATTTCAAAAAAAATATAAAAAAAAATTCAAATATTTCAAATGCCAAAAAAAAAATCATCTTAAAAATTATATTTTAACAATATTTTAACTTTATAATATTTTTATTCAATTTTTTCTCTCTCATTTCCCAAAGCTTCATAAAACATTTTAACTCAAACAATTTCACTACTATTCACAAACTATCTTGCTACTATTTACATATTTCTCATCTCAACTGTGTAACCAAACGAGGCCTTTAGCTTGTTTTGCCTAAAGTAATTTTTGATAGTCTTTGTGCTTTTGTGCCAAGTAGACTTATAACGAATAATGTAGTTGTGGCTTATGAGCCTATCAATTCTATAAGGAGAAAGAGGTGAGGACAAAAGATTTGATGTCCATTAAACTTGATATGAGTGAAGCTTATGATCGGGTGGAGTGGTGTTTCATTGAAAGGGTTATGATTAAATTGGATTTTCATCAAAAGTGGGTGTCTCTGGTAATGTCTTGTATTACTTCATTTTTGTATAAAGTGTTGCTTAATGGATTCCCTACCTCATCTTTTAATGCATCAAGAGGTTTGTGACAAGACGACCATTTATCTCCTCATTTGTTTGTTTTGTATACCGAAGACTTATCATCTCTTATTCAAAATGCTAAGAGGCAGAAGTTGATAAAATGAATAAGGTTTTGTAATGGAGCTCCATGGATTAGCCATTTATTTTTTGCTAATGACAATCTCTTGTTCTGTCAAGCTACTAGATCTGAAAATGTATGTTTGCAGCAGTTATTAAGGCTTTATGAGTTGACCTCTAGGCAGCAAATAAATATGGAGAAAACTAAATTGTTAATCATTATGAATGTTGGGCAGCAGGAGGTTCATGATATTCGGCCCATTTGGAATGTACAATCTTTAAAATATCATGATAAATATTTGGGCCTCCCTTAATTAATTGGAAGATCTAGGACTCACTCTTTTCAGGATATAAAAATCAGAATATGGAAGAAATTATAATGTTGGAAAGAGAATTTATTATCTCAAGTTGGTCGAGAAGTTCTCATAAAAGTAGTTGTTCAGGCTATCTTTACTTATACAATGAGTTGCTTTAAATTACCAAAAGTCTTTTGTAAGGAATTAGAAGGTATGTTTGCAAGATTTTGGTGGCGACAACGAGGTGACGAGTGTAAGGTGAACTGAGCAAGTCTGAATAAGATGTGTAATTCAAAGTTTAAAGGAGGAATGTATATTAAAGACTTAGAAGCTTTTAATCTGTCATATGTCCTTACGTGCAAAACAGGGTTGGGAGGTTGATTCATAATACTCATCCTCTACTATTTTGAGTTTTGAAGGCTAAGTACTTTCCCAAGACAGATTCTTTGCATTCAAATGTGGCTAGAACTCCTTCCTATGCATGGAGAAGCATCGGTGCAACAAAGTCTATATTGTCAACTGGTTGTATTGAGAGGGAGGGAAGGGCAATCATATTAATATTTGGCATGATAAATAGCTACCAAATTCTCCATTACATGAAGTGATATCTCCTATTCAGGTTTTACAATCAGATGCAAAAGTATGTGAGCTATTGGACAAACAATCTTGTGGATGGAATCAGGCTATGGTTAGGAGTGTTTTTATTCCTTCTGAGGCTGAAAATATACTACAAATTCTATTGTCCCCACATATGACAAAAGATCTACTTATCTGGAGTAGTCAAAAGAATGGTATTTACATAGTCAAGTCAGGTTATCACTTAGTTATGAATCTTAAAGTTCAAATTTGGGAGGAAGGAAAGCATTTTGGAGGCAGTTGTGAAATCTGAAATTGTCAAATAAGGTTAAAAATTTTGCTTGGAGTGCTTGTCTGAAACTTTGTCTACCAAATAAAATTTACTATAGAGAGGTAATATATCCACAAGGATATGAGGTCAATGTAACTTGGAAATTGAGGACAATGGCCATGTGTTTTGTAGATGTACTGTTGTTCAATAAATTTGGGAAGAACGTTGTAATTTGGGTGCTGATTTTTCGGATAATAAATTTGGTTTTGATGTTATGGTTTGGAATTTAATGGGTGATGCTTTAGATATAGTCGCTACTTTTCTAACTATCTCTTGGGGTCTTTGGAAATGTAGAAACCTTAGATGTTTTCAGAATTCAGACTGCGTTCTTAAGAAAGTCAATGATAACAATCTCGCTTATGTAGATAGTTATAATACTATTAAGAATAACTAGCTTGTTACACGCAAGGAGAGTTTGCTTTTGATTGCCTAAATTCAGTTTTTATTACATTGGTTTGTGGACTTTGAGGTAATCTATGTTTGTCGACAAGGCAATGAAGCAACTCATTTACTTGCCAGAAATGCTAGGCAAGTGGAAGACACAGTGCAATGGAAATATCAATGTCCAAATATTATTCTTGCTAAAGTTTAATAGATGCACTAATATAATTATTTTTTATTGTAATTGACTTTTTATGATAAATGATGTATGTCCTTTTATAAATAAATAAATAAAAAGTTTTATACATTCACGTTTCCTAAGTTAGTTCTTAACCTATTGCATTAAACCAAGCTAATTTGTGAATTTTCTTTCTATAATTTTAATTATTCGTAGATCTAACACTTATCAATTTTATATGCGAATGATGTTGAAGAAACAAGTTTGTATGAATTTGTGAGGCTAACTCCAAGTAAGATTTCTTAATTCTTAGAAAAAAAACAAATAAGAGAGATCTTCAACAAGATTTTTCATTCTCCCAGCCAATGAAAAATCCAAAATACATATATGGAAATGAGATTTGATACTCATCATCCCTACATACTATACACTATATTTTTTTTTAAAATCTTTTTTGGTTTTATTCTCCTAAACTAATTGAGTTCTTCCATTCATCACTCATACACCATATATTTAGTAAGAGAAAAATAAAAAAAATAAGAATTTATGTGTAGTGTGTGATGTAAGGATGTTAAGTAGAATTTTTCTATGGAAAGGCTGAAAACCTCATCTCTAGTCCCGTTTGGACAATGAAAGTGTTTCTTTATCTTAACTCATCATTACAACTTTTACAAATTCTCACACAAAATATAATAAACAATTCAACTTTTTCAATTTCTAAAATAATAGTAATATTAGAAAATAATATTCTAATAATATTGTATTTAATTTTTTAATTTTTATCTCAACTCATCTCAACTCAACTCATTATCTAAACAGCACCTATGCATTAACTTGAGAGGAATTTGGGCCTGAAATCAAATGCCGAAGGCAGCCCAGCCCACCTTATTTAACAAAAAGCCAGCCCACCCTCACCTCACACGTGCACAGTTCTACGGCTCAAAGCTGCTTGGACAACAAGCTTATAGCATGACTTTGCAGAGGGTGTCTAGAGAGAGCAAGAAGAAAACCACGAGGAAAGGTTTTACTAGGGCTTTACATTCCCAGGGAAAAAACCCTCAACGCCTTCCATTCCCCCCACCAAAGGAAAACTCCGAAAATCCCAAGGACCCTGAGAACCCAGAAAGCTAGAAAATGAGTATGTGGAAAGCAAATTCACTGAGATCCCTTAGATACCTCCGCCAGTCCGCCATTAACGTTAGCGACTCCATCTCTAGACCTCTCTCTACTTCATCTTCCCCATATTCGATTCTCAAACAAACCAATCTTTCTTCTTTAAGGGCTTTTCCGCTTCCCCAATCCCCTTTCTCCTCCGCTATTCCAGTCCGCTTTCTCCGCACTGGTCGCGACCCAGGCATCAGGTAACGCATATACATACATGGGTGTATATCTACTTGTTGGATTCTTGGGTTTTTTTTTTTTTTTTTGCTTAAATGGGTTATTAATTTTTGGGGGATGAAGTTATGAGATTACGCCGCCGGTGAATTGGGGGATCCGGATAGTGCCGGAGAAGAAGGCGTACGTCATCGAGAGGTTCGGAAAATATGTGAAGACTCTGCCTTCGGGAATCCATTTCTTGATTCCGTTGGTTGATCGGATTGCCTACGTGCATTCCTTGAAGGAGGAGGCTATTCCTATTCCCGACCAGTCTGCTATCACTAAGGATAATGTCAATATTTTGATTGACGGGGTGCTCTACATCAAGGTACCTATTGAGATTTTCTTGACTGGGTCTTTTTCATATGTGTTTCAGTCAACGGGTTACTGGCTTTAGTGTATCAGTGTTGAGTATTTTATCCGAATTTGTGTTGTTTTGTTTGTTGGTTAATGGGTTTCCCGGTTCAAATGCTTTTGATGCAGATTGTGGACCCTAAGCTGGCCTCTTATGGTGTTGAGAATCCCATATTTGCTGTGATTCAGCTTGCACAAACAACAATGCGTAGTGAACTTGGTAAGATCACTCTCGACAAGACCTTTGAGGAAAGAGACACGCTGAATGAAAAGATAGTGGTTAGTTTGATTTGCTCAAGTTGTTCCGTAGATTTATCATGAAAACTAGCATTTTTCTACTTTGTATTTAGACCAAATATTCTAATTTGGTTTCCCTATTTTTCCGTCTTTTTGGTTTAAAACTTTTGATTCAAAGGGAATCAAACGTGCAAAGCATACCTTCTGATTCAATTGCCAAGTACGACATATACAGAGATCTAACAACACTTCCTTCTGATACCACCAGTCAATCTGAGGACACATTGCAGTTTGGATCTTATGACTTTTATTCTATGAGGGAACAAAATTAGGGGGGAGGAGGAATGAAGGAAGCAAGTTCCTAGTTCATGCCCATCCCTAGTTTTCTTATGTACTTGTGAATAATACACTAAGATTGTAGAAAAATATTTCATTTAATAATAAGATACAAGAGATGTAAAGAGACGTAATTGACATTCTCCCTTTATCTTTTCTCCCCACTTTCCTTTCAGATTGCATGATATTTCTTTTGTGGGAAGCTGATGAAATAGGGCGCTGGAAGATAAATTATTTATCTTTTGCAAATAATTTATGAATGTATTTTGTTCGAACTCATATATTTTAGGGTGCATTTGGTTGATGAAATAGGGTGCTGGAAAGGAATAGCTATTTCTTTTGTTCAGTTTTCTTTCTAGGATAAGAAATAGACATTCCTCAACATGAGGAATAGTTATTCCTCCCAAAGATGGAATGAATGACTATTCCAGGGTATTAGTGAAATTCTTTTAAATATTTTCATAATTGTTTTGTAGAAAAACTTCATTGGCGAACCAGGCCACCAGTTTTGGTGGGCGCCATTGTGGCCGTTTGGGGTGGCCTCGGCCACCCCCTAGGCTTGGGTAGGTGGCCGGCCACCATCTATTTTTATAATTACTAATTTTTTTTATTATATTTTTAAACCTTTTTTAAATCTTTTTTTTTTTTTTTTTGATAAGTAATAATATTATATATATTTCAATAAGAGTAACCAAGTACATTGGACGTATACAAGAAAACACCTAAACCATACAAGAGAGCCCCTAATGACCCAAAAATCCCATGAAACCTACCCAAAATACAACAAGCCCGAATTGGAATGTAACACACCTCCCCAACCCCAATCCCAACCCCTTGTTTCCATAAAACTAATCCTTTATCCGAACGTCCTACTACAAGATTGTCTTCACAATGCCCTCCCTTTATTCTTCCCTCGACTTGAGCTACCTCACTTAGCATCGTAGTTGATTGCACATGAAAGACGCTTTAACTCCCTACTTTTCTTGAAATGTGAATTGGTTTCAAGCGCGTGACTTGCCTCAATCGTAGTGAGTAGAGCTTTAAATTGGTCTTCATTTTCTCCTTGTTCTCCATATGAAAGTCCTAGGATTTGCTGAAGTCCGTTAACTTTATTCAGAACCCAATCCAATCGTGTACCTGCAATATCGTTTAACGGAGGAATAGAAACCAAGGGAACGACATTATCCCCAGCCACATTACCCAATTGCACTCCCGATTCTAAACCTTCCCCCACATGAGGCACCAATGACAAACCGCTAGTATCCATTGTTTCTGTCACCATTACAGGTTCCTCCCCTCCATCAAATTTTAAATTTAAACTTCAAAGAACAATGGTATTTTTGTGAAAAAAGTTGGATATTTTAGGAATTCCACTTCAATTGCATTGAGATATTCATCTTTTGTCACCAAACAAAAGAATAGGAATGCCCATTCCGCAAACCAAACATGTCCAAAGATGTGTTATAAAACACCATTGGTTATCAATCACAATGTATGGTGGAAATATGGTTGAAGTTATACTAGGAAAAACCTCAAGTGGGTTTACGATGATGAAACATCTTTTATGTTTTAACAAATTGATATATGAATGAAGGCAACTATCCTGATCAAGTTCAAATTAACTTTTTACTACACCAACCTCTTATCCCCTTCTCCAAAAATAAATGAAAAACAACTCAAGAACATTTGTGCACTAAAAAGATCATAGGTAGAATGGGCACCCATCCCAATATATCCCATGAATTCTAATAGAAATCCTTTTTTTTTTATAAGTATTCTAATGGGAATCCTATCAATTCTCCTCCTAAAAGGTTACCTTGTATTGAGTTTCTAGTTTGATACAACAATTAAATCTTCAGATATGAATTGAGATTTTAATAACCATGGATATGCCTGGCATAGACATGGTAATTCAACATTGTTTTGTCCTGAATTAAGTAAGGGAGAAAGCAAACTGAGGGGAGAAAGCTAGAACAAGTTATTCAACAATATGGTGGTTGTTCCCTTCAGTTTGCTTTCTCTGTTACTTAATTAGAGGTGTTAGTGCTTTCTAATATGTTTTATCACAGTTATTATTTAAATTAGAACTTCCAAGGGTGCGGTGCACGGGACCGGGGTTTGCTCTGCAGGGGTGGGTCTGAAGGGCCCTGCCTTGGAGAGGTTCCCCAACATAAAAAAATAATAATAATAATTATCTTAAATTAGATTTTAATTAAATTTGGGTTTTCTGGAGCTTCTATATTTTCTTATAATTTCATGGATTACTTCGGAGAAAGGAGTAATAGCTCTTTGTAATGGTAAAACTATTGCAGGAATCTATAAATGTGGCTGCAAAAGACTGGGGTCTGCAGTGCCTCCGTTATGAAATACGTAAGTCATGTTTGGCTTTCGTTATTGTATCAGGCCTTTGTGCTAATATTTCTATGGATTCTTTTGTAAATGCTTCACTCATTCTTCTTTTCAGGAGATATATCCCCTCCTCGTGGAGTGAGGGTAGCTATGGAGATGCAAGCAGAAGCAGAACGCAAAAAGAGAGCCCAAGTTCTTGAATCTGAAGGTAATAGATTCAGTTTGATGTGTAATTTTTTTCTGCGTGGTTAAATAATTTACTTAACCTCTAGGGGTGTGCTGACAAGTTATTAGCCCTTTTTTCCTTCCCTATTCGCGAGTTTGATTTAGCTTAAGCACCATTCACCACTGAAGTAGGTAGCCTGATGCGTTCTTGGAGATTAATCCCTCTTTATGATTTACAGGAGAAAGGCAGGCCAACATCAATATTGCTGATGGAAAGAAGAGTTCTGTAATCTTACAATCAGAAGCAGCAAAGATGGATCAAATTAACAGAGCACTAGGTTATCCATTATTTCAATACAAATTTATTTGCAACAATATGGAATATTGTTTCCTTACATCCCAATAGTGTTAGTTCTGATGTCTCCAAAACATTATCTGCTATTATGTACAAGTATATAATTTTAGCATGTACTATAATAGGATTCTTAAATAAGAAGATTTTTGGTTGATATTACAGAGTTTTAGTTAGTAGAGGTTGTCACAAACACGTGTATGCTGTGTATTAAAAACAATTATGCCATGTATTTCGTTGTGAAAGGAAGTTTTGGATGTGTTGAACCATGTCTGACTGATGGGGATTGTTCATGTGCTCTTGTATGGCTTGTCAATATCAATTTTTTGAAGTGCTATGCTCATGTCATTGTTATCTTGACCTATCTACTTGTCTAATGTAGGCAGCACAAATTGAAGGGACACCCTAAATCTTGATGATGAACCTCCTTTACTTTCCCCATAGACATTTTTCAGTCTTCTTACCAACAATACTTCTATATCAGGTGAAGCGGAAGCCATCCTTGCTAAAGCCAGAGCAACAGCTGAAGGACTTGCCATGGTGTCACAGGCACTCAAGGAAAATGGAGGAGTAGAGGTGAGGTCCTTAGATGATCTTGAGTTCTTGCCTTTCGGGTGGTATTCTAGACATTGTACCTAGTGCATGCCAACTACATTGTTTGATATTGTTTTCTTCCAAATGGAAAAAGTGGAACTCATATATGTTTTGAGAGTCCGAAAGGTGCTGCCCATTCCATTTGAATTTTTATTTAATTGGGTTTCCACCAATGGATGCTAGTTCTGCCAATATGTTGGTTTGCACTTAGTTATGGTGCATTCAGGTTACAATGCTTCATTTTGAATGTTTTAAATTTTAGAGCAATCAAGTCATTCTACTCTCTGAGCGAGCTTTACAACTGAATATCTCATACCTTTGCTTGTCCTGGCATTTGTTGTGGTTTGGAAAGAACTTATTTCCGTAGTAGTCGTAAAGTTCCATGCTACATTTTTAAGGTGCCTGCCTGTGCGCTCGGCATATGAGCTAAATTAGCAAGGCTTTGTGGGTTTTCTTTCCATTTTTTGGTGAGAAAAATGTCTCTGACAAGTCTAACTTTCTTCTCTATCCAAATCGATTTGAGATGCATAAGATCTTGATTTCTTCAATGTTCATTGGCTGCATTCAGAACTTCTTTGAGATAGATAGCAATGTTCATTTGTATTTTCAAATAGATTTCAAGTGACGCCAATTAGGATGAAGATCTGCTTGCATGTTCCAAATAGTGTCTTCCAATGACGGCATATTTGGCTCATAAATGAAAGTGCTGGTCTGTGGCACATGAAAATATATTATAAAGACAGTTGGCAACTAATGCTATGGTGTGGTTTGCAGGCAGCGAGTTTAAGAATTGCTGAGCAATATATTCATGCATTCAGTAATATTGCCAAGGAGGTGATGTACATACTTCATTATATGCAAGTATATTCTTTGATATGCTCAATTCTTTTACTAAACCTCTCTCTCTCTCTCTCTCTCTCTCTCTCTCTCTCTCCCGCTCCTTTTTTGTTGCTTTCCTCTGTTTTAACAGGGCACGACGATGTTGCTTCCTAGTGGAGTTGCCAATCCTTCCAGCATGATGGCTCAAGCACTCACCATGTACAAGAGCTTGATTGGAAATGTTTCCAGTGACGGGTCAAATGAAACATCTTCCCCTGCGTTGACATTAAGTGTAAAAAGCGATGCTTCCTCTGGCGAAACCAAGGATGAGGGTGCCGCCACCGCTAATACTGCTGATAAAGGTCATCTTGGCGATAGCAAACCAAGATTCTCACTTCAGAACCCTGATAAAGGAGCACATAGTTGATCCCACCAAACTTCTTGTGGAATTAAACCAAACTGTGTTATACTTGGTTTTGTCAATTTTGTGTTGTTCCCCTAATCTGCTTGGCGAAGTTTCTAAATGATTTGAGGAGAGGAAACTCAATTATTATATTAGACCAACTGTAGGATGCCTACTCATTCGGCAGATCACTTGCCATGCCATGTGGCCAATTAGGATAAAATTTCTTTGGTGAAATCAAAGGATTTCAAAATTTTTTGGTCAGTAGCTGGAACATGCATTTCGCATTGTCGTTTCTGCATCAGTCTATGCATGTGCCTGCAAATGGATCATGTTTTATTGATTCTCTGACAATAAAAGCTCATATTCAACATGATTGAAATTGGTTCGAGTCTAATTTGTTTCACATGGCACGCAAAATGGAGTACGGGAGGATCAGAGTCAAACCCTTTTCGGTAGGAACAGTTGCAGTTTCTTTTTCTTGATGCTCAGTTTCCTTAAGATGTCCCCGCATTGCTTGGATGCTGAAAACACCTTCAAATATGAATCTATTATGTCATAACCTACAGATTACCATCTCCTCTTCACTAAATTTGGTTAACAATTGTGAGAAAACATCAAAGAAACATCTACCATCGACACTACATTTCTGTATTGCCTTTGAACAAACGTTCCATACATCTGCAGCTGTAGGACAGCCCCATAAAATATGCTCTGTAGTTTCCTTTAATAGATAGGATAGAACTAAGAATACTCCATTGCCGGAAACTAATAATTTTCCTTATTTTGCCAACAAAAAAATTCTTAAGACTGGTTCAATTAACTTCAATTCTTCACTGTTAATCCATAATAAGAACGTTCTGATAATCTCAATAACTCCTACGAATTTAATAATAAGAAACACAGAAGGAAAATCAAACCCACATCCATCACGAAAGAAAATAATGGAGCTTATATATAACAAAAAGAATATTGAGGAGAAGACAAACAATAGCCGTAAATGTGCCTTTATCATATTCTTATCATACAGACAAAAAAATATGCACCGAATGCCGCTCCTCTCACCCACGAACTCTCACAACAAAAATGAGTAAAAAGAAAAACCTGAGCAATCAATCCATGATATGAAGTCCCTGAAGAGCCCAAAACCCATTAGAAAAGCCCGAACAAGACGAAAAAGTCGAGCACAATGAGCCATACGATATGGACCAGAAGGAGAGCCTGGCCGGAGAGAGGGCCCGAAAAAGCCAAGCACAATGAGCCATACGATATGGACCAGAAGGAGAGCCTGGCCGAAGAGAGGACCCGGCCCACCATTGCCAACCTCGCAGAATCCGAACTTGGCAACCTTGACGCCGACGCACAGAGCTTCAGGGCAGCCGCACTAGTAGGTGACGTTGTCGATGCCACAATCTGGGTCGGGCCGGAAGCACTTGATGGGGCAGGAGGCAGGCACGAATCCTCCGGCGCAATAACTTCCATCATCTTTGGATGGCAATCGGACGGTCGAGGAGTGGTGCTTGGATCGGACAGTGGTGAAGGAGCTGATGGTGAAGACGGGCGTTGTTTGAATACACAATCATTTTATTTCATCCCAATAATTACAATTTTCTTAAATTTTTATAATAAATAATTTAAATTTTTAAATTTTTAAATAAAAATAATATTAAAATATATATTCTAATAATATTTTATTTTATTACTATTTAAAATATCTCTACTCATCTCTAAACCCAATCTAAAATAATTAAGAAGACGATGAGAAAGGATCTGGATTTGGCGAATGGGGCCATGATTCGGAAAGGCGAGCTCCTTGGGAGAGCGCGCCTTAGGGATTTGAGAGCCCAAAGATGAGAAGCCTATGATTTTGAAGCTGATCGGAAAATTATTCGAATCCGAATTAGGTGAAACCCAAATATGAACCCTAATTGACCAAATTAGGGTACGTGCAATTATTAGGAAAAGAAAAGAAAAGGTCCTGAGGCCTGGCTCCTCAAATCCTGGGTCCTGACTCCGTCCATTCTTTTTCAAAATAAAATATATATAAAAAAAAATCCCTTAAATTACCAGTCAAATTAGATCCCCCTCTTAAATTATTAATTTTGCCAATCATTTTCAGAAAATTAAGATACATTCCTTTTTGAAAAAGATATCTGTAAAGTTAATTTAAAAATAACAAAATGCCTTTCTCAAATTCAAAGTAATTTTCTAAATAAGAAATTACTTTTGATTAAAAATATTTTCTTACAAATTTGTTTAAAAGGAAATAAGATTTTTTCAAAAAATCTAACACTCACAAGTCCTTTCAAAAAATCTTATTAAAAAATATATAGACATTTTATATAGAAACGGTTTTAATAAAATCATCATCTTTTTAACTCAAAATTTGATTTTAGAAATTTTCTAAAAGTCAAAAGATGTTTTTTTTTTTTTTAAACCAACGACCAACGTACAATTTGTTTTCTTATTCTTGTTCTTCTCTATGCTTATGATTTTGAATGGAAATATTGATTTTTTCTTTTTTTTTTTTTTGGTTATAGAGAAGATTTTATGATTTATAATATGTTACGGTCATAATGCGCCTTTAACATTTTTAACTTACTTTTTTTTTTCTATCCTATATTATCATTACGTGTCCCTTTTTAGTTTTTAAATTTTACATCATCATATATGAAAGGACATATATTTTACACATAACCCCACCCCCTTTTTTAAAAGAAGTTTTTGGCTATGAGTACTACAAGAAAAACAAGCATTTATGACGGATTATTAGCGACAATAATGACTATTAGCAATAAAAGCAGACTCATTTTGACAGGAAATAATCATTCTTATTGAAAATAACTGGTCACAAATAAATAATTTTTTTATAGCTAGATATATATGGATAATATAAATTAGGTAAAAATATTCATGAAAACTCAGTGTTTATTTGTTAAAATTTGTGGATAAAGTTGTAATATATAATATCAAGAATTCATTTTGTAAAAGTTAAATAGTTCATGAACAAGTTGGAGATCGATTACTCGAATAATAGATAAACTATTTGTGAATATAAAATGCAGTTCGATAACAAATCGAGCTTGACTCGTATTCGAATAAAAATTAATTAAAAGTGTTTTGACCAACGACTCAACTTAAACTCGACTCATTTACACCCTACTTATAATCCTAATGTTAATTGAAGAATATAATCATTTCATACTTGATTTTATTATTGTGAAGTTTCATAAAGCATGACACTAGCTTGAAATGAAGAAGAATATTTTTCTTGTTATTTATCTAAAAAAAAAAAATAAGGGCATTTTGTATTCTAAGATCGACCAACTAATAATTACTTTTAGAAAAACTATTTTCCCTTATTTTCGATAAAAAGGTTCTAAGTTTAGAGCATTAACCATCTTAGTCTAGGCTGCCAACCATGAAATTCATGACTGTCATAACCAAATATTACAACAGTTACTACGCAATCATCATCATGAGAGGCCCTAAAGCAAACATTCATGTTGTCGGTATGAATAAGTCACGCATAGATTTTTGGCCTATAATTTGCTACATTAACGTGCTATTAATGCATAACCATATATAGCTCCTAAATATATGCAATTGTTGCGTATATTACCCTAATAGCTACCACTTCCTCTCCTTTGTCCTTTCCAAGCTTCAAACGCTCTCATCCTTAAAGCATACTCAGTCTTATTTCGGTACTCTTTCAGCCACCCACCTTTATCAATAAATGGGAGGCTGTGCGAGCAAGCCCAAGGAGGAGTCTGATATCCTTAACGTGTCACTCCCTACCGATGACGTTGTTGCCCCTGAGAAGGCCGAGGGCAAGACTGTTGCTGATCAAGTACATATATGCATGCATTACGATTCTGATCCTGTTGCATTACAGAAAAACTGGGTCCTTTTATGATAATGTTAATTAATGGTATCTTATGTTTTTTTTCTCTTCCTTTCTCTTTATATATGCGATTGTAGGGGACCATTAACAATGTAGATGAGATTCAGAACGAAGCACCTTTGATAGACCTTTCCAGGGAGGAGGATGAAAACTCATCCTCAGAACAAAAGACTAGTACTGTTGAAGCAGCACCAGTTTCTGTGGAAGCACATGAAGAAACCGCCAAGATAGCAGAAGACAAAGTTGAAGACCCTACCAATGAATTGAAGGACGTCAAGGTTGAGGCTAATAATGAGACTAAAGAGCCGGCAAAGGAGGCGCAAGTTGAGGCGCAAGTTGGGGCCAAGATTGACAAATCAGATGTTGCTCCACTCTCTGGAGATAAAAGTGATGCACCTCTTAGTACTATTGCATGATAACACCTCAAAGCTAACAAAAACAATAAAGCTAGCTATAAGGAACCATCAAGCTTTATCAGGGCGATGATCATGGTTGTCTGGTTTAAACCTGGATTGTTGGGAGTGCATGATGCAAGGACATGGAATTGACATTATTTTTTTTATCGTTTAGATAATGTATTTGTTCTTCGTAATTTGTTCGTGTTTCTGCTAATCCATTTATCTAGTTTTAGAAATCAAATATGTTATGCAAAAATATTTGGACAATTACCATCCTTCCCTTCCTTCAAATATTGTCATCGTCGCATTAGACAATAATGAGAATGTTATCTTCTAAAGATAAAGAGAGATGAGCATGGAAGAGATCAAGAAATTTATAAGGTCATAATATATATTAAAAAAATTGTATATATAAAGAATAATTATTTTATAAAACCCCCAATAATCAAATCATATCCTATATATGATTGATTACCTTGAGTAAAATAATTAAATATTTATCCTTGCCGCTTGTTATGCTGATGAGGTGTCTTATACTAGCTAGGCTAGACTTGTTTAAACTTTTGCTAGCAAGGCTATTAGCTAGCCATCGTCTTAAGTATAAAAGGCGCATAAAGATAAGAGTCATTTGAGCCATACAAACAGTAAATCATGATCAATATCAAAAAACTTGGAATACACATCTATGGTATATATTTCAATATTTACATATCAAATGGATTATGATGACCTGTAGATCATGTTGTTTAGCATACATATGACGACTTTATTTTTCAGTCCTTTACGACTAGACTATTGCCTAGCTACCACTATGACATGAGTTGTTTTTTTTGTAAATGAAATGACTTTGAAACAAAAATTAATTTCATTCGGACATTAATATATTTTCAAATGTTTATTAATTTACAATTGTACATCAAGTAGTTGACGTTCTAAGAGCATTAGCATTAGTTTCATCAAAATTGTCTCTAAAATTTAGCTAAAAGTACATGTTTTCTATAAATTCAAAAACATTCAAACCATAACCCCACATTGGATTAGTCAAAATAATAATATAATATTATTTTAATAATATTATTTATAATTTTTTTTCATATTTTACAACTATACTAACCATATGTTAATTAATAATTTAATTTTTTATTTATATTATTATTTCCCAACTAATTTTTTTCCCCAACCTAATTTACAAAACCAACTTATTCTTGAATACTAATATGTGAACCTAATTATAGACAAGACCGAGTACAATATACAATACCGAGTATAATATATATAGAAGCAGGTCTTAATATATCGAAGCAATTATGAGTAGTGGGGTCTGACATTTCAGAATAAAATATCACTTGTGAAGATAAACAGTACATTTTCAAATATAAAGAAACACTTAGAAATGTTGTAGCTCATATTTGAAGCCACTAGTACGTATTTGACTACTCCAATGCAGATGATTCCATCTCTATTTCTTCAATTTTGAAGATGAACTGGCATTAAGCCAATGTCATGAGTGCTCAATCTAATACTATCACATGGGTACATTCAAATGTTAAATATAAAAGCGGTCACCATTTGTACGTCATCATTTTTTTAAAATAAATAACATTCAAACGTAAAGTAAATTATGTTAAAACGTTAATATATATAAGTTTGAAGTACACATAGTTCGCATTTTGACCTCAAGGACCACATTCAAATATTGTCATATTTTGCTTGATAATTTAAATGGTTACATATCATGTACATAGTTATTCATATATATATTGTCATTTTTTAAATGAAATAGCATCAAAAGTCATTAAGTTCGTGATCACATCAATATATCATTGCAAATTATGGTACACGATTACATTAACTACCAATATTATTAGTCTTCGAACACGGTCATTACATTTAAATGTTACTGGACGTCATGTAAATCACGTTTGAACATAATGCGGTTTGCATTTGAACCTATTGTGTTGCATTCAAATGTAAATACATCACATTTTACATGTCACGTTTGAACATCAACAGCCTCACATTCAAATATTGTCTATTTCTACATTTGATATTGTCATTCTAAACACAAACGTATTAAGGTCGAACCTTGAGATGTTTACTTGAATATATATTTATAGTAGTTGCGTTCTAATATTAACTTCTAACATTATTCAAACGGGAGCTATTGTTAGAGCGTATTTCTTCCCTTGTTTGGACTAATGTTTATCAATGACATTTTTTGCCATCAAATGTATCTTCCAAACATTTTCATAAAGAGTTTTTTTACTTGGAAGCGGGTGTGCAAAGCACAACCTCTATTTTATTGATATGACAAGACTTGATTTGTAAGATATTTTAATTTTAAATTTCTCTAGTAAATCAAGTCTTGCCTTGTTAATAAAATGGAGGGTGTATTTTGAACACCGGCTTTCAAATATAATTTTTCTTTCATAAATAACGTTCAAATGTTAAAGAATTATCATATTCTCAATTCGATGTGTAGAGCACATCATACACATCACTTAAATGGTAAGAATTTATTTGTAAGATTAAAATTTTAAAATTTATATATCTTCCAAATCAAATTATGTCAATGTAGATAACACACTTAGTAACGTGCTTACATGACAAAATTTGATTTGGAAGATAAATCTTAAGATTTGAATCAATCTTACAAATCAAATTTTACCATTTAAGTGATATGGATGATGTACTCTATACATTGGGTTGAAAATCAAATAACTCTAAAATGTACATTTTAATGATGATTAGATGACAAAACTCAACCACTCACAAAAAGATAGTTACATCCAACCAAGTGTTAAGATACAAATCGTTACAATATTTTTTGTAACAATTTCATAGTACACCATCAAAAAATACCTTTTTGTACAAGGACTATGTGATTTTTTTCTCCTATCATTAAAAAATATTTCATGATGATTTTTCATATTTTAGTGGTAGTTTCTATCATGTCTTATGAGAGTTACTACGATAGCCCGAGTGAGTTTCATTTTCCTATGCTTTCTTATTATCATTATTGGTAGAGAATAATGAGACAGTCTCTTTGACGCCATTACATCCTTTGTTGGCACTTTCTTGGGTTGCTAAGTCACCAAAGTCTCTCTATTTCTCTCTATCTTGCTTTCTACACTCTTTGCCTACTTCTCCCATGTTCACTTTGGCCACTGTTTTTTTTTTTTTTTTTTGCAACTTATGTTTTTATTTTAGGCCACACTTCTAGAATAGACTAATGCAACTATGGGAATGCACGAGCACGGTGGTTGCAAGTTGGACTTTGGTAACATCGATACTATTCTTGTGAGTATACTAGTATTGACTTTTTTTGCTCATTTTTCTTTGTTTGTCAATATATTATTTTTACAAAGTTTCAATTGAACAAGTATCTGACAGTTCTTCTCAAGGACATTGTGGCAATTTGTCATACAAGTGTCCAATTTAAGTATTTGCACACCCTTATTTGCTTTTATTTGTATGAAAAGATATATATTCAAGTGTGTTTGTTCAATGTACATGAAAGATCTATTTATAGTTGAATAGGCATGTGGTAACTAGGAAATACAATCAGGATATAAATACTAATACAATCAATGATTAATAGAATAATATTGTCCTAAGAATATTCCATAATATAGCAATATTCTAAGATACAACAAATCATGAAAATATTATGAGATATACTAGGAAATATTCCTAGATATACTAACATCCCCTCAAACTTGAGGTAGCGAAGTCAACTAGACTTTCGAAACAATATCACCTAGTCGACCAGGTAGATGGAGTTTCGTGAATATGTAAGCAAGATTATCTTCAAAAGAGACAGAATGTAACTTAAGAAATCCTTGTTGAAAATGACGGCGTATAAAGTGACAATAAACTTTAATGTGTTTAGTATGCTCATAAAACATGTCATTGTGAGCTATCTACATGCCTACATGGCACTCCATTTATCACTGCCTCTCAAAATGCATCGTAACCATACCAAGTTTAGATGTAGTCTTAACTAGTGTATGATACTCAGCCTCGATGCTAAAACAGGAGACAACATGCTACTTCTTACTATGCCAAAAAATCAAGGATGTACCAGTAGGAAACAGTGACCTATAGTAGAGCGACGATCAGTGGAATCACTAGCCCAATCAGCATTAGAGTAAACCTAAACCTCAAGCAATGAATGTGAGGAGAAGTATAGACCATGGAACAAAGTACCCTGATATAACACAAAATACGAAGAACAACTACAAAGAGAGTGGAGCGAGATGCACTCATGAATTGGCTGACAAAATGAACTGCATATGAGATGTCAGGCCAAGTAATAATGAGGTATATGAGACTGCCAACTAGCTGTTGATATAGTGTCGCATCGAGAAGTAGGGTCCTGTCTGTGGCTAAAAGCTTGGCATTATGTTTAAGAGGACTACTAACTATTTTACTATCTGTCAGCCCGATTTTGGAGTGTAGGTCAAAAGCATATTTTTTGTAACTCAAATAATAGACATCCATACTAGAAGTAACCTTAAGACCAATAAAGTAAATAAGGTGTCCCAAGTCCTTCATTTCAAAATTTCAACTAAGAAAAGCTCGAAGATCTCAAATGCCAACAGTATCATCACTAGTAATTATCATATCATTAACATAAAGAAGAAGATGAATAGTATCAACCCTAATAGTACGAAGAGAGAGGGTATAGTCGTGGGAACTAGAAACAAAGCTTTGTTTAAAAACCACATATCGAAAATTTTCAAACCAAGCACAAGCAACCTGCTCGAGGTTCATAAAGAGCCCACTGAGGACGACATACTTTGTCGGGGGGGTGCTCATAGCCAGGTAGAAACTACATGAAACTTCTTCAGTAAGATCAAAATTGAGGAATGCATTTTTAACACCCATTTGAAAAGGTTTTCAACATCAAACAGCAACCACTGCAAGCAAAGATCTAAGAGAAGTAACTCATGCAACAAGAACGTCTCCTTATAGTCAATAACGTATTCTTGGGTGAAACCCTTGGCCACAAGGCATGTCTTGTACCTTTCAATTGATCCAACTGCCTGAATCTTGATTTTATATATCTATTTACATTCAACTACTGCTTTGTAGGGAGGGGTCCTAACTGTGAATTTTGGTGAGGGCATTTCATTCATTAGGCATAGCTTTCTGTTAAGGGAGTCAGTACGAGTCTCACGGTAATTGTGAGGTTCATGAAAGGTAGTTAGAATAGAAGAGCAATGATAATCCCAAAGATGAGAGGAAATAATTACTTGGCTAGATCGATGAGAGGGAGGAAGCTGAGAAGACTCCAGGATGATTGTTGGTACATGAGGACCTTTAGACGCATTAGCTAGAGGGATACCATAGTAAAACTGTCTGAGTAACTAACAGTCTCTGTAAATGAGTCAGAAAATAAGGAAATGGAGGGGTCAGTTAAAATAGGTGAATGTGTGGAGGATGAGGGTGAGAGCATGGAAATGCTCGTAAAGAGTATATGTTTCCAAAACTCTACATGAAAAGACTTGCATACGCTTGATTATGAGATTATCATAGGGATAACCTTTTTGGGTTAAACCATAACCAAAAAAGCAACACAACTAAGAACGAGGTTTGGGATTTCAATAAATAAATAAAACAATAGAGGAATAGAAAAGGGAGAAATGATTACTTGATATGGGCTAAGTAGAAGGTGGGCTAAGTCTGGTAGGAGGATATTCGATTGATGAGACTGGCACGTGGCATACGTGGTGCGTTTGGTCAGATGCACCGAGAATGTGGGTAACACGTGAGCTACCAGAATGCGATAGCATTTGTACCAAAATGCCGATGATAATTTTTACAATCAATTAGTGGTCTAATATGAAGAAAAAAAAATAGATTGAAAAATGGACATAACTGGAGTGTAAAGAACCATACTTGTCAAGTGCTAAAAGACTATTAAATTGAATATAGTGTGCTATGTAAATAGCGAAGTAAATAAACATGCCCGCTAGCAAAAATATGGAGCAAAAAGATAGAGAATGTATACAAACAATTCCATAAGGGATACCTGGATCAGGTATACTATGATACTATGTAGAAAATTGCATATTCAAGTATATCTATTCAATGTATAAAAATTACCTATTTATAATTGAATAGGCACGTGGTAAATAGGAAATATAATCAAGATATAAATATAAATACAATCAAATATTAATGGCAAAATATTATGCCCTAACAATACTCCATAATATGACATTGAGTAGTGCTATATATACTTACGATTTTACATATAAGACCCATTTTGTTAGTTTTCTTTTTAAATTTAAATTTTAAATTTCATAATCTTCAGTGTATCAACAGCTGACATGTCAGTACGTATTGTTTTGTAGGCAAAAATAATAAGTACAAATAGCATTTTCCTATGACAATATTCTAAGATACACCAAATTTTGAAAATACTGAGATATACTAGAATATGTTTCTAGATATACCAACAATATAGAATAGGTTCATTGTATCTTTGCTAAGAAAATATCAATAATTTTATATGTTTTTGTGGAATTAAATACACTTTCTACCTTAAAGTATCAAAATTTGATATATTGGGCTCTTACATTGGCATATTATAAAAAATGACATAAATCATCCAAATTTGACCGTTAAGATGGTGGAAAAAAAGGTGATTTAGCATAATCCAGACTATCAGATATTGATAGGGAGTGCTATTTTACAGTTGATAATAGTTGGAGAGAGTAATGTGTCAGTTTTTGTAGTTTAAGATGTAAGGTGTAAAGCATTTTATGGTTTATAAGTAAAAAAAAATATATTTTTTAACACCAAAAGTTGCTAAAGAAGGTTTGATCCTTAGTTTATTACACATAGAAGTAATTCAACATTTGTAAAATTGAAAGATTCGTTGACTCGTTCTTAAAAAATTTGTGAACATTGCATCTTTTGTTATTTATGGCCTTGCTTCTAGTGTTTTCGATGTTATATTTGAATGTGAAATATACTATCCAACACGATCACAGAGAAGTTTATTGATGAATGGATATCAAGAGATGGCCTTTGCAGCTCTACTACAGCTTGCTGAAACTTTACGTTTTAATGTAAAATCTGTCAACAAAGAAGGTGAAGAACGGAGCATACCTTTCATGTCTCTCAGAGTAAAGTAATTGGAGCACTAAGTTTAAACCTAAGAATCTAATGTCTCCATTTTCTTATTGTTTTCATGATCTCATTTCTTTCTAAATTTTTATCTATGTTTTAAGATTGATTATAAATTGATCATTAGTTAAGTTTATACTGCAAATTAATTTATGAAGATGACTCTGTTAAAGACTCTGTGATCTATTCACTATTAGCTCGTAGACTTTCCATCAATGTGCTTATGCATATTCTATTATTGCAATTTTATTGTTTTGGAATGTGGATGCCAGAAGGCCATTCGATTTTCCACATTAAACGACACATTAAAATTTATCTATAGATAGGTAATTCAAGGCCCAACCAAAAGTTGAGCAAAGTGTAGAAAACTTTGCCAGGAAATCTAGTCACTTTGAAAAGACTTGCTGGACGTTTTAAATATTAATGTTTTCATGTTTCTGTTTTCTACACAAATGCAAATGGATCTTGACAAGATAAAAAAGTTATTAAAAGGTATAATACAGCTGGATGTGGTAGTTGCCTATACTATTATTCCGCTATTCTCACATGCACTCTCTCATTACTCTCTTTGGATCATAGGAGAAATGAACTCTATTGTATGCAATGCTTCTTGGATGGCATTAATTACTACAGAGCAATATGTGAAGCAGTAAGAAGGAAAGCAAGCAACTAAGAAATTGTGAAGCAACTCGTAGTCTTTCATTTGGAGCCATTTGTCCTGATTTATTTCTACCGATAGAATAATAGCACTTTCTAGTTCTATTGTTTCCCTAGCAGGGAAAAGAAACTTGAAAGGCATCATACTCCATCAATAAGGAATGGATTTTGTATCTAAAACAAAATATGGTGTAATAATATTTTATTCCACACAAAAATCATTATAGAAAGTACAATTTATATAATTTAAAATAATAAATTAGTCACATGATTACTACGATTTGTCTAATATATAATACAAAAAAGAAGGCTAGTTGTTATGAACAATTTGAGGAAGCTGCTTGTTGCCTTGCGTGTGTGACATGATCTTCGACAGAGGAAGTTTTACCATGAGTTATGGTGCTAGGCTTGTCTCGTAGAGAAGAAAATTTGGCCTTGATTAATGATCTAGAGAGGACATCCGTTGGTTGATCTCTCACAAAGTCTCCACACCACAAGGTTGGTGATTGGTGAAGGAGGATACCAAGATTATTGAGAAAAATTTATAACCGTTATTCGGCTTCAGTGCTTGAGAAAGCAACATTTTGTTTCTTTTTGGAGCTCAAGGAGATAAGATTAGTGCCGAAATAGATGAGATGCCCACTAGTAGAACGACGATCATTAGGGCATCATGTCCAATCTGCATCTAAGAAGGCTTGTGATTCAAATATTGAGTTTCAACTAATGAGAAGCCCATGAGTGGGAGTGGATTTAAGATAGTAAAGAATATGCTTAATGGCAATCTAATGGTTTACAACGAGATAGTGAATATGTTGATTAACTCGATTGACTGCAAATGATAAGTTAGATCAAGTGAGGAAAATATACTATAAAGCTCTAATAGTTCAATAAAAGGTGGGATTTGAGAATGAATCACTGTCAAATTGAGAGAAAGATTGAAATGAAAACATGGGCTTGGATACAGGCTTTGCGTTAGACATGTTGGTCTTTTGGAAGATATTGGATATATACTAAGACTGAGTAAGTAAGAGACCGACGTTTGCATAGATGTCTCAATACCCAAGAAAAAATTTAGAGGGTCAAGATTTTTAACTGGAAGATTAACCCGAAGTTGTTAGAAAAGATTACCAATAACAGCCTTAAATGAGTTAGTAACCAGAATATCGTCTACGTAAATGAGAAAAATATCTCCACCATCTTAGTTCTGTAGAGTTGATTCCACCATCTTAGTATCAGCTTGTGAAGTCATGAAACTAAGTCATGAAACTAAGTCCTGAAACACAGTGACTGAGCCTTGAGTACGACCAAATGGTGCTTGCTTAAGTCCATAAATAGTTTGTTGAGCTTGCACATGTGATGAGGAAACTGATGATGGAGAAAACCTTGCACTTAAGCCATATACATCCTTAGAAATTTACTGTGCAAAAAGGCATTTTGCACATCAAGTTGGCAGATGGGCCAAGCACGAGTTACTGAGATTAAAATAACCATGCGAATGGTTTGTGGCTTAACCACGGGACTATAGGCTTCATTACAGTTGATGTTAGGTTGTTGTGTAAATTCCTTGGTCACAAGTCGTGCCTTGTGACGTTCTATGCAACCACCAATTCATCACTTTAATTGAAAAGTCCATTTCAAGCCAGCTATATAGTAGGGTTCTTGGACATGGTAATAAATGAGGTAGGTTCTAATGTGCAGGGCTCAACTACAATAGTAATGGCATGAGAGGAATACACTATGGTGTTATCGGTGTAGCATTGTGGCTTAACAATGTTGTTCTTGAGATGGGTGACCATTGGATAAGTGGATAGAATGACTAGTGGTGTAGAATGCGGTGTGAAAGAAATTGGTAGAGGAGCGACGATCTGAAGAAGCGAATAGTGCTCAGCGAAACCTTGTGGTAAAGCCAGAGTATCAGTTGGTTGGGAGGAAATGAAAACTGCAGTGGAATGTCCGACAGAGCCAAAAATTGATGTATCGAGTGCATTGAAAGAAACATTTTGTGTTGGTTGTAAGGAGATTGATGCATTGGAGAAGAGAAGATGACGACGTGGCATCATATTCATGGCCTAGTGGGCTTGAGGAAGACACATGGAAATGGACCATTGTGTCAACCCGTGGTTGCATTGATTGTACTTGCAAAAAAGGAAGACAAACAGTGGATGGTTGGATCATAAATGGGTGAGTAGGATGCACCGACTTGTCTTCAAGAAAATGGAAGCGGGCTTCATCGAAACAGACATCCCTGAAAATATAAGTTTGACTCGTGGCTTAATGAAAACACTTATAGCCTTTATGTTGAAGGACTGTAGTCTATAATTTAGAGCAATAGTCCATCTTGTGAGAATTATAAGGACCCAAAGTAGGCCAATAGTCACATCCAAAGGTTTTAAAAAACTTATAGTTGGGTTTGGCATTGATAAGACATTGAGTAGGCGATTTATTTTGTGTAACTGGATAGGGAAGATGGTTAATTAGAAAAGCATTAATCCAAAAATGCTTTGGCACACCAGCATGGGCCATAACAGAAAGCTTAGTTTCGACAATATGCCTAGTTTACATTTAATGGATCCATTTTTTTCATGCGTATGTAGGCAAATTAAAATATTCAAAATACCAATCGAGCGAAAATATGTATTTAAGTGAAAATACTAATCCCCACCCACCCCCCAAAAAAAAAATTTCCAAATCTATTTAGATTGCCTTAACTTTAGTCACAGATTGATGCTCCACAAATAATTGAAAATGATAGAAAGTTTTCTCAACATAAGATTTTCAAGTGAATGGAAAAAAAAAGACCAAATGAATTTACTAAAATTGTGAGAAAAAGTGACATAGTAAGACAACCATCAAAAGAGGGAATGAGAGAAGATTTCAAAACATTATTATTGCAAGTCAAGAGGGTGGAAACTGTGATCATCTGGTGGCTATCACAAGAATAAGCCTAAATGCCAGGAAATTCTCCAGCAATGAGGCTACTGCAAATTGCGCTATTTCAGTCAAACGTAACTATGAAAATTGGCTTGTGGATTATGCTGTATCTCACAATATGAAAAATGACTTAGCTAATCATTGGTGATGGCTCAGGTTTGCCTGTCACACACACTGGTTCCTTAACTTTTGTATCTCCTATTCTTGATTTTCATCTCTATGACACTCTTTATGTTGCCAACATTAAAAAATAAATAAATAAATTAGTGTCAGTCCATCACTTCACCAAGCACAATAATGTCTATCTAAAGTTTCATCCATCTCTTTTTTTGTGAAGGATCGAATCACAGGGGCAACGATTCTCGAAGGCAAATGTGAGGATGATGTGTACTCTCTTCTAGAGTCACTGGCTACGGTCTCAAAACATATTGTTGCTTATGTGCATGAGTGAACCACCACTGATGGCTGGCACAAAAGGATGGATCATCCCTCTTCAAAAATTGGTCAACAACTTGTCCATACTTTTTCATACTTGTTTTATTAAAATCAAATTCATCTTTATATACTTCATGTTCAGTCAATAAAGCGCATAAGCAACCGTTTCATTCACACAGTCTCAAAAGCACGACACCACTTGATCTTATTTATTCAGATGGGTTCCTCTCAAGTTGTTGGAGTTGTTGAATCAAAATATTATTTGATTTTTATAAATCATTAGACTCGATACATTTGGTTTTATCTAATACCACACAAATCAAATGTTAACTGCATTTTTCCTCAATTCAAACATCTTGTGAAAAATCAATTTAACACCATTATAAAAAGCCTCTATGCCGATAATTGTGGCAAGTACATTGCACTCAAGTCCAATCTTACTCTTCATGGTATAAATCACTATACTACTGCACCACACACTTCCCAACAAAATGGCATGTCTGAACTCTGACATCGTCATCTTGTTAAAACCGGACTTACTCTTCTCACCGATGCTCACATCCGCTCCAATATTGGCCGTATGCTTTCCAAGTTGCCACATATCTCATTAATCGGATGCCAACCTCCATACTCCAAAATAAATAGTCATTTGAGGTGCTCTTTGATCAAACTCCAAACTGTCTCAAATTAAAGTAGTTTGGTTGTCTATGTTTTCCACTTACTCGGCCTTATAATCAGAACAAACTTCAGTTCAAGTCCAAGTCCTTGTGTGTTTGTAGGTTATTCCACAACACAAAATGCATACCTCTTCCTTGATACTGCGACCACTCAAGTATATTGTTCAAGACATGTTCTATTTGATGAAAAAGAATTTCCTCTTACCACATCCTTTAAGTCAGATCATGCGCCATAGTCTTTACCTGTGTCTTCACCACATATTTTTCTGATGCACTATAATACGTGTTCCTTCTGCATCGTCGCCAGTGACGACACTAGAATTTGGTCACGCCAACACTGAGCAGCCTACAGATGTTTTGCATGACTTGGTGAGTTCCCATTCTTTATCTTCTTCTTTACTTACTAGCACTTAATCTCAACCTGTTTAAATTCATCGCATAGTTATTAGGTCTATAAAACATATTTTTAAACCCAAACAATTGTCCTTAGTCACAAACACTCCATAGCCCCTTCTGTGGAACCATCTTATGTTAACCAAGCACTGTTTGAACCTCAATGGTGTGCAGCAATATTGACTGAACTTACTGCACTTATGTAACACAATACTTGGGACCTAGTTCCACCAAAAAATGGTCATACATTGTTGGGTGTAAATGAATTTTTGAGTAAAAATAAATGCTGATGGTTCCATTGATAGGCCCAAAGCTTGGTTGGTTGCAAATGGTTATAACCAATGCCCCAGACTTGATTATACTGAAACTTTTAGTCCAGTGGTGAAGCCTGCTACAATATATATTGTTCTCTCTATTGTTATGATGCAGGGTTAGTCATTACGACAAATAGATGTCAACAATGCATTTCTCCAAGGTCATTTATTCGAAGATGTATATATGATTCAACCTCCCAATTTTCGTGATCCAGAAAAGTCAGATCATGTTTGTCATTTTCGGAAAGCAATTTATAGGCTGAAACAAGCTCCTTGAGCTTGGCACTCGTCCTTGAAATAGGCATTGGTGGACTTCGGCTTTGTCAATGCCAAATTAGATGCGTCCTTGTTCGTATATCACTCAAGTTCTATAGTTGCATATTTTCTAATTTATGTGGATGATCTAATTATTACTAGGAATAATTAGATTTTATAAGCAGCATTGTTCATAAACTCGGTGACAGGTTCTCCCTCATGGACTTAGGTCCTCTACATTTCTTTTTTGGAGTCGAGGTCATTCACACCAACAATGAATTGTTTCTCTCACAACAAAAATGCATTCGAGAGTTGTCAAAAATCAGCATAAATGGTGCTAAGGATGGGAGCACACCACTATCCACATCTGTGTCCTTGAAACTATTGGATGGCTCATCTGTTGTGGACCAAACTGAATACAGAAAAATCATTGGTGCCTTGCAATATTTATCGCTAACTAGGCCGGATATCAGCTTCACAGTGAACAAGTTCTCAATTCATTGACCAACAACCACACATTGAGCTCTCACCAAGCGCCTCCTGCACTACCTGAAAAACACCATTTTTCATGGCCTTATACTCCACAAGAATGCAGCTCCAACCCTCTTGACTTACTCCGATGCCGATTGGGCGTATAATTTTGATGATCGCAATTCTACATCAGCATATCTCATTTTTCTTGGATCAAATCCTATATTGTTGAGCTCAAAGAAACAACGTTCAATTGCACGATCTTCTATCGAAGCAAAATATCGATCACTTGCAACTACTGCATCCAAGACAACATGGATTCTTTCTCTGGTTCAAGAGCTACAGTTTCCTCTTACAAAGCCTCCACTTCTCTTGTGTGATAATCTTGGTGCAACACATTTAAGTTTTAATCCAGTTCAACATTCACAAATGAAGCATATTCAAATCGACCTTCACTTCATCCGATACTTGGTCCTAAAATGAAAACTAAGCATTCGTCATGTGCATACTCAAGATTAGCTCGCTAATCTTTTCACCAAACCTTAATCACGGCAAAAAACTCAATATCTTAGAGACAAGATCGGTCTTGCAGATGGCAACCCGTTCTTGGGGGGCGTATCATGGGAGATGCTGTGAATGATGCTCTGCTCAATAAGGAAAGTAACAGTCAATATGCAAATCAAATGACCAGCTAAACGTATGATCGATGGGCAAGAATCATAGCTTTCATTAGCTGATATATTGGAACATGTTTTTAGCATTGTAATTAATTAGTTGCTATAATTAATTCATACCATAAATTCTATATAACAGAAAACGTGCTGAGATTGTATAGTGTGCAAAGTTATAATACAAACAGAGTATATTCTTTACAATAACAAGTTTTTCTGATTTCAAAGGAACATGAAGAAGTTGTTTAAAAAATAGCGGTTTAGAATGAGATGAAATGCAAGAGATATCAGTATGTGAAATGGCTAAACCTACACTGTTGTCGACTTTGATATGATCATGGCCCACATACTCATATGCACGGAGGATCAGATTATTAAAATCATATGTGAGATGGTGAGTGGTTGGTGTATCAGGGTTCTAGTTTTGATTAGAGGTAGAGGAATTTGTAGAAATGAATGCCTAATACTGATTGGGTTGTTTTTCCTAATATGCTTTGTCAAACTAATGGTAGCATTTGAAAACTGTGTGACCTAGCATGTTACAGACTTGGCAGATTGGCCGAGGTCCATGTGAGGATACTTGGTCATGACTGCATGATCGAGAGGAATGTTGGAAGTAATCAAGAGATCATGTTTTGGTCCAAGTCCTACAAGGACATGACTGACTAATTCACAGTTAGAGAGTTGTTGACTAATTGCAACCAAGGTTTCTCCAAATGATTTTTTTTTCTGAAGGAAAATTAATAATAATAATAATAATAATTGCAATGGAGAGGGTGCCTTTTTAAGGGAGGCAAGGTTATACTAATCATTCATCACTTTGGCATAGAATTGCAATGAGAAGTCCAACAACTTGAGAGAGTACATCTTCATAGAATGAGGAAATGAGAAATGAAAGTAGAAGTTGGTCTTGTTGATGCCAGGCGAGATAAGCTGGATTGGGGGCCAAGATAAGAGCAATATTTTTATGTGAGGTTGTGTTGATCATAAGGGGTGGAGGTGGATGAGTACCATCAACAGAACCATAGAGTGTTGTATTTATTTTTTATAAACAATGGACTAGCATTAACATTTAGTCATTGAGCCCATAATGGGATGGGTCATTTTAATAGACACATATGGAGGCCTCTACTCTCACCCCACTTTAAAATAGAACTAGCCTATTGAGTTCTATTTAAGGATTTGTTGGTCTTTATCTTCTCTCTCTTAGAGCAAGAACCAAAAATCAGTAAAGAGGGTAGAGAGTAATCTCTCCATAGTTGAAAAAATTTTCTTCTTTGCATTTGTAGGAACCCTAAAGCTCTATGTTGAATCCATCACAAGTTATTGGAGGTATGAAATCTTAATTTTATTAAACACATGCTTTGATTTATAGGAAGAAACTATCACATTTTGTGAATCTAACAATTGGTATCAGAGCATCTTTCCTATTTTTCATGGCTGTGTTTCTTTATCTTTCGTTACTGTGACTTGCTTTGGATTTTGCTGTGACGAGCTCTTCTGTGCATGGGTTTTTTTTTTATTTTTTGTGACTTATATTTCAATAACTTGACTTGTTTTTTTATGACTGGCTGTACATTTGACAAACTCGTGTAACAAAGGAACTGAGTGGAGAAATTTTTTCTTTCTTTCTTTCTTTTCCTTTCCTTGTCTTTGGAGCTTTATCACTTGTTCCTAGTATTTGTTGGATGCTGAAAACCTGGTGGGGTGCTAGATCTTGAAGGTTTTTGTCCAGATGCAAGAGTAAAGTAAAAAGTTCCTCTAGAACTTGTGGGGTCGCTGGATCTTGTAAAAAGTTCCTGTAGAACAAGAGTAAAGTTTTTGTCAAGATGCAATAAAATAAAAAATAAAGAGAGAAGAACGAAAATAGTATTGTTGTCATGTGCTATATATATATATATTTTTTATGGCAATAAAGTATCTTGTATGAAGATACTTTTGATGTTTTTTATTTTATTTTTATTTTTTTGTAATACCAATGGCTTGGAGTGAGTATATACTCACCTCCCATGGAAATAGTCATGATAAATTATCAGAGTTATTATATTGATCATGCTTCCGCTTAATGAAATTATACTAAGATCCATATGGATAGTGAATTTTTGTCCCCGTCGGCAAACCATTATTTGATAGGATGCTTAGGACGATAAACCTAATAGTTAAGTGCTTGGCATTTGGTGGCCTAGTCCTATCCTCTCGGTAGTGGGTTATTTTAAGTCTTTGTATTTAATTATTTTGTTTTATCATTCGTAAGAGACTTTTATGTATCTTGGGCTTTAGCATAGTGCGTGAGAGTCTATTTTAAATAAGACTCTAGCATGGATATAAGATTGCCTAATGGAGACATTTATGGGTGCATGTTTCTTCCTCCACATGCATAATAAATTTTGTTATATTCTCCTCAACTTATGGCAATGCGGCTCTGTCTCTCTCTTTGTCTGCCATCAAGAGTTTAATGGAAACCAATTATGAGGATTGGTATGAGTCTCTCACTATTAATTTGGCTATCATGAATTTGGATTTGGCTTTGAGAATTGATGCGCCTGTTGAACCCACTAGTGAAAGTTCTGCGGCTGAAAAGACTCGTTATGAGCAGTGGGTGCATTCTAATAGGACTTGTCTCATGATTATGAAGTATACTATTGACAAGTCTATCAGACAGAGCATAGCTTATACAGATAGTGCTAAAGAATATCTTGATGCCGTTGGGAAGAAATTTACGAAGTTTGATAAGGCAGAAAATGGAACTCTGATGAAATTTCTTACTACCACAACCTATGATGGGGTTAGTAGAGTCCGAGAGCACATCATGAAGCTTACTCATTTCTTTAACAAAGTCAAATGAATGAAAGTTGAGTTAGCAGATAGCTTTCTTGTATGGCCAGTGCTTGAATCTTTGCCACCTCAATTTGATGCACTCAAGACCACTTATAATACTTTGAAAGACGAATGGAGTTTGAGTGAAATGACTGCTATTATAACTCAAGAATAGGAGATGATGAAAAAGGCCAAATCTCATGCTGCTTTCATGATATTGTTGATAAAGGGAATAAGAAGTTTTTCAAGGGTAATAGTAGCAACTCCTATAAGATGAAGAAATCTGGGAGACCTCCTCACCAAGCTAGTGTAAACGTTCCAAATGGGCGTAACAATGAAATTTTTAAGGGAATGTGCAACTTCTGTCATTTGTTTTGGCACAAGAAGGTTGATTGTAGGAGATTTAAGACTTTGTTAGACAAGAAAGGTACACATTTGCTACTAGTGTGTTTTGAATCTAATCTATCTAATGTGCCTTCTGATTCTTGGTGGCTAGATACTGATGCAACCATTCACACTACAAATTCTTTGCAAGAATTAAGGAACCGCAGAAGACCAAGTGATACAGAGTTGGTTGTAAATATGGGCAATGGTGTGAAGGTTAAAGTTGAACATATTGGTGCTGTTAGACTTATTTTGACTTCTAAGCATGTTTTGAACTTGTCTGATACTACTTTTATACCTTCCATCAAAAGAAATCTTATCTTTATTTCTATTTTGGACAAATGTGGTTATGTTTTTCATTTTGAAAATGGAAAGGCTACAATCTTTTATGATTCTGTTGTGGTTGGTACTGCTACTTTATATGATGGTTTGTATAAAATTGACTTGCTTCCTGCTTTAGATCCTGTTTTTTCTAGTGTCTCTATTGTAAATGCTGTAGTTGGTTTTAAACGTACTAGATCCAATGAAAACTCTTCCATGTTGTGTCACAAAAGGTTGGGTCATATTTCTAGACAAAGAATGGAGAGGTTGATTAAAGATGGCATTCTAGTTGACTTGAATTTTTCTGATTTTGAAACTTGTGTTACTTGTATCAAAGAGAAGCTTGCAGCAAAAACTAGAAAGCAAAAGATTAGCAAAAGTGGGGATATTCTAGATTTAATCCATACTGATATTTGTGATCCCATTTCACCTGCCGCTTTGGGAAGTTATAGATACTTCATTACCTTTATTGATAATTATTCTCATTATGGTTGTATTAAGCTCATTCAAGAAAAATCAGACTCATTCGAAACTTTTAAGGTTTTTAAGATTGCTGTGAACTCTAGAAAAATAAAAAAATCAAAACGGTAAGATCAGATAGAAGATGTTAATTTTATGGAAAATATGATGAAATTGGAAGAAATCTTGGACCTTTTGCTAGATTTCTTGAGGCATGTGGTATTGAGGCTCAATACACAATGCCTGGAACTTCTGAACAGAATGGTATTGCATAAAGAAGAAATCGTACACTTATGGATATGGTGCAGTGTATGCTTAGTCATTCCACTTTACTTGAATTTTTGTGGGGTAAGGCTTTGAAAACGCTGCATATATTTTGAATTAAGTGCCAAGTAAATCGATTTCTAAAACTCCTTCTGAGTTATGGTCAGGTAAAAGGCCTAGTTTGCATCATTTCCATCTTTGGGGCTGTAAAGCGGAAATAAGGCCTTATAATCCTCAATAGAAGAAACTTGATCCTAAGACAATTACTAATTAGTTTGTTGGCTACTGTGTGGGATCAAGAGGCTCTAGATTTTAATTTCTTTCTAATATTACTAGAGTTATTGAATCTGATCGAGCTATTTTCTTTGAGGATGTTAGTGACAGTGGGAGTTCCGCGCCACGTGAAGTTGTATTTAGGGAGGAGCATGTTGTTATACCTGTTCAGGTTACTCCTCCATTAGTGGCTACACCATCATTGATAGAGGGAACCAGTACTGTTGTCCAAGACCCTGTTGTTGACACTATAGTTGATGTTAATGTGGGGACTGATGATATTGTTATGAGGAGATCACAGACAATTCGTAGACCAGCAATTTCATATGATTATATTGTCTATTTGCAGGAGCATGAGTTTAATACTGATATGTCTCTTGATCCAGCCTCTTTTAAGGAGGCCATTGATAATCCTTAATCTTCATGTTGGATAGATGCTATGCATGATGAGATGGCATCGATGTGTCATAACGGAGTATGGGACTTAGTTGAACTACCATGTGGCTATAGGCCAATTGATTCCAAATGGGTTTTTAAAACCAAGTATAATTCTGAAGGCCAGGTCCAAAGGTATAAAACTAGGCTTGTTGCTAAGGGTTTTAACTAAAGACAATGCATTGATTATAATGACACTTTCTCGCCTGTTTCTACTGAGGATTCTTTTCGGATTATTATGGCATTGATGGCTCATTTTGATCTCGAGCTGCATCAAATGGATATCAAGACAACGTTTCTTAATAGACATCTATTTGAGGATGTATACATGATGCAACCAGATGGTTTCCAAGTGAAATGAAAGGAATACATGTTGCGTAAACTTAATAAGACCATTTATGGGTTTAAGCAGGCTTTGAGATAGTGGTACCTGAAGTTTGATGAGATTGTTACCTCTTGCAGTTTCAAGGAGAATCTTGTTGATCAATGCATATATTTGAGGGTCAGTGGGAGTAAGTATATCTTTCTTGTTCTTTATGTTGATAATATATTACTTGCCGCAAATGACATTGAGCTTATGTTTGAGACAAAACGTATGTTGTAATCTCATTTTGATATAAAAGATCTTAGTGAGGCCTCTTATGTTGTGGGCATCCACATTTTTCGTGAGAGATCTAGATGCATTCTTGGATTGTCTCAAAAAACATATATCGATTGAGTTTTAAATAGGTTTAATATGCATTCTTGTTCTCCTGGGAAAGCACCTATTATAAAAGGCGATAAATTTTCTAAATCTCAATGCCCTCAGGATGATAGTGAGAGGACCCAAATGCAAACGGTTCCCTATTCGTGGGTTGTAGGTAGTTTGATGTATGCTCAAGTATGTACACAACCTGATATTGCTTATGTTGTTGGTGTACTTGAGAGATACTTGAGTGATCCTGGTTTGGCTCACTAGAAAGCTACAAAGAAAGTACTTAGATATTTGCAAGGTACTAAAGATCTAGTACTTACATATCAGCGATCTGACATTCTTGATGTAGTTGGATATTCTGATGCCCATTTTGCGGGTTATTCAGATGATAGGAGATCCACTTCTAGTTATGTTTTTATGATGGCAGGAAGAACTATTTCTTGAAAAAGTGTCAAACAGACACTTACAACTTCCTCTACAATGGAGGCAGAGTATATAGTTTGTTATGAGGCTATTTGTTAGGCTATATGTTTGCGAAACTTAATCTTGGGGCTAGGTGTTGTGAACACCATTTTGAGGCCGCTGAAGATATTTTGTGATAACTCTGCAGCAATCACTTTCTCTAGAAACACTAGGAGCTCTTCTCTCTCCAAGCAGATTGATATTAAGTATTTGTTTGTTAGAGACAAAATAGCCGAGTCTTATATTTGTATTAAGCATATTTCCACAGAGTATATGTTAGCTAACCCATTAACTAAAGGTTTAGCTCCAAAACTGTTTCAAGAGCATGTGACTCATTTGGGATTGTTAAAATCTTCTGTTGTATTTAGTTAGTGGGAGTTCTGTGATCATTAATTGTTTGACTATATTGTTTATGCTCATATTCTGTTTTAAATGTAGCAATGTCAATGAATGCCTAAGTCACGCGCATTTTGAACAGGGCGTACTTTATGTATTGAGACATATTGACTAGTCTTATGCCTGGGTCACGCGCATTTTGGACAAGGCAATTGTTTATGTAATGAGACATTATGTTTAGTCTCATGCCTGAGTCGCACGCATTTTGGACAGGGCGTACTTTATGTATTGAGATATATTGATTAGTCTCGTGCCTGAGTCACGCGCATTATGGACAAAGCGCATTACCTATAAGAGACAATATGTTTTAGTCTATGTCTGAGTCAGGTGGTTGTAAGTACAAGTTTAGTGTCATATATCTTGTCAGTATAGTCACTAGACTAGGTGCTGCAACTGCATTTTGGACAAGGCCTATTGTTTTAAAGACATTCAATTTTGTCTCTAGGGCTTCTTATGGAAACAGGTGTTTGTCACTCTTTTAATTATTTCCATATTGCACTTGCATCTCATGGGCCTGAATTACATGATTGCAAGTATTGGTTATGTGTCGTATGTCCTGTCGGTGTATTGTTCACTAACTTGTTCTTGAAGGTTTGAACAAGACCTTTGATTTTGGGATGCTTGTATGTATTTATATTGTGATTAAATGTAATGTTGTCCAAGTGGGAGATTTTTGTATTTATTTTTTATAAACAATAGACTAGTATTAACATTTAGTCATTGAGCCCATAATGGGATGGACCATTTTAATAGACACATATAGAAGCCCTTACTCTCACCCCACTTTAAAATAGAACTAGCCCATTGAGTTCTATTTAAGGGTTTGTTGGTCTTCCTTTTCTCTCTCTTAGGGCAAGAACCAAAAATCAGTAAAGGAGGTAGAGAGTAGTCTCTCCATAGCTGGAAAAAATTTGTTCTTTACATTTGCAGGAGCCCTAAAGCTCTATGGAGAATCCATCACAAGTTATTGGAGGTATGAAATCTAAATTTTATTGAACATATGTTTTGATTTATAGGAAGAAACTATCACATTGAATCTAACATAGAGTTGTTGTCCTTTGAGGTAAGGAACTGTGGTTTTGGGTGGAGTAGCAGAAACATTTAGAAGAAGCCATGAACAAGTGTGGCGGAGGAAAAACAAAAGACGTGGCAGTGGGCTCGGATACTATAGAACAAAATATGGAGTATTTATATTTTATTTCAAACAAAAGTCATTGTAGAGAGATAGTACAATTTATTATTGTAAGACAATAAATGAGTCCCCTAATTACTGGGATTTGTCTTATATATAATACAATAAAGAGAGCTAATTGTTTTGCACAATTTGAGGAAGCTGCTTGTTGCCTTGCGTGTGTGGCATGATCTTCGGCAGATGAAGTCTTGACATGAGTTTGGGTGCTGACAAATTGTGTATTAACAGTATCTGCCAAGAGCTTATAATCATTTATTGCTTCAGCAGCATTGGCGAAATATGGAGGAGGCCAGGAAGGATGTTAGCAATTCAACTGCTGTAATTTACAAAACCCAGAAGCTACTTGTTAAGGAATGAAATCAAAATATAGATCAATGCCCATGACTGAAGCCACGGTAAATCAATCATATTATCAGCATATTGATCTTTTGTGACGGATAGTAGTTTAATGTTGATTTGTTACCTTGTATAGATTATCTACAGCTTCAAGTATATATACTTGTACAGAACATGAAATGAAGTATGAAAAACTTTTTCCTCTATACTCAGTTCTTTCACTACTTATCATTTTTCTTCTTTCCTCTTTGTTCTTTTCTGTTTTTCCTCTGGTTCCTGAGTTAAGAGTTCCTTTGCATGAATTGCGTGAATTTATGTTAACATACTGCTAGTAGACCATTGACTTAGTTGAACAAGAAAATATTTTCACTAGCTTGTCATTATTCCATAAAGTTCTCACTTAAGCATAGCGTTGATGGTTCATATATCATTAGTTTTCTTCCCTCAGAAAAAAGTGAAAAAATGCAGGGCGAGTTTATGGCAGAAAAAGTAGAAACAGATCTAGTTCTTAACCTCGAAAATGCAGGCAAGATTTTTTTTAATATGGGTTGGAATTATGTTACCAGCTTCCTTGTGAATTTTTCATTTGTTATCATGCATCTCATATCACAGGAGATCAATTCTCTCAAGGGAAACACCCTTCTGGATATCAGGTAATTGCACAGAAACAAGCTCAACCAGTTCTTGTTGAATTTTATTATAGATCATAAAACTCGAGTTTTGGTTATACCGAAGCTAATACCGAGGGGTAAACCATTTGATAGAAACTTTTAGATTGGAAACTATGATTTAGTTCTTCTTAAATGCCAATGGAATTATAAAATAAGGTCTCACAAGACACTATAATGCGAGCTTATTGCATGTTGTTTCTATATTTTTCCTTTTCCTCAATCTGAATCACTTGATATTTAGACGTTTACGCTAAGCTTAAGTTGATATACTTATAATTAAGAAATACAAACAAGTTCTAACTTCTGACAACACATAACAAGTTTGCCCTTGACTTCCTAACTGAATTTTCTCTATATGTTGATGCTAAGAACTTTGTGCAACCCTAAATGCATCCATGTGGCTCATGATTAATGATACAAATAAGTTTAGTTAGGGAAGAAGCTGAAGACTTCGAGTAAAAATTCTGCTGTTTTTCTTTCCTCGTGTTAATATTTTTCTTTTCTCAATTTGAGATTTGTATTCTACTAAACACTGTAATAGTCATTTCTTTATTGTTGCAGGTCTTTTCGTTTAAGTTTTCTGAATCTTTGAAATTCCCTTGGTTTAATGTTGGTTTTGCTGATGCTGGAGATGAACAGTCCTTGTTCCGGTCTTTGTCCACTTCTCTGGCCACTTGAAATGAACGTGTAAAGGATGATATATTTCATGTTCTCAAAGAACATTTCTCCTGTCAATGAATGATGTTTAGGATGTACCCTAATCTAATGAAAAGTTCATAGGCAGAATATAGCGATCCGGATGGCAAGTTTTATCACCACAGAACATTAATTCAATAAGAGGAACCATTGGAAGATCAACTGTTAGACTGGACCAGAAGCACTCTGAAATTGAAATGTGAGTTCTCGAAAATAAAAAGAACAAGTCGAGAGTGTAAAGATATCCTCAGCAATACAAACCCAGATGTTGGTGAAGACAACGATGATTTGAACCATGACATCTTGGAGATGCTAAAGATATGGTGCAAGTTATACTTTTGTGTGTAATATCCCCACTTGTCTCAAAATCTTAAGCTAATGGAAAGATGTTGATTTTTATTATTTATTTTATATCTTAATACTCTAGTCACGTGTGAGCCAGACTCCCTCTCAATGAGGGAGCCCAATACGTAAATCATTTAATTAATTGGGTATAATTATAGGGTCAGGGTTCGAACTCAATACTTCTGCTCTAATATCATGTGAACTCATCACTTGTCTCAAAAATTTAAGCTAGTGAAAAAATGTAGATTTTTATTACTTATTTTATATCTTAACATTATGAAACATAATTTATGGTTTAGTTTGATAATAGACAATCTAAAGAACATATAATCGAAAAGGCCAAAAAGGCCTTCCTTCCAGATGCCAACGAAAACGATTTTTGAGTCTTACCAACACTGGTTAAACCGAGCTTTCAAGGGAACAAGTTGGGATATGCCTTATATTTAATTACAGTTGAGAATAATTACAGTTGAGAATAGGAAAGATGTAGCCCTAGAGTCTCTCTTTCCCATAACTCCCTTCTTCTCTCTCTCTTTTCAGCAGTAGAGCCAGGGGAAAGGGAGAGCAAGAAAACGGCTACGCGTTAGTAAGCTAACAAGCAACGGCCGAGCGAGCTGTCACATGAATAAAGAAATGCTATACCATTTATCTTAATTGCTTGTGTTCGAATGATCATTGATTATATCTTGTTTCATATATGGTGTTTTCGACAGCAGATCCTGAAAATTGGCTGCATTGGCCGGGATGGTCAAGTCTTTACTGAAAGTCAACTTTTCGTGCATGTTGGATACAGCTAATCTCAACATTGTTCTCAGAGGAAAAGAAAAACTGGAACTAGAGTTCTAAATCGTGTACAATTTGATCACAGCCAACTCAATGCATAAGATGGTTCACACAGCTTATTAGCTAGTGGAGAGGATCCCTGTCTGCCATTATACATCTTCGTCTTGACTTTGCTTCTTAAACATTAATTTACTCGAGACTTTCTCACTTATTTCATGACCCAATTCCCCAGATGGTCCAACCCACCCACCAAATATATTGAATGATCGGTATTAATGGACATTCTGCCACTAAGCTCTAGGAAATGACAATTACAAATGGTAATCTGGGTAAGATTTTCAAGTTAATTTATCTCCTAATTGCCACTTTATTTAGACTGCAACTTCTAAGAAACTTCGAGGTGCTTGAGTGCTAGCTTTTGAGTGGCTAGGATACCCTCATCATAACCAGGGGCATGAAATTAAGTGGTTGTTCATATATACAAAGCTACTTGTAATATACCATATTAGCAAAATATCTAAAACAGATAAAATCTAGGATGAAGAGTAGCATTCATTTATATATTTCCTGTCTACAAATGTTTGCAAAAGAATGTTCCTGCGGGATCAAGTAATACCCATTAGAGTGAAGGTACTCATCTTGAAGGACCAAGGAGAGGGACCATAATGGGGGGTTCTTCATTTTTTTTGTCTAACGGAACGTTTCCTTTTTTATGCAACAATCCAACTGGAAGAGGGACAAAAACTGAACATAAAATGAAAGAAAGGCACTAAACTAACAAAGCATGCTAAAATCATACGCTTGTTTAAGATCCTAATACAAGCAATAACAACTGGATGTGCAACATCATTCAACTTGAGTTGAATTTGGATTGCTCTTTATTTATTTCCTATAAACTAGCTAGGCTATGCTAGGCTATCCTGATCTCTTGTCTACTAAGTTGCTTAGAGATTTCACTACAGACCCATGCCAGCACGTCAATGACCAATATTGTCAAGTTTATTCCCTAGCTCCCAAGTTCCTCGTCCTTGAGGTGGTCTTTGTCAGAAACAGCAAGAGGCCACCCTAATTCAAAGGTGACATCCAGGAAATAGAGCATGAAAACCAGGACAAAGCAGGAAAGCAACATGGGGATGGGACCAAAGATCCACAAAAACAGAGGGAAAGAGAAGTAGAAGGCTCGCAAGCCTAAAGACCAGAAATAGCTGCCCCTATTTACAGTCCTGGCTACATACTCGGCTGTGAGATTCTGATAGTGCTCATCTGATGACATCTTCCTGAAGGGCACGTTGATGAGGATGCTTGCATGGCTGTAGTACCTTATTGACTGCACGTTGAATAGGAAAGCAACCAAGAAGCAGACCAATATGGAGAAGAACTTTATGGAGAAGCCAAGCTCGCTTCTGTCTCCAAACACAAGAAATGTCGATTTGTCCCCTCTACCGCTTGTCATCAAGATGGCAATGAGAGAGCTGAGCATTATTGCAGTAGAAGCCAATAGGGTCGATGCCATTATGTTGTTTCTGAGTGTCTGCACAGCAAGAACGCCATTCTTGGACACGTCCTGCGCGCATAGCCACGTATACACAGCTTGCATCATTCATCATGCATGAAATTTGCATATCTTTAATATATATATATATATATATTGTTTTGAAACCGATTAATTGATCCCATTTCGCATGTAACAATGAAAGAGAAATCCACGGAAAAGGAGAAATAAATTTTATTACCTCCATCATAGCGCGGACCCAGAAACGGCGATTGACGGCATTGATGCCGATGACAGTCTTGTTGGGGTGCTTCATAACACGATGAAGGAGCCAGAAGTGATATGCCATCATTAGAGCAAGGCCTGCAGGAACTAATACGTAATCAAGAACTTTTTCCTCCATCGATATAGCTCGAAAACTACGTCTCGAGCGTGTACGTGGGGATCCTTCGCCCTTGTCTCTCTGCAGAACCGATTCTTTTGTTTGTTCTGGAAGGGCGGAGATGAGAGAGCGAGCGAGCGAGCGAGCGTGAGAGAGAGAGAGAGAGAGAGAGAGAAGGAGGGGGAGTCCAAGTGTAATACGGGTGTTACATGTGTGGACTGAGTAAATTCGGAAGATTAGAGCTACGTATACGAACAAGAGGAGTAGAGGGGGTTTTTATACACAAACACGCATGGCCTTGCGGTTTGCCGTATAAGAATTAGAAAAAATTTATTCACCTTCTCTTTATTCATCATCTTCTCATCATCTCATGATCATTAGATGATATTTAAAAAAATGATTACCACTAGAATTAATTTGTTATCGTGATGACAAGTATCTGCAAAATGATTTACTGACTACAAACCATTATCAAATCCCTTAATAAACTCTCAAAATATATCATTAAGTTCATTACCAAATAATAATACTACCAAAATTTCGATCAGTCTCCTTTGTTTCTAAAATCATGATCCCTAAATCTCATTTCTATTATATTGTGTCAAGAAATATCACAACCTACGGTTGATGGCCTTTGCTTTATAGCCATTGCTATTAATTAAAAAATAGCATGAGAAATGGATCTAAAAAGAAAATGACCCTACAATTAGGAAAAAAAACGAGTATTACGTTTTGTTGTTTTAGAAAAATACGTCTATACTTATATACTTATAATTTTACGCATATAATCATACATGCTGACATGTCAACTATTAAAATGGTGAAAATTTTGAAATTCAAAATTTGAAACTTGAATTAAAAAAAAAAAGTATTGTAACTTTTTCTTTTTAATATGACACTATCATATATTAAGCGGACCATTCAGAGCAATAAAGTGAATATTATTTTCCTTATTATTATACATGTGAAGAGAGGGAGGGCTTGAATGGGATCCACGGAGAGAGAGAGAGAGAGAGTCGGGTGTCTGTTGCTTTGAGCCACGGCCAACCCACTATTACCTCACCCCCAACAACCATATGACTATTTTTGTTAATTAATTGAGGCTGCAGGATCCATGTGAGTATGGTTGAGTGTGCTCTTTTTTTATCTTTTACTTAACATGAATTAGTGCTTACTGCCTAATAATTATAATAATGGCTACTGCTTTTGTGGCTTGTGCCTCCCCACTATGAATTAATCTTGACTGTTAAGGGCTCTCCTTTGAGATACAGGCCAGGTCTGATATGTACACACCAAGTTGCAATGATTTCCATTGTGTAAGTTGATGTTTAGTAGTATTATTTATCGTTCGACCCATTACCCTTTTCTCAAATTTTATAATTTAAAAAATTATCATCTTTTTAATAATAAATAATAAATTATTAAACGGCGCATGAAAGATAATGAATAACATTTCTCAAGTCCAACTATAGTTCTTCTTTTCACACTGTCATGTCACGAAGCTAATAGATAAAGTGAATAGGTTTTTTAGTACCATATTATTTATTATTAGAAGGCAAGATCGTTGAGGGCTTTGAGCATATTCTAGGCAGATCCAATATCCCCAGGATGTTCCTTTTTAGCCATGTACAATTCATATTAATGCAAACAAACATACAAATATGAGTGCATTTCCCCCAGGAAACAAATAAAACTCAGTTGTAATTTAGTCACCCTAGCTGTCCAATACAAGAATTTTCTAAAACAAGCATGCCTATATGTTGGAAGCAACAATGATATTGAAGTTGCAATCCAAAACCATCAGAGTATTATTATATCTGGTTGATACTTGAGGTCTGTTGAAAAAGAGAAGAAAGATGAAAACATATCTGAGCACATGATCGTATCAAGAGAGGCAACAAACGAGAGATTTTTATTTTTTATTTTTTCCCGATTTTAAAAATGCTACAACTACAAAAAATCTCACAAAAGTAAACTCACAAACTGAAATTACTTTATAAATACGTTAAATTTACTTTTCAATAAAAGGAAAATGATAAGGTTACTACTCTCCTACTATCCATTTACTACTCTGTTTGTATTTGATTTTTTTTTAATTTTTTATTTTACTTAATGGTTAAGGAAGTGACTATTATTAAAATTATATATTTTTTAAATTTTTTCTTAATGATTAAGGATATTAAAAAATACTTAAAAGAAAATAATAAAAAATAAATAAAAAACTTACAATGAACTATAAGTAATAAATGGGTAGTAATAGAGTAATAACATTATCGCTACCCACAATAAAAATAGTTTTACAACTAACGTGTCATAGCAAGTCACGTCAGTTTGTAGATTTATTTTGTGAGATATTTTTTTATAGCTAAAGCATTTATCTTCTTATAATAGACTAATATCTTATATTTTAGTTTTTAAGAGAAGTATCTACACCATAAGTGAAAGGACATAGAAATCACCTATATGTCAATGGTTTCCATCCAGAAAGTAAACAGAGTGACCAATTTAATAAACAAATATTATCTTGAGGATCAATTTTTGTCTATGCCTATGCCCAAATCACCTAGTATCAATTTCTCTAGGGATTCATATGTCTATGCCCAAACCAACGATACTAATTTTCCTTTTAAGTTGAATGAACTCTCTCGAGCAGAGTTTTATGAATGAATTAGGATAATGAGCGTCCTACGGATGCAATTTAATGAATTTGGTATTCTGTTATCTGTTTGAATTGGAAGATCAAATTGTATTTAAATGTCGAGCCTACATTACCTCAAAGATCAACAGAAATAGTATTTAAATGTACCAAACACACATTATGTGTTTTTGTCTCTTCAAATTTCATCTCACAGAGACTGTTAAAGAAGATCCCAATCACTATATTTAAATTACCAAAGTACACTTTTGGTTAATAAATCTCTCATAATAGTCACATATGTGACTAATTGAGAAAATATATCATATTTATTTGGTAATTTAGAGCTAACTTGTGTATAATTCAGAATCCATCTTACAAAAGGGCTAATAATCTAAGGGTACAAAAAGTAATCAATTTTTATAAGAACATAAGGGCTTGTTTGAATATAGAAACCATCTCACATCATCTCATCTCATCATTACAACTTTCTCAAATTTTTACACACTATAATAAACAATTCAACTTTTATAAATTCCAATATTAAAAAATAATAATTTAATAATAATTTATTCAATTCATCTAAAATCATCTCATCCCATCTCACTATCCAAACGAACAAAGAGATAAAAGGGTGAGGCGCTAACAAAAATCTCATTAATATGCACATGGCGCATTGGTAAGGTATTAAAAATCTCAAAGTCAGTGGACATCGAAAGCCCCTGTAATCACACACCCACCCAGAAAGACTTTTGTGCCCATATTTGACTTTAAGGTTTTCTAATTTATGGAGATCCCATAGTTTATTCTTTGTGCATAGTTTTATGCCTAATTAAGATTATCTTCTCAGTCCTCCTAACTCAGAAACTTCAACAATATAATCCCTTAATTAATCCCATTGGAAACTTGTGCTTTCAAACCATGGAGTCTCGAGCCATCTTCATCATGAGCTAGTTTGTGGAGATCAAGCATCCCGTGTTTAATGGAGGATTTCATTAAAGTCGTCCTTTTTGTTCAGTGCTTGATGCATATAGAAATATTTAGTACTGACTTATACAGCAATTAATCCACAGATCAACGATGAAATAATAATAATAAGAGAAATTCTATTTGCAATATCCAAATGAGGACTGCATGTGCAAGACTTTCATTAAATAGAAAAAAGTATCATTTTGATAAGGATATTATTGTAATTTTGAAAAAAAATAAAAACAAAATTAACTAAACTTGCAATGTAGTCTCCATTTGGGGACTGTACGTAGCATTGCTCTAATAATAATAATAAAACATTTCAATTTATCTGATAGTTTCTCCCCCTAAACTCTCTCAAGAAAATAGTTTTCCTTGTGCACCCCCTAAACTCCCTCACTACCGCCCTCTTATTATTTCTTTCCCTTCTCTTTTTTCTTCGTCACCCCACCATTAGGATTACCTCCAAATGCAGACAGAGTCTCACACATCGTCAACCCAACTCCCTTCATCCATCATTCAAGAAGCAGATCTAATTCCTACTTCTAGTGGAAGGGGGACTTATCTGCTCTTTTTATGGGAACTCAAGCTCCCTTATCCATGGGAGTGAAGATCTTTGGGCAACCGTTTCAACCAATCAAAGCCATGTACATCTTCCTATTTTGAAATATTATAGTAGATACCCCATTACTAGACTATTGCTCGTCTTTGTAACCACCCTTTTATTTTGTTCTCTGACCAAGAATCAATGGGACTGGACCAACTTGTTAGATTCATTTAGCAAATTGTCTTCTTTTCTATGCCGTAATGCTTTTTGTTTTCTTTTGAAGTGTCAGTTAGATTCATATAACCTCTCTCCAGATGAAAAGATCAACAAAATTTTAACAACAAAAGTAGGTTTTAAATTTTACAAAAAAAATGGACATCCTATAAACTTTCTCTGCTTAAGCTCTCAAACCCTTCAAGATGCTTCACAAGATGAAGAGATTCATCGATTGCAAAAAATTTACCAAAAAGAAGACTTGCCAATGACCTGTAGGATCGTAAATCAGGCAAGTGCAATGAATACCTGTTCTCTTTGAAAACAACAGTCGAGGAAGCCAACAGCAAGCTATCTGTCGAGGAAGAAGTCAAATTGTCATTCCAAATTGCCATGAAGAGACCATAAAGAAAGGTGCAATATAGAGGGTTTTGTTGCCACAAAACAATAATTTGAGACATACAGGAATAGGAATAAAGATAACCATCTTAAAATCAAGAGTAAACCTGAAAGAAAGGAAATGAGTTTCAACAAGTAATATTTTAGAAAAAAAGTTGATATTTTTCCTCTGGCAAGTAACACACCATTCTAATAAGTTCAAACTCCTTCGATTTGACTGCATTCTTAAAGGGAAATAAGCAACACTTTCATTTGAGAAGAATGATTTATGATAATACAAGGAGACCAGAGTAGGCAAAGGAGGGAATGTATCTCTAAGGAAAAGAATGTACAAGCCGAACTTCTATTTCTTTCTAGTGATGTCACTGCAACTAGTGGAGTGAGGTTTCTAAAGAGGGGTTTCGAGAAGAGAGAAGATTTTATAATAAATAGGACTCTACTTTCTCTCCTTTTTCTTTATCTCTTTTTTTTCCCTTTGTCACTACAGGAATTTAAGTAAGAGCTCTCTTCCATAAATTATATACTTCCCAATGCCCGTGAGGCATATCATTCGGGAAAATCAGAATGCAGCTAGAAACAATGGAAAAAGGGGATAATGAAGCAACTTCTAGGATAGTCTGCAAAATGAAGACCAGATAACTCGAAAGCTCTTGCAGGATGGAGGAATAAAAAGAGAGACTGCAAACATAATCAGAAAGCAAAAGCAATTTTAAATCAAAACGCGCATATTATAATACCACCACGACTTTGCTGGAGGTCGGCACAGATACAGTACTTTAGTGCTCCAAAATTTTTATCTTTTCGAGATAGTTTTGCATCTGATTCATAGCATCAGCTGAGAGACGAGCCCCAACAACAAGTTTGTACTGCTCAAATTTTAGTTCATCACACTTCAAGGCTGCACTTCTACAAGCCTTTATACTCCCTAATATAAAGAAAGAAACTGTTGTTAAAGGTTCAGTTCAGATGATATAACAATTCAGTGTGCCAGAATTATCAAAATTAGGCTTGCATCCTTGTTGGGGTAACAGGAAGGATGGTATAATTTTTTTTTTCAAAGTAGAAACTTATTAATATCGATAGGCGTAGCCAAGTACACATGGTGATGTAAGTTATTCAAATAATGCAATGTATGATACACAAAACATAGAATCATCCGTTCTATTACCAATCTTCTAATGAATATCAAGAAAAGCATTGTTTTTTTTTTTTTTTGATAAGTAAGAGATAAATATTATATATATGAATGAAATAGGCCAGCCCATGTACACAGGACGTATACAAAAGAACACCTAAAAATCATGAACATTGCCCCGATGCAAAACAATAGCGGAAAGCCAAGACAATAAAGTGTGGAACAAAAAATTCTTCAACTCTGTCAAAGTGCGTTCCTTATCTTCAAAGCATCGAGCATTCCTTTCCGTCCAAATACACCACATGATGCATAACGGAATCATCTTCCACACTGCTGCCACTTGAGGACAGCCTTGCAATTTTCTCTAACAACCTAGTAGCTCCACCACCCTCATAGGCATAACCCAAGCAACATCAACCCTTTAAAATATCTCATCCCACAACGCCCTTGTTACCTCACAGTGTAGTAAGAGATGGTCCACAGATTCTCTAATTTTTTTACACATGCAACACCAATCCATCACTATACACCCTCTCTTCCTCAAGTTATCCATGGTCAAGATCTTCCCAAGGGCGGCACTCCAAACAAAAAAAGCTACTTTAGAAGGCACCCAAGTCCTCCAAATATTCTGCCAGGGAAATGGAGAATGATCTTCGGATGTCAAGATGTTATAATACGCCTTCACTGTACATATCTTGTGATTATTGGACCTCCACTTCAATCTATCTCTCTGTACTATAGGAGTCCCTATGGAATATAGTGTGCTGAAAATATAGCAACAATAGATAACTCCCAATCATGAAAATCCCTATTAAAAAGGATATTCCAGTAATACGAACCATGAGAAAATACCCGCACATCCGCCACTAATGCCTCCTTGTTAATTGCAATACGATATAGAGCCGGAAAAACCCTTTCCAAAGCTTGATCTCTACACCACACGTCTCTCCAAAAACTGATATGATTGCCCTCACCAGCTACAAAACGGATTTGATTTGCAAAACATGGCCACCCCTTCCTTATAAACTTCCATAAACCCACACTGTACCCCACTCTCACTTCGTTGGAATACCAACTGCCCCTAGCGGCACCATATTTAGCATCAATAATTTTCTTCCACAATAATCCCCCCTCCAAGTGATTTCTCCAAAGCCATTTTCCCAATAGAGCTTTATTAAAAATTCTCAAATTACACACCCCCAACCCCCCATTCACAACGATCCCCCCTCCAACCATGAGAAAAGCATTGTGCTCATCATAGAAAATTATGACACCATGAAAATAAAGTATGGCGCTTGCTTATCAAAACAGTGTGCTGCTTAAATAAATCAAGAGAAATAGATGCCTAGGTTATGAAATATAATGTAATACACTAAACACAATTTGCACTTTCAAACAGCAAAAAGCTTAAGAGTTCACAGATTCTTCAAACTTCATGGTTCCACAGACGAATGTGAAACTTTTTTTTTATTGGCACTGGGTGTCTAAGACAAAGTCCAGACTAATCCCAAGTGTGCAAAGACCCTCAGCAAAGCATTTCCAGCAAGTGCACCTTGGGCAATTCAAGTGGAAATTTCTCCAGTCCAATAGCCCTAAGAGTGTGAATGCAGTGTTTCAAACTTAGGATGTCCCTTTTATATGGCTCGCCCAAGGACAACTACGCCACCCTTTGCGATTACAAAGGTTAAACTAATATTAAAACAGCAGAAATTGTATGTACAACAGAAATGTGTGGGAAAAAGTCAAATACAATTGCAAGGATCAAAGATAGCCAATGTCATTATAAGGATATCAGCAGGCCATTGGAGTTGCTATACGATAATTGTTTGACTTACCACTTAAGTCTAATAAGTTTAATAGTACTGGACAATTGCCAATGCTCCTAACCATGGTAATTGCAGACCAAACCTTTTGGTACTCCTCCCTTGACGCTCTAATGATGCATAGCTTTGTGATGGGATTCACATACTTTACTGCACAAAAACCACCAAAAGTTCAAGGATAAATTGAAAGACATTATAGACACTGCATCTATAAAAAGAAAAGCGCTTACCTTGGAAGGATCCAAGCGTTGAAGCAAGACCACACTCTCCAAAATTTACAAGAATGCTGTCTTTGATTGCTTTTGAGACATTGAATTGGGTTATGATAATGGGATCATCCCCAACAAGACCTCTATTAGGATCCAAAAAAACTTCCATTATCAGGTACCTGTTTTTGAATCCCACCATGATGATCCTTCTTTACCTACCATTCCACACACTCATCTTGTCAGAACAAGCAATTCAAGTAAAATATGGGCAATTTAACACAACCAGCCCAACACACATCATTCCACACAACTCACAACACGTCCAACACAACCAGCCTAACACACATCATCCCACAAGCAGCCATAAAACCACCGGAAAGCTACATATCAACCAACAAATAGCCAACGCCATTCCAAAATAACCAAACAGCCACAACAATCCCAAACAACCCAACATCACCACCATAATTCATATAATTTATCAATTCACTCATGCAAACAGTGGCAGCACAAATCTTCCAACAGAAATTTATAGAAGAGTTACCAACATAAACGATGGCTATGAGGCTAACGTTCGTGGGTACCTTTCACAATATCAGAGTGGTGATCGACTGGTTTCTAGAGTAAACAACGTTGCCTAGGACAAGATTACTAACCTTTCAACAACCCAATCAGAAATTAAATTCCAAAATTTGGGGGAAAGTGGCTCACAGGAAGACAGAGAACACACAAAGAACAAGAGAGAGTGAGGCTTGGTTTGGTTACCAAGATGAATCTCGATCTCATATAATCACTATAACTTTTTCAAATCACAAAACAAAAAAAGAAGGGGCGAAGTACTACCAACTACGGCCTAGTCTGGAGGGTAGTGGCTTGCCAACACAAAGAGGTAGGGAGATCGAGAAGAGAGCGTTTGATGGGGGCGCGGGAGGTAAGTGATGGGTAAGACTGTTCATCCAGGCCGGGAAAAAACCCGGCCCGGTCCAGAACCCTCATTACAAAACCAGGATTAATCCAGGTCGGATCCGGTTTCAAACCTGGGTTCCGGATTTTATATATATATAAAAATATATATATAAAAAAAAAAAAAAACCTTCATTCTTTTGTGCGATGTCCTCTCTCTCTCTCACTCAAAGTCCAGCTCCAAACCCTCGTCCCTGACGCCCTAGCTCTCCATCTCTCTCTCTCTCTCACTCAAAGTGTCAAACGGAAACCCTAGCTCTCGATCTCTCTTCTCTTGCCCAAAGTCCAAACCGAAACCCTAGCTCTCTCTCCCTTCAGTCTCTTGCTCGTAATAAAGGGAAGAAGCCTTCTCTCTCTCTCTCTCTCTCTCTCTCTCTCTCTCTCTCTCTCGCGACTAGGGGTGTAACCGGTCCGGTCCGGTTTTGGACAAAATTTAAAACCGAACCGGTATGTACCGGTGTTGCATTTTCCAAAACCGATTACGCACCGGTTACCCTCCTAAACTAGTACTTCCGGTTTTACCAATTTCTGGTCCGGTCCGGTTTTCTGATTTATATATGTAGTAACAAAAATAAACATCGTAATAAGAGCAGCTATAACTATATAATTATTAATAACTAAACCAAAGGTGGGGAGCTTAATGCAGCCAACCTGTCCAACTACTATATTTTGCTTCATTCAGTGTCAAAGACCAAGTACAACCATTCTTTTAACTATAAACATCCATCTGCTATAGTGGGTTTATATATGCTAGAATATATATATATTAATATTATAAGCTCCAATTAATTTCTTCACCCGATCCATATATGAAAGTCTCCTATCTGCATGCATATGTTAATTTCAAAGTAATTTCTTATATGTTATTATTCCTTATTTTATTTTTATTTATTTTTGTTGAGCCTTCACAGTTTAAAACAATATGAGATGTTGTAACATGCAGATGCAGATGATAAAATCATTTTGGAACATACAAGAGAATAATGGGATTTTTGACTTAGCAGATGAATCGATGATAATGAATCAATGATATGCAGATGCAGATGATAAAATCAGTTTAAAACAGATGATATGCAATGCAGAAAAGCAACTTGAAAGCTTTCATTCAACTCAGAATCTCAGATGCTTAATCAAACAAAACAAACAGAGTTTTAGGCTAACGTGGTCCTTAGAAAAAAAAAAACTAGGAAGTCCGCAACCCAAACATATCATTGCAGATTAAACAAACAGAGCTTCAGTGCTTCACTATTGAGTATTGACGTTAGAAAAATAAAGATCCTCAAGAAAAATTACCGTCGAAGCAGAGAGACGTGAGAGAGGGACTGCCGGATGCGTGAGAGATGGGATGGCTGCGTGAGACGGTGAGAGAGTGAGGAAGGAGAGGTGAAGCCGGGAACGTTGGATGCAGAGAAGACGTGAGAGGGCAGAGATGGAGGCCGTGAGTCGCAGAGAGGCGGAGAGTGAGGAAGAGAGGGGCGCCGACGGAGGGACTGGAGGATGCGACGGAGGCTGTTAGCCTGTTACGTGCGGCGCAGTTCCTGGGGGCGGGGGCNTTATAATGATTTAATCTAAGTGTGTAAATCGGTCGGTCTGGTCAGGTCATAGATTGAATTTTTCGGTTTACTATTTTTCTCAGACCGGACTAGACCGAACACCCATACTTCATCTAACCTATCACTATTAACAATATAAAATTTTAAATATATTATTAACACTTGTTAGTATTCTATCAATTAACTAATATATAATATCAATTAGTTAATTATATAGTAATTATATAAATTAATAATATAATTTTTATCTAATTTATTATCATTGACCATATAAAATATATTTTTATTGATTTTGTTACATATCCATATTAATAAGTCACTTAGTTTAATTTAGTATTTTAAATAAGTTTTTTTTATTAATTGATTTAAAAAAAAAAAAAAAAGTCGGACAAAATGGACTGGACTGGACTACCGGTTCGGTCTGGTAATTTAACCTATTAAAACAAATTGTTATAGACTTATAGTAATTTAATATAACTATATCAGTATAGTATTAGTTAATATTTATAGTGATTTAATATAGCTATATTAGTATAACTATAACTATAGTCTATATTAGACTATTAGTATTAGTAATTTAGTATATATATTAGACTATTAGTATTAGTTATAGCTATATAATGTATTAGACTATATAATAGTATTAATATTAGACTATTAGTATAGCTATATATTAGTATTAGTTATCTATTAGTGTATCTATATAATATATTAGACTATATAATAGTATTAATATTAGACTATTAGTATTAGTATATATATTAGTATTAGTTATAGTTATATAATGTATTAGACTATATAATAGTATTAATATTAGGTATTAGCAATTTAGCATAGCTAATTAGCTATATATTAGTATTAGTTATAGTGATTTAGACTATATATTAGTATTTGTTAATTGTTATAATGAATTTAATTTATTATAACTATATTATTGATAGTATTATAGTGATAGTATCAGTATAGTAATTTATTATTTAGTATAGTGATTTATATACTAATTTATAGATAGACTTAAAGTATATTACTAATAGTAATATAGTATTAGACTCTAATATTATTATAAATATCACTATATTATAAATATCACTATTATTATAAATATAACTATATTAGTACAAATATAACTATAGTCTATATTATATATTAGTATTAGTTATAAACTTATAGTGATTTAGTGTAGCTATATAATATATAAACTATATAATAGTTTTAATATTATACTATTAGTATAGTTATATATTAGTTAATTTTGTTGGCCTAATATCAGTATTAGTATTGGTATTGGTGGCCTAATAATGATGTTTAGCTCATGCTTCTTTTGTCTAATCTCAATATTACTTGGCCTAAAATTCATTTTAATTTTGCTTACCCAAACAAGCTTATCTGAGATAATAGGAATTTTGCTATCTGAACTCTTTTATGCCATTATACTCGGTATAGAGTTGCTCACGCGAGAACTTGTTTATGTCCTTGCTAGCCACAATAACTTAGGGGTTACGTTAAAATTTAAATATGTTACAAAAAGTTTACTTTTGTGTATTCTACCAAGTCACTAATTCTATTGTAGTTGTAGATCATTTGAGATTTATCCATATACCTGATTTTTATCATGTAATAATAAAAAGTCTTGTTCCATTAGAAGATGATGAATCTACCTGCTCTGACTCCACGACATATATTACTTTACCCAAAAGTCCAAGTAGATCATATGTGTGCATTTAATCACTTAATCATCATTCTGATTTCTATTTTGATAACTTCGTTATAAAGAGGAAGACTTGAGGGCACATTTGTGGGCATTTGTTGAGATACAGGGCTAAGAGTTTCTGCAAGTTGACTAGAAAACGGCAATCAAATTCAATCTTTCAAAATGATTGGTTCATAAGAGAAACTGTATAATCAAAATCTGCATTTAGATGGACAAAGCAAATGTGTCAGAGTGAGTTCATACGTCTTGTTATTTCAAGATTGAATATGATTTGGATCTATCACTGTATAATTGTAGTTGTATACATAAAACCATCAATTCTTATACTCATTTTTTATTATCTTTTTTAATATTCTATTTGAATATAATATGCAAAACTAGTTAATGAGCTTTTTGATTTCTTGGCTGCAGGAATTGACAATGGACTATTATTTGGTGTGAGATTAAATCACTGATGGGAAGACGTGCTGCTGATTTGTAACTCATTTCTTGTAGTTTGGCGTTTGGTAATGTAATTTATAAATACCATTAGTGTAATATGTAGTGGACTGCATTGTGATGCATGCATAAATGAATATTAGATTTGTTTTTTTGTTTTACATTGCATTTAGTATTTTTAGAACACAAAAATTATGCGTTTCATGAACTTGACTTCTTAGAAAAAAAATTTAATAAAATAAAGGCTACTACTTTTAAAAAAAAAATAATCCAGGTATAACCTGGAATCCGGATCATAGTTGTGAATTTCGTATCGTACCGGCCGGTATTTTCCGTACCGGCCACCAGACCGGTACAGGTACACTATATATTCCGTACCGGTCGAAATACCGGCCGTACCGGCCGATATTTCGGCCTGTACCGGCCTGTGTACCGGTCCGTACGGGCCGATATTTCGGCCTTTTTTTTTTTTTTTATATTTTCAGATTACAAGTTTATTTTTTAACCCTTAATTCAGACTATACTATTTATAATTTATATATCTATGTATTTATATATAATTTATTTATATATAGACTATTATTTTGAAATATAATTTATATATATAATTTATTCATATACCGAAATGTTATCCCGAAACGGTACACGAAACGGTACCGGTATCGAAATATTTCGTTCCAGTGGCTCGACTGGTACGACATCCGGTACGGTATTCAAAACATTGATCCGGATTTCCATATTTCAAAAATTCGAACCTACCCAGGTTTCAGCCCAGGTCTGACTCGGACCAATCCGGTCCGGATTCCAGTCCAAATTTGAAACCCGGGTTTCGGTTCGGGTATATTCGGATTGAAATCCGGATAAACATCCATTAATGAGATGATAAGATGAGATAGATTAAGAACTCTAATCGAAACCGAGCCTACAGAAAAAAGAGATAATAGGATTTTTGAGGTAATTGGACCTGTCCTCTGGGCTGGGTCGGGACACCATATCTAAGATCACCGATACCCTACACTCCGGCTATCGTTCGAATGGACCAACATAAATTCCTGTTAAAATACACAGTAACAACGTTGTCCAATGAAGCTATATACATTACAATTTACAACCTATTTTCCAGTAATTTTTCACAAAAACAAAAAAAAATTCTTTGCGTTTTGAATATAGCCTATAAAAAATTTAAGGACCCGCTTTCAGAAAAAAGAAAAAAAGAAAATTTAATAACCCTAAAAAATTGAGCAACAAGAGAAGTTAATCTTTAGAAATTGTGATTATCTCTTGCTCTGAATAATTATAAATAGTGATTTGTGTTTGGGTTTACACTACTCTCATTTGCACAATTAAGTTTTTGTCTTCTAGGTCATCATTAAAAATACAATTAAATTTTCTTTTATTCTAATATTATTTAGGATATAATAATAATAATAATAAAATATTAATATCTTAAAAATAATCTCAATTGTAGATTTTTATTTATTAAGCTTTTGTGGAACAAATTAACCACTTAGGAGTTTTTATATTTCTTATTAGATTTAAAAATAATAGTATTTTCGCATATAATATTATTTGAGAAAAATAACAATTATCTTCATATTATTTTTCATAGTAGTTCATAAAAATAAATCATAGTCATTAAACTAATAATATTTTTATTTTACAAAATGCGATTATTATTTTTAGTTTCCAATTTGTGCATCAGTTTACAATTAGTCTTTGATTTATCATATTCACTATTTTATTTGTTGTTGTAACACATTTCATATTAATCTATTTGTAATGCATTTTCAACATTATTATTAAAAGAATTACACTTTTTATCCTTTAAAAAATTATTTTGGTAAAAAAATGTTTTTATTTTCAAAGATCGATATTGAACTTATAAAAAAAAAGACCGATATTGCAATTTCAAATTTGAAAAGAATAATAATATTATATTTAAGTTAAAAATGAAAATTTTTAATTGATATGCATTTTAAAATTCATATTTATCATTAAGCACTTATCTAGTGATCTCAAAATATATACATCTAGCAGTATTTGCGAGGAAAAAAAAAAAAAAAGAAGAAGAAAGAAGAAAAAGAAGATATATTTTTATAAAGAAAAAATTTATTCATTATCTATTTTTTTATCATCTCATAATGTGATATTAAATGATAAATTTATAAGTGAGATATAATAAATAATATCTAATCATTTAATGTTTTATTATAAAATAATAAAAATTAAAATGATGAATAGAATTATTCTTTTATAAAAAAAATTATGGGTTTAGAAATTGTACGTACGTAGCATTATTAAAAGAAATTCGAAAAAAGCCCATTAGTATAATTTTGCGAGCCCAAAGATGGCGTAAATTTTAAGCCCAAGGCGAACGCTACGGTAAAGTAGTATACGTACCGAGGATGACGGTAATAGTTGTACACGTGCCAAGCGTTGGTAGGCTGGATTAAAGTCTACGTTGTCGTCGAAGAAATAGCTCGTTTGACACGTTCAAAAAGTAGCAGACGATAAACATAGAGAGAGAGAAGGGACACGTGTCGAAAGGAGATGCATTATGTTTGAACTCTGAAGTCCGTCACAGTCGTTGGCTCCGCATATTTTCTATCCCACCTAAATGGAAAATTAAAATTGCGTTCACACGAAATTTCGCATACATTTCATTTGCATTTTCCCCAACTCTTTCTCTCTCATGTCCGTGTCCTATCTAACTCACTGTTGGATGTCAACCCCACCCACTATAGTCTCTCTGATTTCTCTATAAATACCCAATCCACTCCTGCTTTTTTCTCATTGTTTTCTCTTCTATAGCTTCTGAGAGTTAGGTACTGTTCTTAAGAGAGTTTCGGCGAGAGAGAGAGAGAGAGAGAGAGAGAGAGAGAGAATTGTTAGGGTTAGTTTTTGTTTTTTGTTTTTGTCTACAGGGTCTGAGGAGGCTTTCCTGCTGCACTGTTTGAACGACAATCAAGTGAGTGTTTTTTTTTTTCATTTATTTATTATTATAAAGATAATGTTTTTGCATGTCTTTTGGACGTTATTCTAGTGTCAAAGTTCATAGATTTAATTTTTTGTTGTTGGTGCGGTTGCGTTTTTTGTTTCATGGTTTTGTGGGAGTGAAAAAATCCTAGTTCTATCCCATTTTCTTAAAAATGACTACCCATATGTCATTGTCAGCGTATTGGGTCACAATCCATGGGTTTTTTTTCCTATATTTATCATGTTTACGGTTTGGAAACGTAATTCGTTTTGGTGGTAGTTCAGATCTGTTCTAAAATTACCGTTGCTTGAACATGGTGATTCGTTGGTGAAAGGTTTTAATTATATGCCATAGTTAGTTATCTTTATGGAATGCGTTGAGTTTTTAAATGTGGGAGAAACTCTAAAAACATGTTTCAGCTCTGCTATATTAATGGTGCTGAACATGATCGCCCCTCCTTTAAGGCTAATATAATAATATTTAGCAAAATCCGAGTAGATTTTGGGTCCGAAAGGAGCAGAAAAATATAAATGGACAAGTGGATAAATGTTTTAAAGCAGCGTGCTTGTTTTCGAGTGGAGATTAGCCTCTGATATAAGGATATGAAATGGAACACAATTCGGTTTGCTTAATGATTTTTATGATTTACGTGAAAGAGAGGGAGGTGAAGTGAGATAGTTTCCAGAGCTGGAAGACATTTATCCGAAATAGTTAGGGAACGTCATCTAGAATGCAGAGAGATGGGTATTATTTTAATGTCATGTCTTTAGATCAACAAACATTTGACGCATTTTCCGTATTGTGTTGGGCTCTGCAGAGTGTTTGGCACAGAGGTGTTGGAGTTTGGAATCTATAAAACTTGAGATTTAGAAGTGACGTTGATTTGCTGAAGCGATGGAGGTATATGGAAAATCCATGGTAGCAGGATCCACAAATGTTATTTTTCTGTCTGCTATACTAGGCCAAGACGGGCCAATTCCAGTCCACAAATGTGACTGGAAATGTGAAAATGAACGTGTCTGTGGAAATATGTACCGCTGCAAACTAACAGGACTGACTCACATATGTGACAAAAACTGTAACCAGAGAATTCTGTATGATAATCACAGCTCCCTTTGCAGAGCAAGCGGCCAAATTTTTCCCCTAACACCGGCAGAGGAACAGGCAGTGAGAGGTGTCCGAAGGAAGCTTGAGGCAGATAGTTCTCCCACTGCTGATAGCTGTGCTCGTAAGCGCAGACGGGATGCACAGCTCCATCCTTCTCCTTTTGAGAGATCCTTCTCTGCTGTCAGTCCAATCTGCAGCCAAGTTGGGGATGGCATGGATGTGAACTAGATTCATGATATAACTGAAAAGACCACTATCATTTTGCTTAATATGTTCCTTTGATATTTTCCTTCCCTTTCATGGGACGGTTATGGATAATTGAACCTAGTATGCGTAGCTTAATGATGGACCTGATGTGTCCTACGGAATTATATACTTCTAATCTGATTAAATACAATTTAGCCCTTCCACTAGTTTCTCTATTTAATGGGGATGCTAAACAGGTTCTGTTTATCTGCTTATGAAACTTGAAAGGAATCCTGTATCATGATACCTAGAGGTTTCAGGTCTTTTGTAAGACTTGGATCTTCCATTTGGTTCAAATTTGCAGTATTTATGTATGGTCTGTACTTAAATTTGATTTTGTTTCCTACCTCTGTGATTATTTAATAGTCTGTATTTTAAGAGACGTGATTTTGCAGTCAATGTATTGTATTCGGCTACAAGGTTACCCTTGTTTTGACACATGGATTGTAATATTTTTGCTTTTTATAGGTAGTTGATCCATGCAGCAAAAATTTCCCAATTCTCTTTGGGATTGTTGTCTTACAGAAAACCTAACTCTGTTTATTTTGCACTACTTTGCGGAGTTTTGCAGGTTGAAAAGGAGTTAGCTGATTTTCATTCTTTTCGTTAGTTTTGCTTTTCCTAGCTTTGGGTTTAAATATGGATTCCTGAAGTAAATGTTAATTTTGCAGGTTTCAGTACTGGAGAGTTAAAGAAATGCTTCTTGTTTTAATGAATTGTTCTTCTCTTCTACAAGTTTTGAGTGCCAGTAAAAATCTTTTAAATATGACTGTTATTTCTTTGCTATGTAGGTAATCCTGCTTTTTGTCCTTCTTGGAGAGAGAGCTGCACCAGGATTTGCTGATGACCTGAGGAAAATGGTGTCATGCCTAACGGATTCAAGCATGTGGTTTTCTTGAGGGGTATAATGGGGAAATATGGTTGGTGTAGTCCACTGAGCGTAAAGCCAGTATGATTTGGTTTGCTGAATTAGCTCCTCTCTACATCCATGTTGGTAAAGGAGAAATCACTGAATGCCATATGTTCCTAATAGTTCGAGTTGTCTGTTTGTGATTTCACTCGCACCTGGTCTATTGGCAAAAAATTATTTTTTCTTTGCTGGTATCGCAATTTGCTGACTGAGTCGGCTTTTTTCCTTGATGGCGATTTTAAGAAGCCACAGCATTTTTTTTTCCCCTTTATTAGGATCACATGGAGCAAGGATATATTTTACCATTACAGTAATCTATAAGTGGTTATCACAACACTGGCTCCAGAAACTGGGTTTGAGCTAGCTCAAGTATGTTCTTTGATAGTCGAGGAGGTGCATCCTGTCCCATCCAACCTTCATCCATTTGGTTTGCTACTTCCTCTTCTGTGGTGGAAAATCCTGTGTCCAGGATATATATGGTGTTCTGATAGACAATGCTGGTCATGAAAAATAATCTGAAGCTGGCTTATCTTGAAGGCATTGGGATTTTAGCTGGCAAAGGATGCCGTCCTTCAAGCTGATGAGCACGCAAATGTTGGTGGAAGTGTCAGCTCTGAACCTTGTGAACTAGCTAAAGAGCATTTTCAACCAGCCCTACCACAAAGGTATTGGGTCACATAGCTGTTACTTTTCAAGCCCTAGTAAATCTATTGCGTATGGGTCCAAATGAAGCTAGTTGAAAGCCTAAAATGGGGGAAAGGAGCTTCCCCTATCGATGGATAGTTTATTATCAAAATTAGAAGGAAATAGAAAATCCTTGGCCATGATTGGCTTGTATATTTGGGTTTAGGCTGTTTTATTGGCTTTGCTATGCTGTTGCTAATATCCATGGATGCAACATTTTATCGATCTACATTCTGTCCCCTGCTGTATTTTATTGTAGTGTTAAAACTGATATTGTTTTGTTACTGTGTTGTTTATTTTTGTTTCATGGGTTTGTGGAATCAAGAAGGTTAGTTCTCTTTTTTTATCCCTTTTTAATATAAATGGGAACCCATATACTGGCCATTCTGCTTATGCAACCTCTGTGTTGGTACTTTTCTGTACTTCTTGGCCGTGATTGGCCTTTAAATTGAGTATGGTCAGTTTTATTGGCATTGTATGCTGTTAAAATCCCTGGATGCAATGTTTTATTGGCCTAAAAACTGTCCCCTGCTCGAAGTTCTTTCTTTGTTAAAAAATTGATGTTTTGCTCTGTTAGCCAGTGTGGGTGTTTTGGTATCACGATTTGGGGTCCCCCATGTTCATGTAACTGGCGACCCATATAAAATACCACTCTGCTTTCTTCATCTCTATGCATTGGTTCTTTTCTATATTACTTCTGTTGTTTGCTGCTTTGAAATACAATTTCAGTTGGTTTGTAGTTCAGTCTGTTACCAAAATTACCTGTTACTTGCGAATGATTATTTTTTGCTGTAATTTTGTGGTACAATTACATGTATAGAAAGGTTAATAATACCCAGATTTTAAAAGGCAAGTATTTGGCTCTAGTTTCTAGCCATGCATACTGTGTAAGAAAAAGAAAACATGCATGTCCTTATGCATGCTATGCATGGACTGGACTCTGGAGCCTCTTATGAATGACATGATTGGAGGCCCACCAAGGCGATGCTGATGGGGGGCTCATTGTCATCTGTCTGTGTGTGGTGACAATAATTGATGCCAAGCTTCCCCCGATGTGCACTTGTAGAGCACTACCAATCCAGGTGAAATCGGATTTGATACTTTCCTCCATATTTAGGATGATAGAAAGTGATTTACCATCTCTTAAAAGAAAATTCTCCCTTCACGTCCACAACCGAATGTTACTTGTTTAAAACCGAAAAGGGATCAAACTAGTTTGTATTTTTCTGTTTTTTGTCAGAATCTTGGGTCGCTTTTCTGAGGACCATCCTGTGGATTATATTGATGAGCTCGAATCTGAACTGCCAAACTGATTCTTTGAAAGGGAACTGCTTAGATTTTGTTGTCAGAGGCAGCATTTAGCTTTAATCGTGGAGGAATTCTATGTATGAGTTACTATTTATTTTCATGTCCTATATCTATAGGATTTTTTTATTTTTTCATAAAATGTAGTGATGTTTTTTAGAAGGTGTGTAGATGTTTTTCATAGGGTTAGATACTAAATAGTGACTGAACTGAAGAATTTTTCTTAATCTTGACATATGTCCCATGCAATTGCTAAAGAAAGGAATTACTTCTTAAAGAGGCCATCCAAGATTAAAAAAAGAAAAAAAGAAAAAGAAAAAAAAAAANCTAGTTTTTCTATTGCTGTCATTTCTTTCTTCTCTTGCTCATACGCTTCCACTTTCACCATAACCAACAGCTGCCCCTATACCATATGGCCTGGCACGCTTGCAGGGTCGGGCACGCCTCAACTTTCAATGACTGGATTTCAGTTGAATTCTGGCCAAAGTGTTAATATTCCATCGACACAGGGATGGTCGGGACGGATATGGGCAAGGACAGGATGCAAATTTGATGAGATGGGAGCCGGCAAATGTCAAACAGGGGACTGTGGGGGAAGGCTGGAATGTGAGGGGAGTGGTGCCACTCCGCCTGCATCCCTCTTTGAGATAACACTTGGAATAGGCAACGAAAAAGATTTCTACGATGTTAGCATTGTAGATGGCTACAACTTGCCGCTTGTTGCCACACCAAGCGGGGTGTATGGTGCATGTAACGCCACAGGATGCGCTTCAAATATCAACATGGGTAAGAGTTTACTATTAAAGTTAGAAATAAGATTACAACTCTAACTGGAGATTAAACAAAAGGAATGATCAATGCAACCATGGAATGAAATAGGTTGCCCAAAGGAGCTTCAGGTAGCAGGAGGAGCAGAGGAAGGAGGAGTGGTTGCATGCAAGAGTGCATGTGAGGCTTTTAGGATGGACCAGTACTGCTGCAGTGGAGAGTTTGCCAACCCAACAACATGCCAGCCCTCCTTTTATTCGGCCATTTTTAAAAGGGCTTGTCCAAGGGCTTATAGCTATGCTTTTGATGATGGCACAAGCACTTTTACGTGCAAGGCTAATGAATATGCCATTATTTTTTGCCCTGGTGTTGATGGGTACAATTCGTCCTCACCTCATTCTGACTAATTCAGCTGCTTAAAATTCAACTTATGTACATGCTGCAACTCCCACCTTGAAACCTGAAATTTGAGAATAATTTGTGATGCAGGGTGAAAAAACCAGATGATCCATTGTTCATCCCTCCAATGCCAGAGCAGAGCAATAGGAAGGTTGTGGGGATTGCATCTTCGTCAAACATCCTCCTCCCTCTTCCGATTCTGGTTTTTCTGCTCATCCTAAAGCTTATTCTTCCGAACGCTGAATATTAGTTTACAGCCTTGGACAGCATAAATTGACTCTACAACAGAACCTCAAATGTCCATTTGAAGGGGAATATTTACCGAATCAGAGAGGGACTGCAAAAGGGAGAAACAAATTGGAAGTAGAAGGCTTATTTTGTAGAGGAATTTAAATTGCATAAAGATCTTCATGAGTTCACCAAAGGACATTGTAGCTGATCCATGAATCCATGCTTTGTTGTCAATATGTGCTTAACCTTGTATTTCAATAAGTCACAGTACTTGTAATAATCTTGGAAGGAATGGATCAACCCAACTTATAATAACAATCTGTACTTCCTAATATCCTAGATTCTAAAAATTTTAAGTATCAATGATCATTGCTATATTACAATCTATCACTGAAATTAATACAAGATATGCCACTCTTGTCCCTGTCAACCGTCAGAACTAATATCTAGTCACCACTCTTCTATATCTTCTGGCCGGTACGAGAAATTATTAACCTAAATTTGTCTCCTATTTCTTGGTCTTGCCTCTCTTTGAAACTTGATTTTTCTTTCTTACTTTTTTTGGTGCTTGCATCTTTCCTCCCACAGCTTTACCTCTCTTCCGAGCAATTCCCTGAGTCCAAACTTCCATCAAATAAGCATACATGCAATGTGGCATAATTTATTGAAACAAAAGCAGTGTAATTTGAATTGATTCAAGATGCTTTCCTAAGTGGTGGAGAAGGTCTGGAAACGTACCGATGTTTTCTCAGCTTTCCGTTTGGTTTTCCCATTATTTTTACCATTGGTTTGTTCTTCAACATCCTCATTTTGGTTATTTTGATGAGGAACGGCTTTAGGAATCTTGTCAGCCTCATCTTCTGAATCAAATGAGAAACCATCCAGTGTTCCTACTCAAAACAAAATGATGGGAGGTGAAGGAAGAGTAATGTCTGGAAGACTGGAACTGAAGTTTTTAATTCAAAAAATTAAACAATTAAACATTAAAATGACAATGGAAAACCTAGGAAAAGTACCAAACCTTCAACCATAGTTTCAGCTTCATAAACGTTAGACTGTGGTTTAAGCTGAATGAAGTCATTCATGATGGCCTCTATCTGATCAAGAAATGTACAATTAGGGAAAGAGTGCCAATGAGGAAGGGAAGAGTAGTCAGGCATACCAATTGTCTATTGACTACAAAAATACATCCACCTTAAGGAAAGATCTTAAGCAAACAATTAACACACCTTTGCCTCTGACTGACCAAAGCCAACCTGAACAAGAAGAGAAAATCACAAAAATGTCACTGTTCAAGTATAAAATTTGAAAACTTGTTTATTATGTACATCATGATATATATTTGTGGTTTACACAGAACATTTATAATAGCAAGGACTTTTGAGACCATGATGTCCACAGAATATTTCAGGTGGAGATTGATGACATACAATGCAAAATGTCCTCGAAGGAACTATTGTTGTTTTGTATATGGTTCCTGAAAAAGTAAACAAAATTAAACCAATCAGAAGAAGGCTGCTACATATAGAATAGGCAAAATATTATCTGGGTTGCTCAGAATAAGGATATAAAACCTGAGACGTAGCACATGAAGATGAACAATATAAGCACTTTAGGACAGGGGTGGCTTGGGCTATGCCCAGAAAAGTTAGAGATATTCTGGGGTGTTGGACAGGAATCAGGGGGAATCCACGTAAAGCGGCTGTGTGGAGAATGATCCCTCATTGCATTATGTGGTGCTTGTGGCTAGAGAGGAACAAGAGGTGCTTTGAAGACATGGAGCGTTCTTTGGAGGAGCTGAAGTGATTCTTCTACAATACTTTATTTTCTTGGGCTTCAGCTATTATTTGTAATACAGACAGTTTTCATGACCTGCTTGTATCTCTCACTAGTACCTAGATGTAGTTAGGTTTCATGAGCTATTTGTATACTTCTGGTGTACTTTGTTACTATCGTCATTTCAATAAAATTTACTCTTAGGTAATAAAAAAAAACAATATAAGCAGTTAAGAAATACACTGTAGTTTCTTCTAAATTTAGTGCAAAATGACGTCTGAGGTTTTATATATTAATATGCAAAAAATTATTTTAATAGAAAATGAATGGCAGAGAAGCTATATTATTGTTTGACTGTAAAAAGCAAGAGATTATTATAAACGCATATAACATAAGAAGCACAACCATGGATCATATTGATCCAAGAGACCTGCACACTTGAACAAAACCCACCTTTTAAATCCAAATACATTTCCTGATTTCCTGGAGTATCTGAAATTA
>QEOT01008740.1:13965-25086 GCA_003123785.1 Pterocarya stenoptera | reverse complement strand
AGCAATGCACCAAGCTACTGCTCAAGAGTATTATTCCTCTCACATTGGACAGTCAAACCTCAGAGTATATTTTCTCCATTATATACAATATTAAGAAAAGTGACCGCAGAGCATAATTAGAACAGTGATCGTTATTCATTATGAAACAGCACCTTATCATCTATCCCAGGACAAAACAGCCAAGCAAAGAATCAAGATGAGCACTGTCCTACCTTCGAGCGGTGAACTTTCTCAGAAAGCACCAAAGGCAAACTTGAGGAGGATACCTGGAAATTTTAAATTGCCAAAGCATTTCATTAAAGCCAATGACTAAGATAGCCCATTAATTATAGCTACTAATCATATCTCTTACATTAGGTACAATATGCTTGTCAGAAGTTTCTTCACCTGCAACTTCCACATCACCACCATTTCCTATGCCATTGACACACAAGCATCAAAACTTTGAAGAGAGTAGACATGAAGAGAGAGACAGACAGAGAGGCAGGTAGATGCAGACAGACATACAGAGAGTCTCATCTTTGTGTCCCTAATACAAATTGATGTCTCTCCTCACAAAGTTTGTTAAAATTTTTATTACTTTATAGCTAAAATCAATCATGCCTGTGTACAAGCCCCCTGCATACCTTTTATTGCCACATTCTCATTTATTTTTTTCTCTTTGATTGGTGTGTGACCCTCAACTTTTAGCCGTTTCCTTGGAGATTTTTCTTTTGAAGCCTTCTTAGATGGAAACTCTCCATCACTGCAAACAAGTACGACATCATCACATTTATCTCCTCCTTGGAACTCAGAATTTTTTTTTTCAGAAGATTCTCCATGATTAATATTATCCTCTATTGCAGTGCTATTATCACGATCTGATTCAGAATCTGACGATAATGCCAAAACTGAATGACTTGGTTCCTGTACAATATATATTCTTTTCATCAGCAAACAAAATGAAAGCAAGCTAGACATACATTTAAAAGAAACTTGTTAAGCTATAACACCATTTCTATTCTGATGCATGTAGAGGTCTAGATATTTTCAAAGTTTGAGTACTTTACTGTGGCCCCCTAAATTCCTAGGAGCTCTACCTATATATCAAAAGCGGAATGCATGGATATTTGCCCTCTGAAGCACTTCCTATTAGTAAAACAAACTGAGCAGTAGTTTAAGTATAGTCTACATAATCATACTTCAACTGCAAGTGGTGGTTTTCTAGTCACCCCTTTCATGTTTCAAAGTCATTTTCAGAAAGTATTATGATGTGACTTGCATGGACAAGAGATGTACTGTAGATTTTTGGAAGAACAACATAATGTGTCAAGATGAACTGTGGGAGAAAGACGAGTTAATTTATTCTTACTTATGATTCCCATTACTTGATCAATCAGATTTTGTCCAAATTACGATTATTATTTTCCTATATAGGAAATCGGCACAAGGATCATTAAATTCTTGGTTGCATTTTAGCCACAACAGGGAAAGAAAATTAGGACGGGATGTAACCAATAGCATACTGTCATTTGAAGATCCGACTGGCAATCATCAATAGTTTCTCCCAAGGGCATGTGGGCAAAGAAGAAAATGAACTTCTCACAATTGGCAAATAGGAAGAGAGAGAAAAAAAAATGGTGGAAATAATTCGATCGGTGACTGGTGGTCCTTGAGATTTTAACATCTCAGATTTAAATGAATAAGATCTCAGATACAAAAACAATTTGCAGCTATGTTAAGGGTGAGGTCCCGCACTCTCTCTTCTGTAGATACATGATCCCTTTCACAATGGTATGGACAAGGGAAGTGAGATCTACCATTGACTCGATATTAGATGAGCGGCTGTACTATGATTATTCAGGAGGCAGGGCTCCACATGCTACACACAATAATGAATTGTTATGCAGCCAGTAAACTTTCTGCAGGCAGTATTTTTTAATATGTCAGTCCATGGTATTTGGTCTTAAATTTTGATGTTTTTGCTCGGGTTCAGACAGAGAATGGCCACGACTCCCCCACTTCCCATTCTACTGTCCAAAACGTGCGAGATGATCCCGAGTCACAATCAAATAATTCGTTAAAGATATTTTTGACCTTTGCCTTCACATCCATGAACATCAGCACACAAGTAATGTCTTCCATAAACTTAAGTAAACTTCACCAAGCCTTTCACCTGATCAAATTGAGTTCAGCTCTATGGATCCTCGTCAACTAATTTCTCTCATAATTATAATAATTCAGGTGAGAGTGAACATGTTCTTTCTAGCACATGTCAAAAGGAAAATACTAAAAGATATATATATTTTTTGATACGTAGGAAAATACTAGAAGATATCTTCTCTTACAAAGAAAAAAAGTAACCAAACGTATGATCAAGTGGAACAACAAATGCCTTGTACATAAATGTACTATTATTGACATCAATATTTCACTTCCTTTTCATCAAATACCTAAACTTCAGCTATCTCTATTATAAATCATTAAAAATTTGAAAAGAAGAATGTAAGGGGATCGAGCTCAGCCAATGTGATGAGTGATACCTTTGACCACGTAAATAAAACTTGAGGAGGCTGAAAACCGTTAAATATGAAAGGTAATTCGCCAAATCAAAGAAATGAAGCAACTTCAGGATAATGATTCTTACACAAGGCTCTATATGCTTCTCAAATGTTACTTCTTTCGTGACAATCCTGTCACTCCTGTCCCCTGCATCATTATCAGAATACATTATGGAACAGGGAATACATTATAGGTATAAATGAATCATAAAATACAAAGCAAAAAGGCTGTTAACATCACTGACAAAAGCTTGAAGTATAAGCATTATAAGCTGATAATCTTCTTTTGCCAGATTATCAGAGATTGTGAATCATCCCTTTAAAGCTACTAAGTTTTAATCTAACATTCTAGAGGAATGGAAAATTGTCATCCAAAACCACCACCATACCTTGTTTCCTCTTTTTGTAGACTTTATTTATCTTTTGTTCTGGTGTTTGATCTTCTACTTTCAGCCTTTTTTTTGGAGACTTTGCTTTTGATGGCTTATTGGATAGAGACCCTGCACCATTTTGACCAAAAATTGTAGCTTGATTCTTGTGTTCCTCTGCAATTTTAGCTGATTTATTTGGAGATGGCTCTTCAAGATCATCTCTGTCCTCCCTTGAAGGGCTACCTTTCAGCGAAGACTCAGAATCTGATGATAACGTCAGTGTTGAATGAGTTGGTGCCTGGTCAGCAAAGTATGATTCTTTCAGTTAGCACTGACACCATGTGGAAAAAACAGTGACAACCTGGTTTAACTGGTCTAATCATTATCAAGGGTTGCCTATGAAGTGGAACAAAACCAAACAATTTGATGATTACAACCTAAAGGATTAGCAAGCTCTTTTGTGGGGTGGCATGGGGGAAGAGATTAAATTTCATCTTGTGAGTTGGCAAAGGGTGAGCAGTCCGATTGTGTTGGGAGGCTTGGGGGTGTGAAATTTGAACATTTTTAATAAAGCTCTATTAGAAAAGTGGTTGTGGAGATATCAATTGGAAGGTGATTCATTGTGGAGAGAGGTTGTTGATTGGAAGTATGGAAGTGATTGGGGGGGTTGGTGTTCCAAGGAGGGTAGGGGGACTTATGGTGTGAACCTTTGGAAATTTATTAGAAAGGGGTGGAACATTTTTTAAAAACATTTTAAGTTCGAGGTTGGAGAGGGCACAAGAACACGTTTCTGGTTTGATGAATGATGTGGTGAGAGAGCTCTTCATACTGTTTTTCCGGATGTCTTCAGCTTGGTTGGAAATCAGCAGGCTGCTGTCTCAGAGGTGTTGTGTCGTGCTAATGGGACTGTGCATTGGAATGTGATTTTTACTAGAAATGCACAGGATTGGGAAATTGATGAGATAGCAGTTTTTTTCAGCATTTTGTATTCCTTGAAAATAGGAGGAAATGGGAGAGATCGAATGCTGTGGAAACATATGGGGAGCAAAAAGTTTTCTGTTAAATCATTTTATAAGGTGTTGACAGATCAACAACATATCTCGTTTCCGTGTAAGAGTATTTGGAGGGTTTCTGTGCCGTTTAAAGTTGCTTTTTTTACTTGGACAGCTGCTCTAGGGAAGATTTTGACGGTTGATAATTTAAGGAAACGTGGGATGATTGTAATAGAGTAGTGTTTCATGTGTAAGAAAAATGCTGAATTGATTGATCATCTACTTCTGCATTGTGAGGTGGCTAGGGAGTTATGGGTTGGCATTTTTAGTAGAGCTGGGTTGAGTTGGGTTATGACAAAGAGTGTGGTGGAGCTTCTAGCATATTGGAATAGAGTGTGGTGGAGCTTCTCAACTGGTAGCGGCATGGAGGATGATTCCTTTGTGCTTAATGTGGTGTTTATGGATGGAAAAGAATGAGAGGTGCTTCAACAACAAGGAGCGAGCTGTGGAGGAAATATGGGATTTTTTTGTCTTCTTTGGTTCAGTGGTTTTCTGCTATTGTACTAAAGGGAGGGAATGTTCACGAGTTTTTGTTTTCTTGTCAGCTTTCTAGATGTAATCAGGTGTTTCTTTTGTATACTTCATGTGTACATGGGCTTCGCCTAGTTTCATTTGATCAATAAAGTTTCTTATTTATCAAAAAAAAAAAAAAAAGATTTAGCAAGCCTAAGAGCAACTGTGAATACACTTGGATTTCATACAAATAATCGGGGATAAAAATGTGGTACAATATAATTACAGAAAGATCTTGGCATATCAGATCTGAAGCCAAAAATTTGTTTTAGCTCGAGACCTTGTTCAAGAGCTACCCATCAAAACAGGTACTACCCGACAAGTACATTTACAAAAATACCTTGCACCAATAAGTTTTTAAAGGTGGCTCTTTCATAGATTTCTTGTATCATCATATCACGGCTGATGAACTTATGAGTTTGGTGTCAAGCATGACACTTTCAAACAGAAAAACATTTTGATCATGATACTTGCCTCTTCATTGGCACTTTCAATGCATCAGAAGACATGATTTGTTCCAAAGAAAAAATGTTTTCATGTTTCTGAACTGCATAGTATATATATATATATATATACAAATTGATCAAAGCGCAATGCTCAACATCCACAGCTACAACTTTAGAATGTATTTGTTTTTGTGAATTAATTGTTCGAATTTACGATTGACAAGTTCCTAAGTGGCAATGAATCCGGGACAAACGGTGACAAGTTCACTAAAAATATATTTTTCCAATACCTGGAACGAACGCAACCAATCCGGAGATTCCTCCCTCGCACTGCTCATCTTTCAGCCCTTTATGTCAAACCACCACCAATTACTCCGGCCTGGTCTCCGCGCCTGCTTCAAAATAATACAATTGGACCAAAACAAAACCAAATAAAGCAAAAACCAATCATAAACACAAAAATTGTAACTACTTGTTAATATATCACACCAACACTTTGTAAGTTCGATTCCAGGTTATTGATATGACAAACACACACAATAAGGAAGCAGCAGTCACCGGCCAAACATTTTGAGAATGCAACTAATTTCGATGCGAAACCTTATAAATCCCTAATCTTCCCGGAGAAGAGAAATTTTTTGCGTTCGATCGAAATAAGGAGAGCAATGATAAACAACAACTGGAGTAATTTCGAAGTGAGGAAAAGAAGAAGGGTACCGAAAACGCAGGAGAGAGTTGTGCGGTGCGCAACCGTTGGAGAGTGAGAGAGGGATCCTTGCCTTACTGTCTGTGAACTGCAGCAGAGTTGCTGTTACTCTGCTTGTTTAGGCAGGGAGAAATGGAAGTGGAGAGGGAAGGAAATTAGTACAGCAAAATCATAATTTTACAGCCCTCGCACTTTAAAAAAATAAAAAAAAAAAGAGTTATTTTTATAATTATAACTACCCTTCATAATTTTTTATAATATGAATATCTTAGTAAATTTATTAAATATCTTATTAAAATTTTTAAAAATAAATAATTTTAATTTAGATTTTTATAAAGAAGATAATATTATAATTGTTTGATCACGGTGATTGCAAAGGTAGTAAATTTATTAAATATCTTGTTAGATTTTTTAAAAAATAAATATTTTTTTGAACAAATCATTTAAATTTTTATAAAGAAGATATATTATAATTGTTTGAATCATCTTTGAAGGTGATTGCAATCTCAACTACCCTTCATTATTCAATTCATAATTTCTTTTTTTTTTTTTTATATTATCAATTATTAATTTTGAAAATTACCTCAAATTATTAAAAAGTTACACTGTATCTTATTAAATTTATTAAAATTTATTATTGAAAGTTTAAAAATTAAAAATAAATGATAATCATTAATTTTTTATAAAGAAGATATAATATTTTTCTTATCTTTGAAGGTGAAACTTTTATAAGAGAAAACGTGGATTTTTCATATATATAAATATATATATATTTATATATATTTATAGACGAAGCCCTACCGTTACGGTATATGCTTTATCCACAAAAGAAAGTCTGTAGACAGCAGCGGCACCAAAAGCAGCTGAACCAAATTATATTTACGAAAATACGAGGAAGAGAGAAAGAAAAATCACCCTACAATGGAGCAAGGAAAGCAGGGTGTGATGGTGGCGAAGCTGAGTCCCCAGCAGAACCCAATAGAGCAGATACAGGGGCGCTTCAAGGAGTTGGAGACTGGCTTCAAGGCTTGGTTGGCGAAGCAGTCTCTGCCGGTGGAGGTGGCTATGGTCACCCTCACCAGCTCCGCTCAGGGCGCTGCCATAGGTGCTCTCATGGGCACTCTCACCAACGACAAGTCTTCCCCTCTCCCAACTCCTCCTCCCCAGGCCAATCCCCAAGCCATGGCCTCTTTCCAACAAGCCCAGGTTCGCTTTGCTCTTCTTCCATTTCCTCTGTTACCCTTATTATTATTTCGCTTTCTCATATAAATTTTGTTTTTTTGAGACGTGTAAAAAATTGCTATTGACCTGGTAGATTAGGGTAAAGTTAAAGGACACCGAACGATTATGGTTTAAATAGTTGGGGTGTATTGAAAATCTTGGATTTCTTTTTTGTCGTTGGGGTTAGATGGTTTTGGCCATGTTATGAACTGTGGTTTTTGCCATGATCCTAGGGTTAAAAGCTTAACTAAATTAGCATCCAACAATAGGGCTTTTGGATCAATGGTTAGGTCTTTAACAACTAGTATCAGAGCCAGGTTACCATGGCATGAGTTCAAGTTACGGAGGGGGCAACCTATAAGCTGGATTAAAATGCCTTGATACTATGTATGGGTCTTTAACAGTTTTATACATGAATAACAAGTTTCTAGTTACTTGTAAGACACAAAATTTAATTATTCATTGGCATTGATATGGGTTCCTCTATTATATTGGAAACCGTTTACTTTGATTAAAGGCTCTAGCTGGGGGTCCGTTGGCACAAGCTCGCAACTTTGCTGTGATAACAGGTGTCAATGCCGGCATATCCTGTCTCATGAAGCGACTGCGAGGAAAGGAGGATGTCCAGTCTAGGTGAGCTTTAGTTACTGCTTCCTTCTTCTCCTGTTTCTTTCTGCTGTATTTTCAGGAGATGCTAATTGCAATTGTGTGGGATTTGGGCTTTTGTGGACGTGTTAACAAGCTCTATCTGGAACGCTGCATTGAAGTAATTAAGGATTCCTTAAGCAGCCAATGTGGAATAGTTCATTGTATTTTCCTGGGAAAATTTATAATTGTTGGTATTCCTTTTGCTGCAGAAATGTCCTGATCTCATTATGCTTTGCGGATCTAAATATCCCATATTTTGGCCATCGGGGCGTGAGGGAAAGATGTTACATTTGAGCTTTGTGGGGGAATGAAGGGGAAGAGCCCCCCATTGTCCCCCAGTTATTTAGTGTAGATCCCGATGTCCTACAAAAATTTGCTTGAAAAACTCCAAAGAAAAATCTGTACATCCATCCTTGGTTATGATGATTGAATTGCTTATTTTATTCATATAAAATATTTATAAAAGAGTTCTTGTATCAGATAAATCAATAAATATATTAGAATATCTCAACAAATAGAAGTACAATGATACTTATTAATAGGAAAAAAGAATAGAAGTACAATGAAGAAAATAACGACCTTCAGATCAGAAGATGTTCAAAGGGGCTAATATGAGGCATACCTATCCTCCTTTAATATAACTCGTCTGTGGATATCTTTTTTCTGATGATTTTAGGGATCTTGTTAATGGCAGCAGCTACGTATTTTTTTAAAAAAAAAAAGTTGTTATATTGAAAAGAAATTTGAGCCTTTGCACTATTTGATGTTACCTGTTACCAGAATTCATTATTCTAGACAGGAGTAGATTTCTTAAGGAGATTTTGGAAATGGCAACAAGCTTCAAACTCTCTCTATCTCTCTCAAAACAGTTGGCTATCATACACCATTCTAGTATGTAATATGGTGTTGGCATGCAATTCCATGTAGCATGCATTTTCCAAATAGAATTTTCTCTCTCCTTTTAATTTTGATGAGGATGCAATCATGGAAACCAATATTTTTAAAAACTACGTTCCAATATATTTTAGAATTAATGCAATGGGATTCTCTCACTAGTTTTAATGTATATCTGGCATCAAATCTGAATGTGGGTCTCTATTAATAACTTTTAGGGACATCAATACGTATGAACTATAACATTATATTTTTATTTTGAAAAAATAAAGATGTGGCCATCTTGTTTTATGAGTTCCGAGGGAGATTGAGGAATCTGCTTATTTGAAATTGATATGAGAATATCTTAAATGTATATTGGAAGGCAAGCTGGGATAGTGATAAGGATCATTCTTGCTATTAAACTGTGGTGTGTATCAGAAAGAGGAAGTAGGAATGGCTCCTTTTTTCATGGAGATTGCTTTGGGGTCATAGACTTGACCTAGTTTTTATTTCTTGTTAATTTGGGGGTCATCGGTCAACATAGTTTTTAGTTATGTGCTATCCTCCTTTTTGCTTCATGTACTTCCTTACAGATAGAGTTTTTCTTTGCAGCATGGTGGCAGCGTTTGGTTCTGGAGCCATGTTTTCATTAGTGAGTGGTATGGGTGCCCCAAATCAACCAGCAAATGCAATTACTTCTGGCCTCTTTTTTGCTCTTGTTCAAGGAGGGCTTTTCAAGGTGCGCATTAAGGATTGAATTTTTCATTTCAAAAGACGTTCAAGCTCCACAGGATGCTTATATTCTGGTCCTTAACTCTCAATAACTGCTATGAAAGTTATAAATACACGGGCTTTGCCTATTTCATTCGTATCAATAAAATTTACATCTTATCTATAAAAAAAATGAAAGTTATAAATATTGTGCACTCTACATACACAACACAGCAACGAGTTTTACATGTCATTCACCGATTAAAACAAAACAAGTTCTACATGTCATTCATCAATGAATTTCCTCAGGCTCCCTGATTTCGATCTATTTTGTTGACATGACAATGATTTGCAAAACTTAAGAATATTTAATTCTCCATATGGATGGATGTGAATGGTTTGAATCAAAACATGGTCTCACGAGTTGATGTATAGAATAATGGTTGACCATGGGGCAACACCACAGCTTTGATTTTCCATCTGTATATATGTAAAATCCTAATATGTTACTGTTTTCTATTGGTACTTACCTATATATGCTGAGCACTTACCTTTCGGTTATGCAGTTAGGGGAAAAGTTCTCTAAACCACCAGTTGAAGATGTTTTCTATGATAAAACAAGATCCATGTTGTATAAGCTTGGCCTCCAGGATTACGAGAAGAATTTCAGAAAAGGCTTGTTGACAGACAGCACATTGCCTCTGCTCACTGACAGGCATGTAGCTTCATATATACTAACACACTTTTTACGCTTCTTCTGGATGATGATATCTTAGCCTTGTATTTAAGTTGTAATTGCCCTCACTTGCCATGACATGTTTCAGTGCGCTCAGAGACGTGCGAATCCCTCCTGGACCAAGGCTTCTTATTCTCGATCACGTTCAGAGGTCTGGCTCAGGATATATGTATCTTAATAGTTCCCCTTGAATTTATGAATTCATCTCACCTTTAATTATATATTCAACTTCAGGGACCCGGAGATCAAAGATAGACAAGGAAATGTTCGTTGACGTCTGTTGTCAATCTAGTTTGCTGCCAACTATTGTTTAACATTTATAACATTTATACATTGCAAAAGATAGGAAGGAGTCTTATCCTTAAGTGAGAGAAGATGACAATTTTTGTGGTCTAACATATTAAATTTGCTTTGAGTAGTTTTTTGTGCTTTGAATTGGATAAAAAAAATACTGTTTATTAGCTTGAATGTGGTATTCTGGGTAATATATACTGATTAGTATTTTTTATAACTAAGCATGATTACCATCTAACCCAGATTGCTTTAGGTGATGTTTGGATGTAAGACGTTTTCATGAATAGTGTAAAAGTGCTTGTGAATAGTTGTAAGATCTTTTTTAGAGGATGTTTTGATAGAGTTTTAGGTTTGGATAGTGAGATGAAAATTTTGGTTTTAAATGAAAGTTTAAAATATTATTTTTTAATATTATTATTATTTTGGGATTTGAAAAAGTTGAATTGAGATTTGAAAATTTTAAATTGTTTATTATATTTTGTGTGAGAATTTGAAAAAATTGTAATGATAAGATGAGATGAGATGAGAATTTTGTGTCTCATCCCACATGCCAAACCTAAAACATGGCCAAAGACTCTGGCCACTACCACGGGGGGCCCAGATCAGGCAGCCTGTGGTGATCTGAAAACTCTAGCCCTGGCACAATCTAAGCCACTTGTGGTGGGAGTGGCCTGATCTGGTTTTTTTCAGTAATATCTAAGTTTTTTTTTTTTTTTATATTATTTGCTTTTGAAGATTTTCAGGGGTTTTAGATTGTAGATGTCTGTATGGAAATAAAAATATCTTTTGAGTCGAAAACCATCTCTGAGTTTAGAGACATGGCCTTACTGTAGCAGTCAGACATGCCAATATTTGAGTCTTAGAGTATTAACAGGAAAATGGGGAAGAGAGTTGAATAGAAGAATGATAATGATATGGAATTGGTTTAGACTGCCTTGTTCAGATTAAGTCTGTATCAAGTGGATGTAGTTTGTACCAATATTGGTGGGGTTTCGAAGGGCTTAAGG
>QEOT01008739.1:2512-49308 GCA_003123785.1 Pterocarya stenoptera | reverse complement strand
TTTTTTTTTTTTTTTTTTTTTTTTTTTTTCTGTTGCTCAATCTGTTTCTTTTAAATCCAATTCTTGGATTCTTGATACTGGAGCCACTAATCATATGGTTCCTTCTATTGATTGCTTTACTTTCATTACCAGTTTTGTTAATGCCTTTATGAAGCTTCCTAATGGCCAATCCGTGTCTGTTACACATATTGGTTCTGTGACTATTTCTGAACATCTTGCTCTACATGATGTTCTATGTGTTCCAACTTTTAAATTCAAATTAATTTCCATTAGCAAGTTAACACAATTACTAACTTGTTGCCTTTTGTTTTCCTCTGACACTTGTCTAATATAGGACTTGATTCGTTGGAGGTTGATTGGAGTGGGTAGATTGCAAGGAGGCCTTTATATACTGCAACAGTCAGGCCTTTTTGTTTCTAAACCTAATTGTTTTTTCTAATACATATGCCGCTTGTTTACTTGAAACAATATCTTCACATGTTTGCTCGATTTCTTCCAAATGCTCTAATTATGAGCTTTGGCATAATAGACTTGGTCATCCTTCTAATTCTAGGATACTGTTTGTGAATAATTTTGTTCCTAAATTGACTGTTCCTTGCACTCCTTGCATGATTTTTCCTTTAGCTAAACAATGGAAGTTACCTTTCCCTAATAATGTTCATATGTCTACTGCCCCATCTGATCTTGTTCATTGTGATGTTTGGGGACCATATGTTGTACCTACCGTTGAAGCTTACAAATATTTTCTGACTATTGTTGATGATTCAACTCGTGCTACATGGCTTTATCTTCTTAAACATAAATATGAAGTTTCACATGCTTTTAGAGTCTTTTATAAAATGGTTAAGACACAATTTCATTTAAAAATAAAGTCACTTCGCATTGATCATGGCACTGAGTTTTTCTTTGCTTCTTTTTTGCATTCTGAAGGCATCATACATCAGCATAGTTGTGTTGAAACTCCTCAACAAAACTCTATTGTAGAGAGAAAGCATCAACACATTCTTAATGTAGCTAGAACAATAATGATTTAGTCTCATCTGCATATTAATTTTTGGGGTGATGTTGTTTTAACAACAACTTACCTCATTAATAGACTTTTTACTCCTTTAAATCATAAATATCCTTTTGAGCTTTTATTCAAATCTTGTCCTTCTTATACTCATTTAAGAATTTTTTGTTGTCTTTGTTTTGCTTCAATTTTACAAAGATCTCGAACCAAATTTGATCCTAGTGCTTGAACTTGCATATTTCTTGGTTATACTTTTGGCATAAAACGTTACAAACTTCTTGATTTAAAAACAAATCAATCTTTTAGTTCAAGAAATGTTGTTTTTCATGAACATATATTTCCTTTTACTTCTCAAAACAATACTGATTTTTCTTCTACTTTCCATAAACCAGTTAAATGTTCAACTTTAGATTCTCTAATTGTGCCTTCAACAACATCCTCTGTTGATTTATCTCTTTGTTTTTCTTCACCTTCTCACCCAAATGATTCTTCACCATCTGTTGGTTCTCCAACTTCTCATTCCAATGATTCTTCCCCTTCTATTGATAGTTCTTCCCCACTGCCTTCTGTCACTGTTCCATTACCTTCTGATCTTCCTAGAAGATCTTCTAGAATCAGAAATGTACCTGGTTACTTGCAGAATTTTCATTGCAATTTTGCTTCTTCTACACACTCTACATCAGATCCTTCAACAATTTTTGATTCATCAGGTTCTTCTTCTTCTTCTTTTTTTTTTTTTTTTTGCCTTCATCTCCCAAATATGATATTTTCAATTTTTTATCTTATGCTAATCTTTCTCCTTCACACAAGTCCTTTGTCATGATCATTTTTGCCGATACTAAACTTGAGTTCTATCATCAAGCTGTCAAGCACTCTCATTGGAGAGATGCCATGTTAGCTGAGATTACAGTTTTGGAAATTAATAATACATGGACTGTTATTTCTTTACCTCCTGGTAAGAAGCCTATTGGTCACAAATGGGTGTATAAGATCAAGTATCGTGCTGATAGTTCAATTGAAAGATATAAGGCAAGGTTGCTTGCCAAGGGTTATACTCAAACTGAAGGGTTGGATTATTCTAAAACTTTTTCACCTGTTGCTAAAATAGCTACTGTTAGAACTCTTTTGGCCATTGTTGCTATGAAAGGTTGGCATCTTACACAGCTTGATGTAAATAATGCTTTTCTGCATGAGGATTTATTTGAAGAAGTATACATGGTCTTATCTTTTGGTTTCCATATTAAATGGGGGTCTCAAGTTTGCAAATTGAATAAATCACATCAGTGGTTCTACAAGTTTTCAACTTCTATACTCAATATGAGTTTTCAGCAATCCAAATCTGATTATTCCTTTTTTACTAAGACTGAAGGTTCCTTTTTCATTGTCATTCTTGTCTATGTAGATGATATTCTCATTACTAGTAATGATATGAAATATGTTGAGCTTTTACAGTCCTTGCTTGATGATAAGTTTAAGCTTAAGGACCTGGGTAAGCTCAAATATTTCCTTGGTTTGGAAGTGGCTCGGTCTCCTACTAGTATTTCTGTGTGTGAAATAAATATTCTTTGGAGATTCTTCAAGATGCTCGTTTACTTGCTCTAAACCAGTTGCTTTTCCCATGAAACAAGACATTAAGTTGAATAAGGATGTGTGAGACTTGCTGCCTGACCCTATAGTTTATAGAAGACTTGTAGGTCGACTTCTTTACCTCATATTAACTCGGCCATACTTATTTTACTCTGTCAATAGGCTTAGCCAATACATGGCTCAGCCTAGGTAGCCTCATTTACAAGTAGTCTACAGAATTTTACAATACATCAAAGACACTCCTAGCCATGGTATTTTCTTTCCTGTTGCAAATACACTGTCCCTCAAAGCCTTTGCTGATTCTGATTCGGCTTATTGACCTGACAGTAGAAGATCTACAAGTGGTTATTGTATTTTCCTTGGGGATTCTTTGGTTTCATGAAAGATAAAGAAACAGACCACTATTTCTAGGTCTTTTGCGGAGGCTGAGTGTAGATCCATGGCTTCTACCACTTGTGAAATTATTTGGTTTTTCACTCTCTTGTATAACTTTGGTATTTCTCATCCTCATAGTGCTGAACTTTTTTGTGATAGTCAGGATGCTTTACACATTGCTGCCAATCCAGTCTTCCATGAACGAACACATCGAGTTGGATTGTCATTTCATTCGGGAGAAAATTCTAGCTGGCATTGTCAAGACTTTCCACCTAGCTTCCAGTCATCAACTTGCTGATGTGTTAACTAAATCTCTTGCTGAAGTTTAGTTAATGTCCTCCTCATGTTGTTGTTTGACTTTACTTAATGTCCTTTCTTTTTGATCTTACTGTATCCGAACTTAATGTCTATTTTATATCAATATCAAGTATCTTGCTGAAAAAAAAAAAACTAAACCTCTTGGTTTTCTACAATTTCATCATTTAGTTTTCAAGATGGGAGTTCATTCTATATACACTCCATCTTGAAGGGGGTATCAGGAATTAGACTTATTATTTTCATCTTCTTAGTGTTATATTCTTTTATTCACTTTTTTCTTTTTGTATCACATGATAGTCACATGTTATTTTTATTTCTTCATGTATTCCTATAAAGAGGGCTACTGTACACAGATGTATACTTACTTTACATTTTATTTTTTCACTTCAATTCCAGAAGCCTTTTTCAATTTTCTCTCAATCTTTGGTCTGCTAGGGTTTTCACCCCTTCTTGTGCTCTACTAGGGTTTACTTTACACATAATTATTCTCTTTATGTAATTAGTCTTATAATATCTTTTTGATTTTTAAAAATATTTATCTTTGGTTTTCTTCTCCTAGATGGGGCTACAGAAGGCAATCCATATTGTTCACAGAAAATTTCCATTTCATATTTAGCTTTCTTTTTATCTTTATTAATTTAATTAATGATTTTTATGTCTATACACATTTTTATTCCCTCTTTGTTTATGGTACTTTTGATGTCTCCATATGGGAGATTGATATTCCTACTAAAGTCTGCTCAATTCAGACAAATGAAGAATTAATGAAACTCTGCAAAACAGAAATTCAAGAACTCCTAAAGAAGGAATCATAAAAAAAGAGTAATTCACCTTGGTCATGCTCAGCCTTTTATGTACAAAACAATGCTGAACTAGAAAGAGGTGTACCAAGATTAGTATTAAATTACAAGCCACCAAACAAAGTATTAGAATGGATTAGACAAATAAAAAATATTTAATCAATAGGAGAGGTGAAGTCATTATATTTTCCAAGACTGATATGTAGAGTGGATTATAGCAAATACAAATCCATGAGAAAGACAAATATAAGATGACCCCACTAGTCAAAAGATTGCATTCCATAAATTACATGAAGGCTTAATAGAATCTATTCCTCGAATTGAGGAAGAAGAGAACAATCCGAATTTGTACTAATAAGGAAGGCTTAAAATAATCGTCTTAGGACGAGAAGTAAAATCCGAATTTGTAAAGAAGCCAGAACTTAAAGAAACACATACTTCAAAGGAAGTATCCATTTCAAGAAAAATTGATCTCATACAAAATAAGTTGAAACACTTAAATTATTTAAAAGAAGCAGTTAAATATAAAAGAATTGAATAGCAACTCGCTGACAAAACCATTCAACAAAAAAAATAAAATAAAAATGAAAGATTTCATGAGAAAATCGAGGGAAAAGTTTGTTTAGACATTCCTAATACCTTTTGACACATAAAAGATACATTTAGTAAGATTACTATATACACACACACACACACTCAAGCTTAAATTATATTCTCTTGATTTACACGCGTACTCAAATGAATATGTACCGCCAATTATATATCAAAACACTCACTATGCGCATTCTTAGATATGAAAAGTTCTACTTATCATCACTACACTACACACCATATATGATTTTTTCTTCTTAATAAGTATGTGTGTAGGGATGATAAGTAGAAGAACTTAATTAGTTTAGCATGAATAAAACCAAAACAAAAAAAAAATTAAATGTAGTGTGTGATGTGTAAAAACTCAAAATACACGGCTCTCTTATATATAAGGTATTTTTATACGAATTCACAATTTGGAAATAGATTTTCATATGCCGTTGATATGACAATACTTGATTTATAAGAGATTCAATTTTTAAAATTTTCTTACAAATCAAATTTTGGCATATCAACTATATGAAAAAGGGAAATGCTATTTATCATCCTTACACCACAAATCAATATGTTAGTGTGTAGTGTATGAGACGATAAGTAGAGTTTTTCTATGAAAAGAAAAATGCTACTAATCATTCTCACACCACAAATATGCTTTACTGGCTTACCAATAGAATTATTCTTGGGAATAAGGTGCAACTTGGGTTGTTGGACATTTCATGTCTTGGAAAACTTTGTGGATTCTAATTTTAACGTCAACAGAATGCTACTCCCACCACTTTTATAGAATACTGCTATAGACAAGCACAAATCTGTGCCTGCCTGCGAACGACACTGACGTGGCAAAATGCCATGTCAGCAATTATATTTATTTAAAAAAATGTTGAAAAGGAAGAAAAGATCTAAAAGCGGGAAGATTTCTTTTGCATTCATTCAAGCGGTAGTGTGTCGATCCAGGAAATGATAGAGGTCAGCTTCAGATATAGGTCAATCTAGGAAGCCTTCAGAGATTTCTTCTGCATTCCATACCTCTCAGCTTCAAATTTCTTCCTCTCTTTCAGATCTCAGTTGTGGGTTTTCTTCCTTGGCGTTGTGACTCCGTCATTGATCACTTGCAGTAGCCCACCTACCCACATTTCGTGGAGGAACCTGGTAAGAGTCTTTGTCAATATACGAGAGGCCTCTAGTGAAAAATCAAATATGCCTGTAGTAAAAATCACAAATGCCTGTAGTGAAAAATGAGGATTTATGCATTGAACATGTGTTTCATTTTTCATTGTGAACTTACGGGACCTGTAGTGAAAAATGTCCATTTATTTCATTGTGCGGAATTTAGTTTATTTGTTCTTAGTTGGGTGGCATTTGTATGGTTATACATGTATAATTTGTCAATTTTATAGCTTTTTAAGTGTCTATTTTGGTTGTAAATTTTGGCATAAAATCTTTCTATAACATCAGTTTTATTTTTATGAGAGTTTGGTTATTCAGGTTGTATCATATTACCTAAATAACCAAGTTATTTAGGTGTTGTAACTTGGTTATTCAAGTTTTATTTTTTTATTCAGGTTTTATCATATTATTCAGGTTTATCATAAATTTTGACACTCAGGTAGTTAGAAAGTAGATCCCAAGGAAAAAAAAGCACACAAGAAATTTAATCAAAACAGATAATATATTTCTTGTCATTAAAAAGGAAAAACAGCTTTCTGATACAAATGAATGGGTACTCACTGATCAAATTCAAAGTTAATATAATACTGTAGGTGTGTGCAACTTGTTTTCATTCTTGACAACCACCCTCATTGCTGAGGTAGATGGAAAAAGAGAAAGAAGATGTATCCTGTATAATAGCTCCTACCACTAATCCATCAACCCAGGTATTGTACACCTCTTTCAACAGTTGTTGTGTGTTTATTTTATTGCATGGGTGAATTGATTAACATTATGTTGCTATATGTTAGGACATATCAAGACCACTTTATCCAAACTTTTCAAACTACATGCCAAGTTACTACGGTCCAATGTCTCATGCGTGGTTACCACCTTTTATGCCTCCTCCAAGTGCCAGCCCATATTCATGGAGTAACCAGGTGATCGTTGGATGGTAAAATAGTTCACATGTGATTTATTTTATGAACTTGAATATTTAGTCTAATTATTTATTTTTAAATTTTTTTTGAAAAACTGCAACAACACCCATGGAGCTCTACTTTCACTGTCATTTCAAGTACTACTGCCCTTAGTAGTTCCGCTACCTTGTATAGTTTTGCCATACCAATGATAGGACCTCCTCCAACTGCCTACCCATATCCATGGAGCAACCAGGTGATAATTTCTTAGAGTATTTATTGTAGTTAGTGTGCTTTAATTTTCTAAACTTGAATTTTTATTCTAATTAGTTATGTTTAAATTTTTTATGAAAAACTACAGCAAGACCCATAGAACTCTACTTCCGCTGCCGCTTCAAGTACTGATGCCTTGAGTAGTTCTGCTACCGCGTCAAGTACTGCTGCCTTGAGTAGTTCCGCTACCTTGTATAATTCCATCATACCAGTGATGGGACCTCCTCCAACTGCCTACCCATATCCATGGAGCAACCAGGTGATGATTTCTTGGAGTTCTTATTGTAGTTAGTGTTGAATTTGAATATTTGGTCCAATTATTTATGTTTATAACTGTTTTTTTGAAAATAGCAGCAACACTCATGGAACTCTACTTTTCCTGCAATGGATACTTCCGCTGCAATGCCTACTTTCGCTCCCATGTCTAGTTCCGCAACCAGTGTCAGCTCTAGTGTAGCCGCCAGTTCTAGTGTACAAACTAGCACTAGTGTTGCCACTAGCTCATGCTCGACTTTACCAGCATTTGTTTCTCCGACATCTACCAACCCATATCCATGTGGCAGTGAGGTGATGTGTTGGATTTTCCACATGCTGTCTTTCACATTATCCACAACATATATTGTCATATAATACTTATTTCACCCTAATTTACAGGAAATTAAAGTGCAGCAAAATAACTCTATTGAAGAAATTAGTGAGGCCACATTAGATTCAATAGAAGTTAAAGCGCAGTCTACTGGCTTTTTAGGTAATATGGTTGATACCAAAGAAGCTTGTAGTTTCGAGTCACTTCATATGGAGCCTACTGATGGGGGTGATATTATTGAAGAGCCAAAGCCAGGGATACGCTTTGAGTCAGAGAATGAGTTGATGACTTATTATAAACATTAGGAAAAATGATGTGGTTTTGAAATTATGACACAGGAGTAAAAGAGATAAAGATGAGACTGTGAAATATGTTATTGTGGGATGTGCTTGTGGTGGCAAGGCACAAAATAGGGCATCAAACGTCTCCAAGCCACGACTAACAAGCAAGACAGATTGCAAGGCAAGGATGAATGTGATGTTAGAGGATGGGAAACTGTGTGTCACATCCATATTTAACATACACAATCATGTGCTCAGTCCAAGAAAATTCAGGTTTTTTCAGATGCAACAGAGAAGTTAATGAGTTTGTTAGGAGGGTGTTGGATACAAATGATCAGGCTGTCATATGGATGAATAAGAGTTTCCTTGCTCTTGTGATTGAGGTGGGTGGGTTTGAGAACGTACCATTTGGAGAAAAAGATTTTCGTAACTATATTGATAAGGCACAACACTTGTGCCTTGGTAAAGGTGGTGCTCAAGCGCTGTTTGAGTACTTTAGAAGGATGCAATATAAGAATGATGGCTTTTTTAGTCTCATGGAATTGGATGATGATGATATGATGAAAAATGTGTTTTGGGTGGACGCCTGTAGTAGAGGGGCCCACAACTACTTTGGAGATGTGATAACATTTGATACCACATACCTGACAAATAGGTATGGAATCCCATTTGCACCTTTCGTGGGTGTAAACCACCATGAACAATCAATCATTTTGGGTTCAGGCCTTATTTCAAGTGAGGATACAGAATCATTTGTATGGTTATTTAAACCTTGGCTTACTTGTATGGATGGAAAAGTGCCGAATACTATTATTACAGATCAAGATCGATCAATGAAAAATGCCATTGCCATTGTCTTTCCCAACATGCGGCATAGATATTGCTTGTGTCACATATTGCAAAAGGTTCCAGAGAAGCTTGGTTTTCATACTCAATACAAATGTGGCCTGAAAAGTAAGTTGATATCTTGTGTTTACGATTCCCTTACAATAGAAGAGTTTGAGAATTCTTGGAACAGCCTTAAGGATACGTTCAACTTGCATGAAAATGCATGGTTGCAAAGCTTATATGCAGAGAGAGAGTTTTGGGTGCCGGTATATTTAAAGAACTCGTTTTGGGTTGGGATGAGTGCAACTCAACGCAGTGAGAGCATGAACGCTTTATTCGATGGCTACGTGCATGCTAAGACAAACTTTAAAGAGTTTGTTGATCAGTTCGACAATGCATTGAAGAAAAAATTTGAGAACGAAAATCAAGCTGACTTTCATTCATTTAACTTCACCATTCCATGCATATCACACTTGGCTCTTGAGAAGAAGTTTCAAGAGGTGCACACAAATGCAAAATTTAGGGAGGTTCAACAATAGATAATGGGAATGATAAATTGTTATTGTCGTTTCGAGAAAATGGATGGAGTAATCCCAACTTACTCGGTCGATGATGAAGTTAAGGCTGGAGATTTTATCAAAGAGGTTACTTATACTATTTATTTTAACAAGGCCAAGTGTGAGGTGAAGTATGTTTGCGGGTTGTTTGATATGCGAGGGATAATATGCAGACATATTCTTGTCATCTTCTCAACTAGGAAAGTTCGTGAGTTGTCGAAAAAATAAATATTGGACCGGTGGAGAAAGGACATAAAACGTAAGTATACAATTATCCATAGCAATTATGACGTTGCTGATCAGAGACCCGAAATTGTTAGGTATAAATGTATATTGAAATTTTTTGATAAAGTAATAACAAATGCAATTTCATGCGATGGTCAGACTAAGGATATGATATCAAAGTTGTATGCGATGAATGAGGTATACCGCACATCGAAGCCCTACAGCATAGATTCTAATGTTGGAGTAAGTACTATGAATGCAGCCACAAAAGAAAGTTCTAAAAAGGTGCTAAGTCCCCATGTTGTTAGAGGCAAGGGAAGACTCCTGTGTAAGAGGAGGATGTCGACGATGGAGGAACACTTGAAGAAAATTAAAACAAAGGCTGTGAAAAAGAAAAAACGATAAGGGAAAAAGCAGACTGGTGAGAGCATACTTATTGTCATTATTACGTGATGTTTATTTTTAAGTATTTGATAATATACTATATTTCCAATTACTTGTGAATTCTAATTATTTTTGGTGTTGTCAGAGGCGTAGCTTGGACACCAAACTATTGAAAAGTAGTGGAAACCAAATCGGCCCATTGGAAATGAAGATGCAAGAAAATGTACAAACTCCTATAATGGTGAATCAAGAAAGCGCACAACAAGAAGTGATGGGGACACAAGAAAGTGTACAATTACCACTTTCATTCATTTTATTGTATTTGTATGTTTTTTATCCCATGTCTTATTTTGTCTACTATTATATTCACAGATGCAACTAGAGATGGATGGAACGTAGCCAGAGACGACAGATGGAACGTAGCGAAGTAGCTTCTTGTAGCAAGACTTCATTATTGAAGAGGGATGCGTGTTGATGGTGGTGATTTGTTAGAATTTGTATTGGTGGTGATTTGTTAGAATTTGTATTGGAGGTGGTTTGTTGGCATTTGTGTGTTGGGGTGATTTAGGAATTTGCGTGTTGGTGGTGGTATGCTAGAGTATGTTATGTATTAGTGGTGAAAGTGTACGTTTTGTATCTTAGTATTTGAGTCCACATTTTGCACATTTTGTATCCAAGTATTAAATTTATGTAAATTTGACTTTTTATCCATGTACTCAATTTATTTATGAGGTTTTGAATGTGATTGGTATTATTTATTTGAGTTAATGTGATGATATGATTGATATTGTTCCATTTGTCCAAGTGAAAAAAAAATGTAAATCAATAAATCTGTAATTTAGTCCTGTCAAATATTCTGATAAAATGATCAAGCTGGTAAGTTATTTTCATGCAAATACGTACTTTATTAATAACCAGTGGCACATTAAAGCACAATAAAGTCTCTTGATTGAAGATCAAATACAATTCCCAATAATGTCTAAAATACATAATTTTAAAGTCTCGACTTACAAATGCTAAATTTATATAAAATACAAATACAAAATCATCATCAATTTGAGCGCATCAAATACAAGTAACTAACTATAGATATTAGCCAATACACACGAAATAGTGTGCGTGCATGTCGCATGTCGGCTTCTTGACTGCGAAGCTGGGCTTCATCGTTGTGAAGCGCCAACTCCCTCTTCTGAATCTCTTCTTCTCTCTTTTGAAGTTCTTCCTTTTTCCTTAATACTTCTGCTTCTCTCTTTACAAGGGCTTTCTCTTTATATTCACCATTATCTGCCCACTTGAAATATTTGCAGTGTGGTAACCCATGATTATACATAAATAATCAAGTATATTTGAAGTATGGACACCCAAAGAATGCTTGCCCCTGATTTCTTGGAGTATTTGAGATTCTAAGTACAGCTTGTTTCCCACATTTGCACATTGGATCGTTATCAAGTGATGCTAACGCAACTGATGATGACATTCTAAATCAAAGCTGCAAAATGCCTCTTAAAATATTCTTACTTTGTGTGACTTAGCCTCTCTTGAATTTAAGGAAGCACAGGACCTACAATCCATTACATTGATGTGATTATTTCTGCTCTGTACAAACTAGCATTGTTTTTGAGTCCATAACCATGACAACTAGTGAAGATATCAATCTTTAAAAGATCAAGTAGCTGTTGGTAAGATACTCAACAAACATGGCAAGCAAGAAATATAACCACATATAACCAGAATTTTGGAATGACAATTTTGCTAATATTAGAAAACTAAAATTGGTAATGACTTCAGTTTTCAAGGACTTCAAATTTTAGTCCAAGAAAGTACTCTTTGCTGTAAAATGCACAGCTGCAATGGCAACTTTTGTTTGGACCTTCACATATTACCACCTTAATGCTACAAGCAAAGAAATTAAAGTCATCCTATATATTTTATTATAACATCAAAACTTTGCACTTCAAAGTTTTATAGAAGAACAAAAGGATAATCTCTATATCAACATCATACAAACAAATCGACAGCAGAAATTTCTCATTAAGTAAAGCAAATAAACCATGTAGTGTGTTCCCCAGTCTATACTTACAAGTCAAGTCTACCAATTTCAAGCTACTAATGATGATGATGATGATAATAATAATAATAACAATAATAATAATAATAACAACAACAACAACAACAATAATAATATAAGAAAAGGCTATAAACCCAATAAACAGAGTAAAAGTCATGCTCTTGTACAAATCATAAACAACACAAGGGAAAATGAATGTTCTGAATCAACCTTTGTTAGGGAAAAGAGCTTCTTTAGTCTTTATATTTCATTGATGTAAAGCCCCCTCATCCAAACTGCAAAGAGCTGATAATAGACAACATTTCCACTCAAGTAAAAATATAGGCATCCATACAAAAATAGAAAGATATGGATTTATGAATGAAATGAGATCCAAAACGTGTATATCCATCCAAGAACAAAATCCTTAATACTAACAAATCAACTTACAGATATTAAGATGAGTGGACATCAAAACGGAGTTGAAAACAACCAACCATGGTTCAGCTTATTAGTTTCTAATCATTTATTATCAAAATGAAATGGCATTGAGGAGTGGTAAATACTATTAAGACCCAGGGTTGTTGGTATCAATATTCTCTAAATCTCTGAAAGGCATATAAACACCTTCAAGTCAAGAATAGAGGAATAGGGAAGCACCTAATTAAAATACTTAAGTAGGAATAGCCAAATTCATGGTTGGCTAAGAAGCTTAAAATACATTTATGCATGAGAAACAAACATGTCCTCCAATCATTTAATGCCGATATGCAGTATAGCTAGATCAAGCAATGAAGACAACAATTATCCTGGATACCAACCCTACGGCTCAAACTACGGTCCCTACAGACAACTCGCTCGGAACTGAATACAAGGGAAGGAGACAAAGCACCCAAAATGGCAGTAAAACTATTGCTTGTAGAAATGACTGAAAGCATAAATGAGCATTTTCCCCTAAGAGAGTAAGAAACAGAAGAGTCAAACCAACAGAACCCATGAGCATTTTCAATGAAGGTAAAGTGAGAATCAGAGAAGAGGGAGAGAAGAGCGAGGAAGAGAGACTTACGTTGGAGACCCCGAAGATGACCGAACGATTCGCACAGAGAGAGTGCCTGGGAGGAGAGAAACCGAACAGGAAGAAGAAAAAGGATGAAGTTGAGCAGGGGTAGAGAAATGTTAGGGTTCATTTGTGGAGAGACGTCGAGCAAGAAGAACGGGTGCCATTTCAGAAGTCTTGAAACACACCGTTTCGGAGTAAATAAAGCGGTGCGTTTCGGATCCATGTCGGATGTCGTCTGCGAACAAGCCTAACTCATGCCTGGCTTTAAACTTTTCCACTTTTACCTCCCACTTGACGTGGAATGCCCACGTGGCATGAATTTTAAATATTTGAAAAACAAAATTTGAATATCGATTTTTGTTCTTCTTTCCCAAACCCTAACTCCGCCGTCTTCGAATCCTCCATCCCAACTCTTGGCTACAGACCTTCTTCGAATCCATCGTCCGCAAGCCATCCCAGTTCCTTCTTCAAATCCACATTGTCCGTCTTTCCTTAACATCATAGAAGGCTTCCCGTCATTCTCTCCTCCACATTGTCTCCTCCACCTCAGCATAAACATTGTCTCCTCCACGTCATCTTTCTGCCGTTACCCTCATACATAGACAATGCTCAGAGACGGAGCCACTCGCTACTGACCCTCAAGTGAGAATCAACGTACATGCCACAACCCCTTAAAAGTGTGTACCCACAATGTGATTTTTTTAAAATTTTTGACCCTTTTATATTTTTGGGTTATGATTTTTGAATGTCTTTCTACTCGATTTATTTTATTGAGCTACATGAATAATATGTATGAGCATTTGCATATTATTCAAGTTGGTTGTTGGTAAGAAGAGAATGCATAAATATTTGCAATCTTTAGGCTTTTATTTGCATTACGAGCACAACTTATTTGACGAAATGTCTCAGTTTTGGGGTTGACCTTTGAAAGGGTTTGTGAAATGATGTAATGCATCAAGCACATGAGCCTCGACGACTTGGATTAATAAGAGCAAGAAGACAATCTGTGCAACTCGTGCATGTCCATAAAGTCGATGAAATTTCTTTTCAGAAGCTAGGTTCCATGTAATATAGTACTTGCAAAAGAGAAAAATAAGAATAAAACAATTAATAGCACAAATGCAACTCATCAATTATATATATATATATTTATTGGTGCATCATTTTTTAGTTATATATAAGGTATGACATGAAATACATGAATTAGCCACACAATAGTACTACTCTCTCCTTGGAAATAAGAGAGGACAGAGCATAAACTTGATTTGAAGTACTTAATAATTCATTAGAGTCTAAATAATGAAGTGCACATTAATTTCATTTTTGCTTATGTTTTCAAGCTATCTATATATTTATTTATTTATATTCCCCTCTAATGGGATCATAAATCCCATTGGACTATTATTAATTATGCCAACCCAATTAGGGGTTTGCAAGTTCAAATTAGGGAAACAACCCTGATGAAAGGTTAGGAGTAAGTAGTTCAAGAAAACTTGAACACCCTCATGAGCACTCGGCTTGAAAGGATTGAAAAAAGAAAAAAATATTGAAAAATTCCTTGGATTTCATGTGATTGCTTGTCAGAAACATTGGCATCAACAATATCATGACAACGTCTTAACTTTAACTAAAAGCTAAATGTGGGTGTTAACTGTGGGGTATGTTATTTATTGGTTAATAACATATGTTGGTAGTCTTGTTTATTGTAGAAAATTCTTATAAAACAATGTGTGGAAGATGTCAAAGCAGACTTATATAATATGTATATGTATGTGTCTCAGGCAGATGCATTTTACATTCTACATGCAATGATGTTGTGGCAGTGTCTGATTTGGTATATCTGATCCTGTACGTTCCTGTAACTAGTCATGACCAGCTTGTATTCAAATATAAGTTGCTTGGTTGAATATATTATGTTGATGCAATACGTAGTATTGATTGCTTTGGTCATGTGCTAAAGGCCTAAGTACTATTTTGCGCAGATACAAGGGGAAATAGTAATGAAGCAGAATAATGAAAAGTGGTTAAATTATTATTCAAAACTTGAATACTACTCGCATTCTAAAATGTACGTACATAGATTATTCAATGTTTGACAGATTTAGTACAAAGATTATATTTGGAGGAATAAAATAAGAAGACTTAATTTGAATAATATAATAAGAACTTTGTTTTCAAAAGTATTACAAATGAACCTCAGATTCACCGCATTACAATCTACTTTTTGTTCTTGGTTTCTTATGAGTCTTCTTGACGGGGTGCACTTTTCTCCTAGATGGTAATCTTCCCTTACTCCGAACTACTAATACACTAAGAATTTTTCTTGTCATTCCCTCCATGGTAGTAGATGGATCAACAGTGTTGCTCAAATCATGATTAGTGATACTCGGGTAATCTACCTTCAACTGCTCTAGTTGGTTAATAAATTTTCCAGTGTTGCTCTTGGCCTTTGAAGCATTGGAGCACAATTTACATAAGCAATTTTGTATTCTATCGTACTTTCGGCATCGTGGTTGCTACTCATGTCATAATTGCTTTTGACTAATGTGTATTTTCATTTACATCCTTCCTCCACCAATCCAAAATGTATTTTGATGGTACCCTAGTTGTGTCAAGATATCAAAGAACTTGTCTGCATAATATGCCCCTAAACTTGAACAACTTGCAACTGTATTTAACATCAAGGGGATCTTTATCAACCTTAACAGTGTAGTTTGCACTTGAACCTCATCGGCAACTACAAATGTGTATCACTCTCACAACCCAATAACGAGGTGTTCAAATATAGAAATCATTGCAATTCCACTTGTACTTCTTTGAATTTAGCATTGTGTTTGCCTTTTGAAATTACTTCTCAAGAGGATAACGACTGATGCAAGGAATCTCAATATTAAATGAATTGAAGTCAGCAATTGCTTCATTCTCTACCTTCCTCCTTAGGGCTGAATTGTACTGATCAATGAATTGTTTCAGAGTTGTCTTAGAATTAACATATTCATCAAAGAAAGTATTCATACTTTCACTCCGTCATGTCATTGACATTCCTGCCCAAAATGTGTCTTTGATGTAGGCCGGCACCCAAGAACACCGGTCACTATATAGTGATCTGAATCATGCATTTTAATGCAAACCATATGTATCGAGCATATGGCACCAACGTCCTTCGAATTCGTGCTCACTTAAAGAGTCATATATACATTTCTATAGAGTACTCTTGATCTCCTCATATTGAGAATGTGATCCAAATTTCTCAGGAAGCTTCTATGCCACAAGTAAAAGCGATGCCTAGACGTCAAATATACCCTCGAAATTGCAATTTGCATTGCCTTGTCTTGTTCTGTGATGATTGCATTTGGTAGTTGGTCATTCATACACTTCAACCATGTTTCAAACAACCACTCAAAGGTACGTGCATCCTCATTGGATATCAATCCACACTCAAATAGGATTAACTGGCCATGGTGATTCACACCAACAAATGGTGCAAATGGCATATTGTACACATTAGTCAGGTATGCTGTGTTAAATGTAATCATATCCCCGAATGATTCATACGTATCTCTACTTCGGGTGTCTGCTCAAAACACATTCTTTAACCATAACTCATGGTCCACATCTATCTGATAGTAAAAATCTGGATTTTTACTTTGCACATCTCGAAAATAGTTATATAGAGCTTCAACACCTCCAACCCCAAGGCGAAGCTTACGTGCTTTGTCAATGTACTCCTGCTCCCCAAATGGCACATTCTCGTAACCTCCCACCTCAACAACAACCTTGAAATTTTTTTACACTCATATACCTGCCTCGTCATTTATTTCAAATCTCTTAGCCACACAAACATCAACTTTCTTAAAGCATCTGAAATGTTTTGTCTTTCCCGGACTACAAACGTTTGTGTGATCCAATTTTACTTTAGTTAGAGTATATCCATCATCATTCAGAGATGCATTAATCCTAACCATACACCCTACGTTTTTTGTTACTCTTGGCTTCAGAATATTCGCAGCTTTACTCTTAGATGTGCCTTCTCACGCACATACCAAGCAAAGCCATTTGACATTCTCATCGTCATCCGATCTAGAATTCCTTTTACACACCCCAAACCCCTTCTGCTTATCATACTTCATATACTAAGACCAAGCTTCTTCTACAGATAAAAATGTCATTCCAAACTTAGGAGATTCAATGGTTTTATCACACTTATTATCTACACGTCTTACCTCATCACACTTATTATCTGCATGTCCTACCTCATCATACTCCTAATTTGCATGACCTACTTCATCATACTCATATTCTGCACCTCCCATGCTAGAATCCATTGCAAGTCTAGCCTTCAAATTATCTAACAAGTTGCAACCATAACAAAAACAAACTTGAATCTAGAAATGTTTTTTCTTGAAACATTTTGTACATGAAAGAGCAGGAAGCAATACTTTTAACAAAAACTTGAATCTAAAAATGATTCTCCTTTCAAATTGGTAATTATCCAGTGGATGACTTCTTATAGAATGTAAAGGATTGCTAGTTTTAAATTTAATCTGACGGGTCAAAATAAAACCCTCACTTTTATGAGGGTGATAACTATTCCAAATTGTTGTTTTAATTGTTCAAGTTTGCATGCATCTGCACATAGCATAGTCAAAATGCCTATAATAATATGTGGCGATGGACAAAATATATGGTCCAGGTCCAATTCTACCTTAAGCTGTGATGATGTTAGACACTTTTTCAAATATCCATTTGAATATATAGGCACTGTGGTTGAAAGAAGGAGATCGGAGTACAAAGTTTTTCCATAGAGTTGCTAACTCTCATAGAAGAAATAATATCATTGAAATGTTGAATATTAATGGTATGGTGTGTAAGGAGGCCCTTGTGATTAGTGACCATGTGGTGGATTTCTATGAACAACTGTTTACAAAACGTGAGGGATGGAGGCCAAAGTTGGATGGTCTTGGTTTTGATACTATTGAACCCCAAGAAGCAGCGTGGTTGGAGAGGCCTTTTGACGAGGAGGAAGTGTATGATGTAGTGAGACATATGGGTAAAGATAAAGCTCCAGGTCTAGATGGTTTCTCGATGGGCTTCTTCCATGCTTGTTGGGAAGTGGATTTAATGAATGTGTTCCAGGAAGTTTCTTTAGTTGGGAAGTTTGAGAAAAGCCTAAATGCTACTTTTATTGCATTGATCCCTAAGAAGTTTGGAGCGTTGGAGGTTAAGGATTTTAGACCCATCAGCCTGGTGAATGGAGTGTATAAAATTATCTCCAAGGTTCTTGCCAACAGATTAGGGATGGTCCTGGGCAAGATTATTTCGAAGCCACAAAATGCATTTGTTAGGGGGCGACAAATCCTAGATTCAGTCCTTATAGCGAACGGGGGCCTAGATAGCAGATTAAAGGCTGGCTCTCTAGGGATTCTTTGCAAACTAGATATGGAGAAGGCATATGACTATGTAAACTGGGATTTTCTTCTATATTTGTTGGGGAGATGCGGCTTTGGGGCTAGATGGCATAGTTGGATCAGTTGGTGTATCTCTATGGCTAGATTTTCAATCTTGATTAATGGCTGCCCGACTGGCTTCTTCAGTAGCTCTCGAGGTCTAAGGCAAGGAGATCCTCTATCCCCACTTCTCTTTGTTATCATTATGGAGGCATTGAGTAGGATGTTATTGGCGGTGGTCACGCATGGGTTTGTGGCTGGTTTTCCGATTGGTGATCCCGATAGGGGTACTGTTACTTTGTCTCATTTACTTTTTGTAGATGACACCCTTTTATTATGTGAGGCAAATTACAACCAGTTGAGGACATTGAAGGCTCTATTATTATGCTTCGAAGCAGCGTCATACCTGAAAGTTAATTTTGACAAGTCAGAGCTAGTACCAGTGGGGAATGTGAGTAACACTAGGCAGTTAGCTAGCATTCTTGGGTGCAAGGTAGCTTCTCTTCCCATTACCTACTTGGGATTGCCTTTGGCGGCTGCCGCTAGGGTCTCATCTATATGGGATTCAATTATTGAAAAGATAGGAAGGAAATTGGCAGGGTGGAAGAGATTGTATTTGTCGAAAGGTGGTCGGTTGACTCTCATCAAGAGCACCATTTCTAACTTACCTACTTACTTTCTATCTTTGTTCCAATTGCCTGTCAATGTTGCGGCTCAAATTGAGAAACTGTGTCGTGATTTCTTATGAAGTGGGATAGGGGATGAATTCAAATTCCACTTGGTCAACTGGGATAAGATGTGTAGACCAATCTCATCAGGTGGCTTGGGTATAAAGAATTTGAGAACATTCAATCAAGCCTTGCTTGAGAAGTGGCTATGGAGGTATAACATGGAGACAGAAGCCCTATGGAAACTGGTGATTGATTGTAAATATGGAAGCTTATGGGGGGCTAGTGCACCAAAGAGGTAATTGGGGCAAGTGGTGTGGGGATTTGGAAACACATTAGGCGTGGGTGGGGGGATTTTATTTCTCATTCTAAATTGGTGTTGGGGAGGGGGTCACGAATTAAATTTTGGGAGGACATCTGGTGTGGGAATGAGGCTCTAAAGGATGCCTTTTCAGCTGTTTTTCAAGTGGCTCGCAATCAGGAAGCGTCCATTGAGGACCTCACGCTTATATCAGGGGACGAAGTGCAATGGAATGTCACATTTAGTAGAGCGGCACAAGATTGGGAAGTAAACATCTTTAAGGCATTTTTCAGCCTCATATATTCTGTGAAGCCAAATAGACAGCAAGCTTATAGTTTATGGTGGAACCTAGCGGGTAAGGGCATCTTTTTAGTTCGATCTTTTTACAAGGCCCTTTCACAAGCAGCAACTATTCAGTTCCCATGGAGGCGAATTTGGAGAAATAAGGCGTCTCCGAAAGCGGTCTTCTTTACATGGACAGCAGCGTGGGGGAAGATTCTGACTACCGACAACCTGAGGAAGCAACGGATAGTTATACTAGACTAGTGTTGCATGTGTAAGAGATCCGGTGAGACAGTGGAACATCTCTTGTTACATTACGAGATAACTAGAGCCTTGTGGGTGGAAGTCTTTAGCCGAGTAGAATTATCCTTTGTTATGTCGGCAACTATGGTTGATCTTTTGGCCAGTTGGACACTTCCGAGAGGAGTTCAACAAATTAAGGAGATGTGGAAAATGATCCCGATCTGTATCATGTGGTGTATATGGCAAGAACGCAATGATTGGACTTTCGAAAACAAGGAGTGATCGCCGGAGGAGCTTAGAGCTCTATTTTTCCGTACTTTATTGCTATGGGCCATTGCTTTAGATTTTAATGGCCTGAATGTTCATGATTTTCTAGCTTCCTTTTCATTGACCTAGATAGGTCTTATCTCTTGTATACCATCTTGTGTACTTGGGCTTTGCCTATCTCTATTAATAATATTATCGATTACTTATCAAAAATATATATATGCACTGCAATAATCTTAAATAATGTAGAGGAATTTAAAAAATTTCAACATCTTTTGCTACAATATTATTAGCTAGTACAGTTTTCGATCAACATTTCATTATCATCAACTTCCAATTAATTTCAACCAAAATTTATTTTGAATCAAAGGGAACAAATGAAACAAGTTACAAATAACTAAAGTTGTTCTTCAAACCATGAGGTGCCAATCAATCCTAAGGAATCAGAGTGACCCAAATTGGCGGGAGCTAAAACAAATACAAAGAACATCATAAAAGAAGATATGAAAATGACTAGAAAATTATTAAATTGAACTCAATATACAGTCAAATCTGACAAGATAATTACATACAAAAAACCCTAATGTAAGATAGAACAATGGAATGTTAATGGAGATACCCACATAAATAATAATTGGGAAGCCTCATATTCATGGTAGCTGTGGATGTCAGAAATAGAGCTGTGGATTGCAGCTGTGTGCCGGAAGATGATGATGTACACGTTTAATCTACGCGAAGATGATGTTGGTGGTACCCAGGCCGATGTCGGACTGGGGAACTTGCACAGAATGAGAAATGGTTTTCGATGCAATGAAAGAGTCCCCATTTACGTTTTTGTTCTTTTCCTTTTTTTTTTTTTTAATATAATTACACATGGCATGACACGTCAAGCGGGACGAGCGAGTGGTGGCTGTAGAAGAACTCTACCGTAAATGCCCTCAACTTTTGGTTGTGGTGTTCTGTTAGATATTGCCTGTAGAAGTATTTTTGCATTTCTAACGAGATTACCCTTGGATATATGGTTTTGGATAATCTAAGGCTTGGCTTTTAGGAATTTTCCTCTCCTCAATGGTTACCTATTTCTTCGCGCACTCCACTGATGTGAATGGTCAAAGTAGTTATTTTATATTAAAAAAAAGGTGATGCAGTCAACACATTAATAAAGTGTACAAAAAATATGCAAAAGTGATTGCACACAGAATTTTTGTTCTCTATTTCATAGTAGGGGCGGACCCTCCGGTTACTTACTCCTTGTGGGATCTGCCCGTGCATTGCATGCCGGTTCTTGCGTTTTGTCAACCCAGATTTGACATGGCCGGGTTAGGTTGTGTCAAGTGATTTTTACTCAACCTGAACCAACCCAAATAATTAAATTGGTCAATTATCTTGACCAGAACCCAACACGTTTCTTTCAGAGATTGACCCAACACAGTTTGTTGGACCCATAAAAAAAAAAGGAATAAAAATAATTCACAAACATTCGATACTTCCTACGATAAGATAACAAGGCAAAGACTATAAGAAATTTTTAATAAAGTACTTAAAATAGGAAAAGTCTTCTTGTAAGCGAGTTTGCAAACCAAACCGCTCACCGATATTGACATATAAGGTATCCATTTATGGAAACGGTGTGAATTGAAGACGGAAATAATTTTTGTGAGATTTGTGAGATAAAGGACCTTCTTCTTCTCTCAAAATTTGTCTTCTTTTATTTTTCTTCCAAAAAAAAAAAAAACCATGCAAGTGTCAATACGCGATTTAGTGCACGAACTCGCTTATACCTAGTAAGGCTCCTTAAAATAAGTGCCATATTTTTCAGTCAAACTAAATTTCTAGCAAAATTTTAAAAAAATAAAAAATAAAAAAAAATCTGGCATTTCAATCGGGTCATTAAGTGACCCAAGTGAACCATAACCCGAATGACTCTTTGTTAATTGCATCAACTCGAGAACTCTTTGTTAATCGAGTCTATTCTGGTAATTGACCTGACTCAATTATACCCTACCTTATTTCCACAGAGATGGCCTGATTTTGTTAAGAGTAACTGTCATGCCAGGAAATAAATCGAGGGAAAGGGGAAGTGCGAGAGTTAAGTGAACTGGTCACAACGGTCATGGGGGTGTTGTAACTTGTAATTAGGGAATACCAATATTGATGAGACCAATAAAATAATAAAAGAATTAAGCTAATTGAGAGAATGCAGAGGTGGCTCAGCAAAAGTAAAATAAATGTTCAAAAAATTACATATATAGGTTATAGATATACATTGAAATGTATCATTAGAAAACAAGCGTCTTCCAAGTATTATTTATAACAATATACATCTTCTCAATGAGATAGCCAATATGCATTCAATGATACAATTGTGTTGAGGTGCAATTTTAGAAACGAAGTGAATTAATTTGACTATCACTTCCCTAATACTGCTATTTATTGCTTCAGACTATCAATGTCATTCTCAAAGACCAATGGCTAATCACCAATAAATGAATAGATTTCTAAGTGCCGTATTATATATTTATCTGCCTTCCTTTTCCTTTCTTGAACATTTTCTTCCTTCCCAAGCAGCTATATGATGTATCTGTATTTCTGACTCAGAAATTTCATTGCATTAAATTGAAGTAAAGAAACAAACCGGTTCCACAAATGCGCATACTGCAAATGCTTGATGCTAATCAAGGGCAGCCTTATTCCTGCGGCCACTTATTGGCTTTGGTAAGCCGTCAAAAATTGGCATGGTGATGGCTGCAGCTGATAGAGCTTGCAAGTCTGTTTTTAAGCTCCACTTAGAAGTTGGCCAAGCAGAGGTTGAGGTGTTAGTTTCCTGGTCTTTCAGGCTTGATGTGCTTGATGATTTACGAACTGCATCTGGCCCAACAGCTATAATGGAATCTCCCAGCACCACTGGAATAGAACTCAACCATCCTGACTCTGAATCAACTAATGTTGTTCGGCTTGCTGATTTGGGCCTCATTGCTAAACCTTTACCCGTAGAAGCTGAGAAGCCACTGCTCCCACCACTGTTTTCTCCTTTCAACAACCTTTCTGGTGTTCCAGCTCTGGTATCAAATTCAGGTTTTGAACGCCTTCGGACATACTTTTCATCAGATTTCTCACCGTTCCCATCTCCAGGGTCAGCATGAGGCACATGCTCAGTCACCACACCATTCTCAGGCAAGTAACCATTATCTGAGTTTCTGGAGTTCTGACAGCAATTTGAAGGTGTATCAGAAATTGGCGAGGCTTTGGGCAGTAGCCCATCATCAAAGAATTCTGACCTTTCGGTTTTGTAGACTGCCATCTCTGTGCCTTGAGCTGCACCCTTGAAATTTGGAGATTTCAGATTATAGTAATTCAGTAAAGTGCTCATGGCTGGAGACACCTTCTTTTGAGGTGCTTTCACTCTTAAGGACTGTAATGATCCCAGCATATTAGATTGTCTCAGGCATGGGGGTGCTTTTCTGGAGCTGTTTTCTCTGCATTACAAGTTTATTGTCATGAGTTCTTGCAAACCTACTGTAGATATCAATCACAGACTGAGTTACACCAAAGTCTACACCTCAGAAGTTGTTTAAAAATTGCAGAATATAAACGTATCATATTTATCTTTTCATACAAAATGTCAAATCCTAACATACAACCTGGGTTAATGTATTCAGGCACAAAAATTTCTTTTATACTAGCCATAAAGGTGCTATCAATGTACTCTGAAAGAAATGCAAAAGCTAATGATGTAGCGATAACATAATGGAAAAATCTACTTATGAGTGCATTTGAAAAGAGAATAAAATGAATGGCGAGAGAGGTTAAGCTCCACTAATTGTTGATAGTGTACCAAGTGTTAATTAATTATCTTTTTTGATAAAGTATATCTAGGGGTGAAAACTGACCATATCAGCATGGTTTTTGAGCAAAACCGACGCCGACCAATGGAAGGGATTTGTATGGAAGAACCGAATGGACTGGCCGATGGGGAGGAAAAATCCCAGCCGTATCGACTCCGGCGGTTCTTTGGCTGTTCTTGGTCGATTCTCAATCCCCCTAGAGCCGAGGTTCGTCTAAGAGAGTAGAGAGAGGAAGTGTTGCAGTCTGAGAGAGGAGAGAGAGAATGAGAGAAATTGGAGAAGAAGAGGGGAGGGGAAGAAGACACGCTCAAATCGAAACGACGTCGTTTGGTTTAAAATCAAACGGCGTTGTTTCACTTATATATATATATATTTTAAATGTTACGTATAAAAAGGCGTTGGCATCGTATCACTTATATTTTTTTTTTATACGTTAGGTTTAAAACGATGTCGTTTCACTAAACTTAAGTGGAACGGTGTCTTTTTAACGACGATATATATATAAAAGAGTTGTGCTAAATGTACTTACACTTTTTCTCACAATTTTACTTACAAGACTCATTTTGTTAGTTTTATTTTGAAATTCAAATTATGAATCAATAACTGACATGTGGAGAAGTAAGTTTTTTGTAAATTTTTCTTAAGTAAATTTAACATTTTCCATATAAAAAAATATAGATTTATTTAATCGGCCAGTTTGGCGGTTTGAACTAACCGGAACCAAACTGGCCGACATTGGTTTTAAGGAATTTCTACAGCCGGCCGACTGCTTCTTTGCCGGTTCTGTGCTGAGGCAATCGATCTGCGTCGGGGCCGGCCGGTTTCGTCGGCTGCTGTACTGCCCTAAGTATATCCATGTGATAATTATACCATATATGAAAATGAAAATGAAACTGAAACTGAAGCGCTGAATACAAGGATAAATGTGTATATATAGAGTCAAAATCTAACTAATAATGGTTCTGCAATTGTGAAGCAACTCACAAATGAGCCAGTGAATTAACTATCTAGCCTAAACAGGGACACGTTTGTTTTCTGGTCTGACACAGCAGCCCTATACCATAGGCATCTATTCCATTTCAGTGGCAGAAATACCAGTAAAATGTCACAGATTTAAAAGTTCTTGCTCAGGGAATTAAGAATCAAGAGTAAATGAACTGAAAGTATTTTCTAAATTAGTGCACGTATGCATTATAAAGCAGGTGATGCCCGCAAAGGTGAGAATATCAACAAGCATATATAGCCTTGAAAACATACCTGCACTGGAACTAGAAATAATCAGAGTACTACGTCAGCCAACTTCCACAATTTTAGAAAGTTGGATACAACATTCCAGCTAGTATACAAGATAAGAAATCTCAATTCAGTCTCCAAAAATTGGTCCTGCTTTGTTTGCATCTCTAAGTTGATATGACAATGAGGTGGAACAAGCCAAACAATGGCACATGGAGCTGCTTGAGAGAAATAAAGCTGGGGTCGCATTGGAAGACCGTTCAAATGGCCTTTTACATCACTCAAACAGTAGAAAAATGGGTTCAGACAAAATTTATCTAAGGAAAAGCATGGGAAGCATTGTTCAACTGATGTTCAAACAGAATGCTTCGTGGAAAGGGTGTGAAACTATAGTTTGAACGGAACCTACTAAGGGGTGTAACAAGTCAATTTTTAGTGAGTAGGGTGACATCAAACCTTGGTAATTTAAATTTAAATTGAGCACAAGTCAAGATTGAGCCTACCATCAAGTTACATTTGATGTTTATGAACAAGTGTATATGGGTTGGGCTGAACTTTACACGAATTGTATCTTTTAATAATCAATCATAATTTCGTTTTTACGAACGGTTCATTTATTTCAAGCCAAACTCGAGTTTGACCGAGTTGATCTCGAGCTGCTTGTGAGAAGTCTTGTTCATTTACAGCCTTAGAACCCAGATAGTGTGCCTTGTTTGATGTAGCATTGGAATAGGCTTCCCGTGCGCATACTAATCCAACGCATTGCAGTTTAGTTATGTTTCCTTCATTATTTTCAAGGGCATATTCGTTAATTTCTTTGTTTTAGGAGCCTAGGGTTTTGAGATTGTAAGCACATAGAGAGATCTCCAACATTATTCCCAAAAACAAAACGCAAATTGAGATTTGTTTCCATCATTCTTTTATCTCCTTGTGGATTCAAGGAACAAGGAAAAAGAAAGTACTCCTTTCTTTCTACCATATGCTGCGTCAATTGGAATCCAAATTCACAGCAGGAATTATCTACCATCTCTATGGCTTCTGTTAGAGTACATAGTTGTAATTAGTGTAACTTATGAGGGTATAATTGTCATTTGTATGTAGTATGTATATGCTGTTGAACATCAATGAATAACAAGAAGAAGTATTCTCTCTCTATGTTTGACTACATGGTATCAGAGAGTTGAGTAGTCGGTTGGTGGTGGTTGTGCAACGGAGCTAGTGGTGGTTAGTTGCGTAGAGTGGTTAGTGGTGGTTAGTGTGGTATCGTCGTCGTTATCTATGGTGGTTAGTGTTGTTTTTGTGGTGGCCGGAAGATGTTTTCAAGGTGTTTCTGGTGACCTCAGGTGCCATCTCTGGTATTGGGCATCAGAATCGAGCTCGCTAGCGTTGTCTGTGCACTCCAATGAGTTTCCTGTCGTCATCGGCTGCTGGAAGGTCTATTTATCGCCGGTGACATTGAAGTCTCGGGGTGTTTGGTTGTAGGTCTCAACTATCCAATCCTCGACTGCGTATGCCCCCAACCTGAAGTAAGAGCTTATTCCTATCTAGAATAACAACAGTTTGGTAACAAGAATACAGCAAACCAACTTCACTTATCCTAGTTTAGGATAACTTATTCCTGTTTAAGGTCAGTTTTTAAGCCGGTACCGGCAATACCCAACACATACCCAATACAAGCCAATATAATCCAATACAGGCTGGTTCAAACTCGAAACAGACCGGTTCAGACCCGAAACATAGCAGTTCAGACCCAATATAGGCTGATTCCACCCAATATAGATCCGAAATTTGGGTTCTTCAGCTGGGTTTCTACTTTTCCAGATTGTATTTCTCAGTTTTTCATCCATATATCATATTCTGTGTGGATTTTGTCTCCAAGTTGAATTGTTGTGATACTTTTCTCCATGGCAACTACATTTGAGTCAGTGTCTCTTGCACCAAACTTTAATATGCTTATGACTTCGGTGAAGATGAATGAAAAAAACTATATGCTATGGTCAAAATCTGTTGGAATGTTTTTGAAAGGCAAGGGTCTTATTCGTACCCCCTTGGTTGATCCAATGTCTGACTCAACTGGTTCTACATTTGCTCAATGGGAGTAAGAAGATGCTCAAATCTTGTCCCTGATGTTGACCAGTATTGAGCCTAATATTTGCACTAGCTTAATACATTTTGACACCGCTCAAAAGGTATGGAGGCATCTCAAACATATGTATTCGGGTGCTGGGAACATAATCCGTATTTATGAATTGTGTAAGCAATTCTTTGGGTTGGAACATGGTACTTTGGACTAGAAGAGTATTATTCTCAAGTGATGAGCATATGTGAAGAACTCAAAATGTATCAACCTATCACTTTTGATGTTTCAAGTATGCTACAACAACGTGAAGAGTTTAGTGTTGTTTGGTTTCTTGTTGGCTTAAAACCTGAGTATGAGTCGGTGCGTTCTCAAATTTTGGCAAGTCCATAGCTTCCCTCATTTCCTGATGTGTTCACTCGACTTCAGCGAGTCACATTATCTTGTCATAAGACCTTGATAGTGGAAGCAATTTGGGTCTGAATGAGTGCGAAAAAACCTTTGAAAACGGAAAATACTTCACTCTTAGTACGAAGAAAATAGATCCAAGTGAATCTACTGCAATCGTCAATAAAAGTAACAAAATACTTGTAGTGAGCATGTGATATAACCGGAGATATACCCCAGACATCACTATGAGTTATATCGAACACCTGAGAGGCATGAGAACCAGATTGTGGAAATGGTAATACTTTGCTTTTGGCCAGTTTGCAAGTTGTACAATCAAAAGAACTCATTTCTATTGAAACTGAATTTTTATTGTCAATAGCACCAGATTTAAACAAAGTTTGAAGAACATGAGGATTGGGATGACCTAAACGACGATGCCAATCTTTAATACTCATTTTGACAACATTACAAGAAATAAAAGAACTAGACTCAAGGAAAGCTGCACTAGGATTTATTGGAAATAGCCGACCCTCCTTAGGACCTCTCGCGATCATGCTCCCGGACACTCGATCCTGTATAACATAACCAGAAGATGACAAGAAAATATTTCAATTATTTTCAACAAGCTGTCCAACTGAAAGTAAACTGGAGGAGAGGTTAGGAGAAACTAAAACATTTCGAATGATATTAGATACATCACCTACGGCAGAAATTGGTAGTGAACTACCATTTGCCGTGTGTATTTTGAGAGGACCATCATAGGATCGAAGGTTATGTAATGAAGTAAAATTATTAGTCATATGATTGGAGGCACCAGAATCTATTAACCAAGAAGTAGGGGATGGCTTAGGATTACCTGAGAGGCCTAAAGCAGAAAAGGCAGAAAGAATCATTTGTTGTACCATATCAGCAGTAAGAGTAGTAGAACTGGAACCAGCAGGAACTGAAGCATGAGTGGCGGCAGCAGGAGCTGCGGAAGATGTACCCGAGAGATCAACCAAGGTGGAATAGGCACGCTCTTGCTTTCGAGGAGGCCGGATTGGACAATCTTTGAAAATATGTCCTGATTTTTTGCAGTAATTACAAAATTTCTTCGGACAGTGGGTGGCAATGTGACCAAAACTCTTGCAACTATAGCATTGTGTAGTGCTATAGTCTCGGTCTTTGGATCTTCCTTGGGCAGTAAATGCCACTTGAACAGGAGGAGTTAGGTGTTGTTCCATTCTACTCTGAGTAAATAACCTTTGCTCCTCTCGAAGCAAATCGCCCAAACAAACATCAAGAGAAGGAACGGGGTCTCTATTCATCAACTGAGAACGAACTGATTCGAACTCTGGACGTAGTTTCATAAGAAACTGATCCCTCCTACTGGTTGCATGCACACTTTGCACATGAGGAAGACCAGTGGCAGAGATAGAGGAATACACAATATCAGTGTATTCAGCTCATAGATTTGAAAAACCAGAATAGAATTCCTCTACAGATAAGACACCTTGAGAAAAATTAGCCATCTCAAATTCTAATTGAAACCTTCGAGCGGAATTATTCTGAGTATAGATCCTCTTTAAATACTCCCACATAGCCTTGGAAGTTTTGTTGGGACGTAGATTGAGAATGATGTGAGGCTCCATAGAGCCTAGGATCCAAGACATGATCTTGGCATCCTTACTCTCCCATTTAGCCAACTCTGTTGAACTTTCTGGGGCTGGAGTCTTACCATTAACATGACCCCAGAGTTCTTTACCCTTTACAAGAAGTTGAAAATGAAATGCCCAAGCAGAATAATTTTTACCATTAAAACGAATGCACAAAGAATCAGATTTTTCAGATGCCATATGGACAGACCTTTTAAATGTTGAGAGCCAAGATTGAGTTGAATTCTGAAACAAGAACCGTGGAGGACAAGAAGCCAAGAAAAAGACACTCCAAGATTATTTATTTATTTCTTTTCTTCACCGATCGGCAAGGTTGAACTCGAACAATGAACAGCAGCAAACCCACAAGAAGCTGAGTGCTAGAACGATGCAATCTCTCTTGCCGAAAGCACAGAAGACGTTGACTTACCCCCTAGACCACCCAGACAGTGTCGATTGTCACACGAGATGCAGAAACAGCTGTTGAAGATGCCGATAAAGGAAGTTTGAATGTGTAGATAACCACGAGAGGAACACGAGAGGCCAAGATCACCTCTGATGACGCCGATACACACGAGAAAGAAAATCAGGATGGCACAGAAGTGCCGAGAATCCTTCAGACAGAGTACGCCGATACACACGATGGTATCTGATGACGCCGATACACACGAGAGGAACACAAGAGATGAAAGTCACCTCTGAGTACGCCGATAAAGAAGCTCTGAAGGCACCGAAAGAGAACCAAGAAAAGAAGAAGCAGTCACAATGGCACAGAAGTGCCGAGAACACCCAGACGAAGAAGAAGACGCGGGAGAAAAAAAAAATTCGAAGAAGGCACGTTACTTAGTAACCTGCTCTTGATACCATGTCAATAATGCCGTGTACCCTCTTGATGTATTCTTCTCATTTAAATAGACAAATAGTTCTGAGGTTACAAAGATAGGATTTGGATAAAATCTCCAACTGACTAACTGACTAACTAACTAATTGACTAAATGATTTTATCCAAATAAGTAATTTAAATACAAGATAACTATAAGAAAACATATCCTATTTAGAGAACTGCAGAAAACATTTCCTTTGATATATCTAGACAAGGATCTCAGTTGTCTTCGGATCAGAGTAATGAGAGATCTGCTTTAGTTGCCTCCTATGTCGCTCCTGGTGGGTGTGGAGACCAGGGTGGTAGAGGTGCACGTGGGGGATGTGATGCCAGAGGTAATCGTACTCAAGGTCGTGAATCTCGTAAGTACACCCATTGTGATCGCACTAACCACTCGGTGGACTATTGTTGGGATCTACATGGTAGACCATCTGGGCCCGTTAATCAGTCCATTTGCCAAGATGGTACATCACCGTCAACAAGCTCCAACCTAACTCCAGAGATGAATAGCATATCGAAGGATGAGTATGATTAGTTTATGAGTCGCACACAGGAGGCTTCATCTTCCATAGCTACTCTTGCCCATTCAGGTACAGCGTCCACATGTCTTGTCTCATCTACTCAAGATCCATGGATCATTGATTCAAGAGCTAATGAACATCTGACCGGTTTGTCTTATTCCTTATCTAAGTTAGATACTATGACATTTCTACACCCTTTGTGAAGTCTGCTGATCAAGTTGCAGATATGTTTACCAAACCACTGTGTTATAGTCAGTTAAAGCTTATTTGTTCCAAGTTAGGTTTATATGATATATATGCTCCAGCTTGAAGGGGAGTGTTAGAGTATATAGTTGTAATTAGTGTAACTTATGAGGGTATAATTGTCATTTGTATGTAGTATGTATATGTTGTTGAACATCAATGAATAACAAGAAGAATTCTCTCTCTATTTTCAACTACAGCTTCCAACAATGAACAACATTGATAATGTCTTGAAGTTAATGCTCTAGAAGATCACCCTAATGAAATTAAACTCTGAAGTGGCATGTTCACCAACAGCAACAGCATATACAACTGTAGATGAAGATTTTTTTTTTTTTTTATCGATAAATAAGATTTTATTGATAAGAAGAATAGACAAAAGCCCAAGTACACAAGTCATATACGAGAGCAACGCCTAGGAGTGATGTTCTAGTGATACAAGAGCAAATTTCAGATACCCAAACCTCCTTATGAAATTGAAGAACAAACGGTGGCCTATTTTACCAGATGACATTTGAACACATCATTCACCCCACCCCATAGGAAATCCCATAGTACTTTCTCCATATGGTAGGCCACTTTTGATGGAAGCAGAAATAAAGCAAGGAAATAGGTTGGTAAATTGGAGAGGGTACTTTTGATGAGTGTGACTGCCACCTTTGGATAAGTACATCCGCTTCCAACTAGCAAGTTTCCGATCCATTTTTTTCTAGGAAATCATCTCACATAGACATCGATTTGTAATGAGCACCCAACAGGAGGCCAAGATATTTCATGGATAAATGAGATATTTTACATCCCAAGATGGAAGCCATACCATCCACCTTATACTTGCCCCACCGGAACTACGTTTGATTTGCGCAAGTTCACCTTCAATCCAGAAACAACTTCGAACCATAGAAGGAGAGCCCTTAATGCATGGATATGATCCTGGCTGGCCTCACAAAATAACAGGGTATCGTTGGCAAATGAGAAATGAGATATATTGAGAGAGCTAGTATTTGCCTCCCCCATTGAGAAGTTGGATATAAAACCCCCCTCCACAACACCGGAGATCATTTTGCTAAATGCTTCCATTATGAAAACAAATAGTAATGGAGATAAATGCTTCCATTACGAAAACAAATAGTAATGGAGATAAGGGATACCCCTATCTCAATCCCCATGAGCACCAATTCACCTCGAAACCGCATCTCTCGAGCATATAGAGTAAGAAGCTCCAATTGGTCGATCACAAGCCTTTTCCATATTTAGTTTGCATAGAAGCCCTAGCTCTCCCGACTTGAGTCTACTATCCAAGCATTCGATGGCAATAAGCACTGATAGAGTATTTGCCTCCCCTTCACAAAGGCATTTTGGGGCTTTGATATTACTTTCTCTACCACCATGCTTAACCTATTTGCAAAAACTTTTGAGATGATTTTGTACATCCCACTCACCAAGCTAATGAACGATAATCTTTAACTTCAACTGCACCCGATTTTTCTGAAATGAGCAATGAAGGTTGCATTGATACTTTTTTCGAACCTTCCATTTTCATGGAATTCTTGAAAGACTCCCATGATATGACCCTTGATCACTTCCAATAAGATTGAAAGAACACCACAGTGAAGCCATTTCAGATCTGGAGCTTTAGCCAATGTTTTGAATACCGTACCGGATGCCGTACCGGTTGAGCCATTGTAATGAAATATTTTGATACCACTACCGTTTCGTGTACCGTTTCAGGATAGTCGATATATGAATAAATTATATATATAAATGTATATATATAAATTATATTTTAAAATAATAGTCTATATATATAAATTATATATAAATACATAGATATATAAATTATAAATAGTCTAGTCTGAATTAGGAGTCAAAAAATGAGCTTGTAGTTTGAAAATATGAAAAAAAAATAATAATAAGGCCGAAATATTGGTCGGTACAGACCGGTACACAGGCCGGTACGGCCTATATTTCAACCGGTACGAAACACATGGTGTACCTGTACCGGTCCAGTGGCCGGTACGGAAAATACTGGTCGTACCGGCCGGTACGGTACGGTATTCATAACCATGGCTTTAGCACCCACCAAGCTTTTTAACACTTTCCAGACCTCCATTTCTTCAGAAGGCCTCTCATGCCATCCTTTTTCTTGTGAGTCAATAGTATCAAAGGTAAGTCTGTCTAATCTCGGTCGCCAAGAAAATTGTTCAGAAAGCAAATTCTCATATTAGTTGATAATGTGATCTGTGACCTCAGGTAGGTTAGAGATAAGTCACCCTATTCGCCAACAACGTATCTATGGCATTGTTCCTAGCCACCTGATGAAAGAATTTGGTACATTTATCCCCTCTTTCAAACATAGGGCTCTGATTTTTGTCTCCAAGATATATCTTCCACAAGAGAGACCCTCTTAAGTTCTACAAACACATAAAGTTTTTTGAGCCCTTTCCACTTCTGCCATTTCCCTTACCTCCAATATGTTCTCCAATCCCTTAAATTCCTCTAAGAGTAGCTTCTTTTGGCCTTCCACATTACCAAACACAAGTTCATTTCAGCCCTTCATGTCTTTTTTCAGTGCCTTCAATTTACATGCCAAAATATAACTTGAAGTTCCTTGGAATTGATAGGAAGTCCACCATCGTTTGACTCAGTCAATAAAGCCCTTTGATTTCAACCACATGTTCTCAAATTTGAAGTACCTTGGACCTCCGTTTATTCCTCCATAGTCAAGAATGATGGGAAAGTGGTCTGAACATAGTCCGGGAAGTCACTTTTGAATGAGATTCGGATAATGAGTTTCCCAATTAGAGGAGACCAAGAATCTATCAATCCTTGACCAAGAAGGATGTTCACAGTTGCTCGACAAAGTGAAGGAGCCACTACAAGAGGAATATCTAATAGATCTTGATTAGAAATGTTATTGGAAAAGTCTAACAATGTTGAATTGTAGTTGGAACCACACGATCTTTCACTCAGTAAAAGAGTGACATTAAAATTACCACCAGTACACCAAGGCATGTCCCAGATGGTACATAGCCCGACCAACCCATCCCATAATAGTCTTCTTGGTTGATCTATATTAGGACCATAAACACCTGCGAAGGCCTATTGAAAGCCATCCTCAACATTCTTAAACGACTAAGCCACCGTGAAATTCTCCATGCCATCCTTCACCTTTTCCACCACCCGTTTGTCCCACATCACTAGAATGACCCCTGAGGCTCCATTGGACGGTAGATAGTGCCAACCCACCTAATTACATGCCCATAAACTCCTAATGATGCTTAAAGAGATAAAATCAAATTTCGCTTCTTGTAAACATTTAATGTCACCTCACCACTTGTGAAGTTGATTTCTGATTGCAAGGCGCTTCTCCTTCTCATTTAGCCACCTTACATTCCAAAAAATGATTTTTGGCTTCATTGTTCAATCTTTAATCAGTTTCGATTGCCCCATCATTAACTATCCAGTTAAGCCATTCTAGCTCCCTAGCTCTTTTCTTAGCTGAGTTGATCTCACCAAATGGGCTAGCTATAGATGTCGAAATTTTGTCATCATCAGATTTGATTTAAAGATCAGGTTATTCCTAACATGGTTAAGCTTGGTAACGGATGGGTTTAGCCTTACAATCAGCCCCTCTTGCAATGATCTCAAGGACTAAAGGGCCATAATATATGCAGCATCCCTTTCATATGCACATGAAGAGGATTTTGAAATTTCCTCTAAAAGAATTATAAGAAGTTAAAGATTAAAAAGGAGTGGTATTATGGCTGAAGAAGTTGTTTACCTTAAAACAATCTTGAAGAAAGCAAAGGTCAGGAAGCTGATGGGTTGTCTTCAAAGCCTGAACCACAACCCTCATGTGATAACCTTGTAGAGGAATATTGTTTGCCATAATGTCAGGAAACTGATTAAAGATTGGGAATCCATCCAATGCTCGAGAAAAGATTTAAACAAGTTGACAACAACCGACATACATGTGCAGATTAGATTGCCCAACAGAGTTTGATAAAATTCCCAAAGGACCAATTATAACAAAGATTCACTTAAAAGAAAGTTCGATATTTATCCAAACGAGAAAAAAATGATACTTGGTTCTATTTGGGAAGAATTTATGAAGCATTATTATTATGTCAAGTTTCTAGAAATACTTGGCTTACATTTAGCCAATATTTGGAAGAAGATAATGGTGCATTAAGATTGTTGCATGTAGTCTGTCAACTATTGTTTATGTCGCAAATTGAAGAATAATTTTCAAGCCCATGTGGTTAAAAGTATAAGCACTTACTGGCATTCTAAGCTACAATACTATTGCTTAACTTTTGCGAGACGACAAAAAATAAGTGCGGTAGGTGTTACATGGGGTTCTAATAGATTAAAGAAGATTAGCATCAACTTGAGGATGAGTTTTTATTCAAGTGGATGGAGCAGACAAAGGACCAATCAAATGGCATTCATTTTCAAAAGGTAGACAAATGGGGTCAGACAAAATGCATCATGAAAAAGGTTTGCAAAGCATTGACCAAATAGTTAGAAAGAATGCATTATGGGAAGGGAAGGGCATGAAATCAACATTAGAAAGGAAGCCGAACAATGTATCCTTTGGAAGTAGCATTCGGATAGGCCTCAAACAGGTATACTAATTGCAAGTGGCGGCTAGGGCATTGTTACTTTTGTTTAATTATTTTCAAGGGTTTATCACTAATTTCCTTCTTTTGGGAGCCTAGGATTTGGAGACCATAAATATGTAATTTTAGAGAGAGCCTCTATATCACTCCACATAATTCTAATAAAGTTGAGTTTTGTTTCCATCACTTCTTTTCTCTCCTTCTGGATTCAAGAAACTCTAGGAAGGAGGTGTTCATCTTCTCACTTTCCAATTTCTGCTACATCAGACATTAAGGCGTTCAGTTGTAATCTACTAAAGCATATACATTTTTATTTATAAGTAATAATATCATCTATATATATATATATCGATAGGAGTAACCAAGTACACTGGATGTATACAAGAAAACACCTAGCCCAGACAAGAGAGCCCCTAATGACCCAAAATCCCAGACCTACCCAAAATACAAGAAGCCCGAATTGGAATGTAACACACCTCCCCAACCCCAACCCCAACCCCTTGTTTCCATAAAACAAGGGGGGTGGGGGGAGAGAGAAAGAAAGAAAGGGAATATGAATACAATTGATGCAAAATGTCTACTTGTGAAGCTTTTCTAAAAAGTTCCAAGCAACTAAAACTTAAGAGTGTAATTTGCTATCTTTTATCGGTTGCTACTTTGCCATCAAAGCCGTTAATAAGGAAAGGGGAAAAAAAGAAAAAAGACAAACCATTTTTGGAAATATAAAACTAGCTAAAGGTAAAACATATTGCAATTTCTAAAGGACTAAGAGTCTAAGACGTTAATGTAAAGTTTCACAAATCTCACAAATATCTGATGCCTGTTACACACTCTACTTAGGGTTTGTCAACATGATCATCATGATGGTAGAGCACCATGTCTTCATAATGTTTCCCAAATGTCATGAATTGGATTAATGCATAAATTTAAATTTACCAGATTAACATAACATCTTATATATATATATATCAAGCTTGCAATGCTTAACCTCCTTGCAGTTTGTCCTAGGGGTGAATGTCATAGAGGCTGAAACAGTGATACAATCATGCAACATAAAGGGGCTCATAAATCAAATAGAGAGCAATCATATGTCAGCCGATTCTCCGTTGTAATCTATGAAGTCTTTTGTTTTAATAACCTCCTAATTTTTTGTCCCTAATGCAACGCAACACAATACTTAAGTTAGATCTACAAAGCAAACACAATTATATCATCAGAATGGGAGTGGCCTTCGATCAGTCCAAAATGCAGTATTAGCATGCTATAGAGTAGCAACAAGACTGTGCCTTCTGACCTTCCATAATATCTCATTAATAGAAGAGTTTAATGATCTCTATGACCTAATTTGTGCAGCGAAAAGGGACAAAAGGCACTTGAATTTTGATATTCATGAAGATCACTAAGTAGAAAGCATTTGATGATGGAAAAGAATGAAGGGGTAGAAATTTAACTCTGAGACACATGCAATAAGCAATATTAATATGATTATTTTGAACTTGGCTTTATCTTCTCAACAACTCCTTGCCTCCAATGTTTGCAATATATCACAATGTAATGACCCAAGAAAAACCCAAACTGCATTCGGGTCTATACTACAAAAGGACTAGTCAATGATACAACTAAAACCCCTTATAGTCATTATAAAGTGTCAAAACTTCTCACTCCCAAGCACTATGGGATCCAATTCACCATCTTTCTGCATTCAATTTGGGGTATTACAGTCTTTCCCCCCTTAAATCTCTAACATCCTCGTCGAATCATTCCATTGGTCGCAAAACTCAAAACCTACACTTCTGGTCGGCATTAACTCTGATGCCATTTGTAATGACCAAAGGAAAGCTCAAGTAACATTAAGTCTTAAAACCTAGTCATGATACAATTTTAGTCTTTTAGAATCACCCTAAAGGGCAAGAACTTCTCTCTCCCAAGCAATGTGAGATCACATTCACTACCTTCCTATACTTAGTCTGAGGTATTACCACTTTAATGTCGTCTACGCAATAACCTTCACATATCTTAAAACCTATATGTATAATGCAAATCTTCTAGGGAAACCAAAAATAGAAAAGTAAATTTGGAGATTTTGGATACTACAAGAGTGTCTTGTCATACCCTTTCTTGTGGTAGGTAAGAATGTGTTGTTGTACAACAAAGACACGCTAAGTAAAATGATGAGTAACAGATAAAATGGGAAGAAGGGGCCTATATATATCATAGCATTGTATAACATTGGACACCATACAAGCTAAGAAAAATCTAAGTAATGCCCTGCAGACTGCAAGCCAAAGATGATGACGGACAGCTAGACCCTTAACTCAAAAAGATTATATGCAGAAATAAATTATATCAATACCCTGGAGAAGCAGACCCATTTGACACAAGGGGAGATGGTGGATGTCTTCCTGGTAATGGTATTTGCAATGTCTTCAAAGCAAACATTTGAAAATCCGTGGCCAGGCCATTAATCCTTTTAATGTCAGCTACCTAATTCAATATGAAATTTCCATTAGATGAAAGAAAAGATCATATCTGATTATCAGCTCAAAAAGTGACTCTTCATGCATTTTGGTAGAAGCAATTATCACCAAGCAATCTAATTCATCTGTTCCTCAGACAACCACTGATTCATCTCAAACAGTTTCCAGCACCATTATGTTTGTAACTCAAAATTACACAAACACATCAATTTAAATATGTTTCATGCACAATATCTACTTTTTTACCTCATATTTAAATAGCATGCATTATACAGAAACAACGGTTATTCGTCAAAGGTATTATATTGTAGGAGAATGTGGGCAAACCAGAACGGTGTAAATATATTATACTTCCTTAAACAGATGGTGTACATTTTTTCTAAAAGGATGGTGTACATTTTTTCTAAAAGGATGGTGTACATTCAACAGTCAGTACAACAAAAATAAGCCTTTGTCCAAAATACTTGGAACCAGTCCAGTATGTCATTAATCATGGTTGTATTGCTTCAGTAATGTTCATCTCCAACAGATAGCTACCCTATTCTTTTTTATTTTGATTGGATCTGGGTGTCAAGGAATAGCGTCCCAACTAATGCAGGGGGTGCACAGGCTCTTGACAAGATGTTTTCCACAAGTGCATCTTGGGTAATTCAAGGGGAAAGTCTCTTAGTCCGATGGCCCCTAGAGATAGTTTGCATCCAAGAGGATTTGAACCTTAGACCTTGGGGGAGCACACCCCCAAGCCCAAGGCCTTTACCACTTGAGCCAACCCCTAGGGGCTTAGCTACCCTATTCTGTGGTGCATGAAACAGGGCAGGCCAATTTCAAGTTGGAGCAGAAAAATTTAAGGACTCCAGTTGCTGTTTTCGTGCTGCAGAAGAAAGCAACAGCATGGAAAGGGGAGCATTCACCACAGAATAGTCAAAGAAGGGGCACATGTGGAGAGAAATGAGCAAGCTCTCAATTAGTTGTAGGAGTCTGCCTGTCTAAGAGTCAGTTTTTATCTATCATTTATTTATTTATTTTATTGGCACTGGGTGTCCGAGAACAAAGTCCTGACTAAATGGTAAAATTTATCTATCATTTATTTGATGAGTTATTATTATATTTTCAAGTCAGTGTGTTGAGTACACCATCCACATTACTTAAAATGTAAGATTTGATTTGTAAGATTTAAATTTTAAAATTTATCTTCCAAATCAAATTATGTCATCTAAGCACTTTATTATATGTGCTCTATACACCGGCTTGCAAATAGAATTTTTCTCATTTGATTCCTTTAGTTGCAACATGGAGTAGTTAGAGAGAAACATGCAAGGAAAGTGGTGCGGTGGAATTAGAGGTGCTCTGTTAGTGGTGAGATTGTGTTTGTTACTTATCCTTAAAGTCTTGTATTAATCTGTTCATGATCAATGACAACGAGTATGAGAAACTAATCCAAAAAGCCTAATACGTTTACTGGTCTTATTTCCTTCAAATTTCCTGCTTGTTAGATCCACATTAAGGGTCAACCGGAGTTTTGGGCAAATGAAGCGATTCCTTACCGATTGCATTAAAACTTGAACAGCACTATTGATCTTGCAAGTTCCAAAACACAAAACTTGACTGCAAAACTACTGGTTTCGCCTATATGATCCAAAACTTGGCTTAATTTTCTACAAATATACACTCCCCTACCATTAAAGGCGGAAAAACAAAGTGGGTACGCATTTTGCATGCAAAATATGAGGGCGATAGTCGAAGGCATTAATGAAATGAAATGAAATGAAATGGGAATATTCAAAAGAAGCATGACCTGAAATCATACTTGAAATAATGAAAAAAAAGGAGTTCAGAGTACCTCAACACCGTACTTGATGGCTACACCGGCGAGGGTGTCCAACTTGGACACTTGGTGCTCTATATAGTTCGCCCCATTTCCTCCTCCACTGCCATTACCATTACCATTCGAAGGAGACATATCCTCCAATTCCCTTATTCTTCTTTTACTTCGTATTCTTATTATTATTATTCTCATTCGTCTTATACCCCCACCGACAACCCTTGCAGTGATCTATCACCCAACCCCACTCCCAGCTCGATCCAAATATTTGTAAAGACAAAAACGAGTGCTCAGTTGCCAGAGATGAAGACTTTTTTTTAATATTATTTTTTAAGAGGAGGAAATAATTTACCCAAAGAAATAAAATAAACAAATATTTGAAAATAACAAGAGCAAGTGGTATTTAAAAAAAAAAATCATTAAACCTCCCAGGAGGATTAATTAGGCTTAATTCCACATGCAACTGCAACAGTGAGAAAATCTTGAATTTCTTTGTATTATTTTAGAAAAATTTTACTCATCATTTCTACATGTCATATTTATTTTTATCTTTATTTTATTTTTTCTCTCTTAATAAATGTGTAGTATATGGATGATGAGTTGATGAATTCAATTAGTTTAAGAAGAATAAATTAAAAATAAATTAAAAAAATAAAAATATATTAAAATAAGTGTCATGTGTAAGATGATGAATAGCAAAACTCTTTATTTTATACTTTTTGCCCCATAGCTACTCTCACCTAGGAAGATTAATGTTAAATACAATTTTAAGATATGAAAATCTAGTGTATTTTTTTTAAAAATAAAAAATAGAGATGAGATGCGTTGACATTAAAATAAAAAATTAAATAAAATTTTTTATGATATGTTTTTTAATATTATTTTTATTTTAAAATTTAAAAAGTTGAATTGTTTATTTTATTTTATGTAAAAATTTTAAAAAAATTATAATGATAAGATAAGTTAAATTGAGAGAAATTACGAAAAACAAACGACGCTTTATTTTCAATCATTTGCTGCAATCATGTCCTCCATCAAAAATAAATTTAATAATACAAAACTACCTTCCATTTTATATAAAATTGCAAACTAATCATAAAATAGTGGTAAGTAGATCATTTCTTCTAGAAAATTCAAAAGCTACCTAACAAGGCGTGTTGACGCTCAAACCAACCCAAAATTTTAAAAAAAAAAAGGATTTTTTTTAATGATATTATTTCAAAAAGATCTTGTCATTACATCTAAGATAAAGTGTGATGTATTCTTCCTTTGAACATTTTATTTCGAAGCAAATATGTTAGTTTCAATTGAAATGAAAAATCCGTACCTCTTACTAGCTTATTTTGGAAAGAGATTTAGCCTGGTTTATTTTCAGAAAACATCTCATCTCATCTAATTATTATAATTTTTTCAAACTCTACTATAAAATAAAATAAACAATTCAACTTTTTCAAATATTAAAATAAAAATAATATTAAAAAATATATTCTAACAATATTTTATTCAATTTTTTAACTTTAATATCAACTTATTTCATCTCATATCTAAAAACAAACGAGTAATTTAAAGTTTCAATTGAGTAAAGTTTCAAATTAATTCAAATACATGTTTGATTATGATATAAATATGAAACACCTACTTGGCACAATTGGGCTTAAAAATTAAATAAAATAAAATTAGATTTAATTTCAGAACATGCAACTTTCATACAATTTCTTTAAATCTAAAATTATTCTATTATGTATTTCAAAATGAAATATTTTGTATCATATTATTCTAAGAATCTAAATCGTGCAGCTGGCAAACGCGTGGGGCCGGCTTTACCTCACCGTCAAGACTTCCCTTGGATCTATTCAAAATTCATGTCGACTATGGTACTTCGAGAGTCCATCATTCTTGTCTTTATATAATTATTTAGGATAATGCTAGCCGCAGTGAAGATGAGTATCCAAATGTGTATCGAACAGTGCCTTCTTTTAAAGTGTATGCGTTTGTAGTTTTTTAAAAGAATTAAAAAATATATATTTCGTTTGGTTACTGAACTCAATTAAGTTCAACTGAGTTCAGTCTAATTTTAAGCTGAGTCTAATATCTAAGCACTCAATTCTCAAATTATTAAACTCATCCAAACTCAAAACTTTCTTATACATGAGACTTATAACCTTTTTCAACTTAAAACATCTTTATGCTTAAGACCCACAACCTTTTTCAATTTTCTTTAAAAAGTACTAAACTCATCTTAATATCTAAATACACTTTAAACTCAGTTTAGATGGGTCCCACATAATTCTTTTCGTTACTCAATTCATTATTATTCATAAAAAATTTAACTCAGCTGAGTTCAGTTTAACATCCAAACGTAATCTACAAAAATATATTGATCGGTCCACTTTTTTAATAGACTTCATTTTCTATTTTCCATTAAAAAAAAAAGTATTTTCTATTTATTTATTAGCCTCGATCTAACAGTGTTTGTTAGTTTGTTGTTTGAGAACGTGTTGTCGTAGGTATATAGTAAACAGTCTTTGATAAGAAGGAAAAATAAAGATCTCATAGGCGGTGCCAAGCGCTGTTGATGCATTTTTCAGTATGCTTGAGACAAGCCCTATCAACCTGCAACCAAAAAGAAAGGCTCGAGGACTCGGTGGAAAATACCTCTAATGCTTAAGTTTAGAAATGAGTTATCTTTCTTAACCAACATTAGCAATGACTTATTCATCTTCATCTTCATTTTCATATTTACATAATATATCTTTAAATTCATCTAAATTGATTTATGCATTTCTAAATTTTTACATAGCTATGAATTATTTACTCTCCAAATATTATTTTTAATATTTTTTCTCTCTCCTACTTATTAAAATCAATTTTGTGAAATTTGTATTAAGATGATTTTGATATATGAAATCTATATTAAGTTGATGATACAAAGTGTTTTTTAATACATATTAATATTTATTGATAAAATTAGTCATTTTGATATATAAAATTGGTAATATTTAGATATATGTAATTTGTATTTTTGAGCATATGGTGCTAATTGTAAAATATATAAAAATAATAATAATTTTAAGAAAAAAATAATAATAATATTTTATTATTATTTGGTTCAAAGATGCATAATTCAATGTGAGGGTTTTTCTTTATATGCAAAATCAATCTTCAAAATATGTGATTTTGAAAAGAAAAATCTACGCAATCTCCTACTATTCACACAACCTCCACACACCACACTTTTTTTATTTTTATTTTTTATTAAATATTTAATATATGAATAATGAATAGAAAAATTAAATTAGTTTAAAAAGAATAAACTCAAAAAAAATATGAAAAAATATTAAAATTTTAAAAAATGTGGTGTGTAGAGATTGTAGAGATTGTGTAGCATTACTCTTTTAAAAATGCACATAAAAAAACCAATACTAGTACGAACCTATCCAGGTATTTGTATGGGTCTAGATGCCTCGTTATGGTAGGGCTTTTCTACGAGCACGACTCTTGGTGGCCGATTTTGATAAGTTACATTTTTCAGCATGAATCGACCGTTAAAAGTATCCATCTGGTACGAGTGTCTCGCTTAGATTGCTTTCTGCAGATTCATATCCCGTTGATAGCATGGTTAGCTAGGTGTTCATATTGAGAACACCTTCCCTGGACTATGCCTTGGTTGTTTTTAGAAAACTTTCATCTCATCTCAATTTTATCATTATATTTTTTTAAATTTCAATACAAAATAAAATAAACAATTTAACTTTTTCAAATTCATCTCATATTCTCTCACCTAATTATTACAACTTTTTCAAATTTTAATGCAAAATAAAATAAACAATTCAACTCTTTCAAACTCATCTTATCTCATTTTATCTCATCTCTAAAAACAAACGGACTTAATAGACCTACCCGATAGTTGAGGGATGCGAGTCAGGTGGTTGGCTTTATCACCGCACCTGTAGGGCACGTAACACAATCCTTTGCTCGCCCATAGTCATGTAAGTTCACGTTGACTGTGGCCTTTGGTCGCCTATAGCTCTTCCTTCGCCGATTGTGCCTATTTTATCCCTAACATGAAGTATCCCAGCATTATCTTCAAAAAATCCTTTATTTATGAAATCCGAAAAGCCTATATTGCTTCTTATTATTGCTTCTCTTTCCCTTTCTTCTCGGTCGAAAAATCAAAATCGGGTACGGATTGATTTAATAAATCGGCCAATAATTTTGAATTGGTTATTTCAATGTTTTAAAAAAAAAGTAATAAAAATCATATATAATACAATTGAAGCATTTAATATCATGTATAAAAAGAGAATAAAATATAAATTTATTAACTAATTTCAATAAAAATATGATATGAGTCTTAATAGTTTCAATAATCATGTAAATCATGTATTTAATCTTAGTTGTCCATTTTGCCTCATGTATGAAGATAGAGACAACTATAAGCATGTGGCAAAGGTAGTATTTTACTTAGAACCACATATTTAATATAAAATACTCATTCATTTTCAAATCTTGTTTGTTCAATTGAAGAAAATATTAAATATAATGATGAAAAGTTAATATATATTTAGTTCTATCTATTTTTGTACAAGATATTAAAAAACAAACTCAATTATAAGACACAACTTAAAAAATAAATATAGTTTTGAATCAGTTAGAATCGGTCTAGAATTGGCTATAATTGATTTGAATCAGCCTAAATCGATTGATTGAAACCATTCAGTGAACGATTCAAAAACTTCACTAAAATCGGTTCTGTTTCTAACCGATTGAGTTTGAAGATTCTGAATCCACTAGAATCAAACTGTTTTTTTGAGTCTTGACGTCAAATAACTTATTCTTCGATGCCTTCACCAGAGAAGATTGAAGCATCTTCAATTCTTATATTACTCCAGGAAATGTCCTTTCTTTTAGAGGGCTCAACACCCTTGGGATATCAATGAACATAGTGAGCTTTGCTGCTTTGCCCTTGGATGACTCGTACACTTGTAGGAAAAAAAATGTTGGAAAAGGGAAGGCCCTTGACTTCACGAGTTTCAACACTCACTTGGTAGGCTTTGCGATCCTAATTCCCTTCTCTATCTATATTGTGACGCTCCTAAACTCCACTTCTGATTTGATGGAGAATGAAACATTAGTTTATGCAACACAAGGTTACATACCCTTATTCATGATATTTAAGATGCAATACACTTAGCATGCTTCTAATAATATGCAGTAAACACAACGAATGATTTTTTTTTATCAACAGCATTGTACCAGAATAATAATCTAAAGATATTCTTACACTTCATTTATATATAACAAATCATCATTCATTCAAAATATTAAGTTAAATCATCCATATAACAAAAGTAGGGTCTCAAAACATGGACCCTCTTTAAACCTCAAAAGAGAAGCACGTAGTACTGGGTACAAGGTCCTCATCCACATCCTGTACCTCCCAAAACTTCTATGATCTCGTCCAATAATTTCAAGTTGACTTCCATAAAATGGTTGGTTAGAACAAAAAAATTCTCAAGGGTGAGAAAATCTTCACATATTAGCATCCACTAGGGCTCAAGATTCCCCTCTAGAACTCATTCGATACCTCTAACCGTCTGCCTAATAATCCCCATATAGAGCTCTATCAGTTGAAAATGATTCCCCACCGTGAACTTGGTTTCACTCGACTTAGGCCATTCGGTCGACGCCAATTTCACCCTTGTCTAGTCTGGTTCCATCGGTCTATGTTACAGCTTCTACAATTTTGAGAGAAATAGTAATTGAGACTACCAAAGTGATATTTTTGCAAATTTCAGCAAGTTATACTCCTAAGCTATTAGCAATATAATTAAGCATGAATGACAGTAACCATGACATGTATGCTTAATGGACATGGTCTTGCTTATGCAAAAACAAAACTTAATGACATCAAATGGCTTTGATGTCATTAAGTTGTGAAAGCATACTCCAATGGCATTGATATCAAAATATGATTCTCTTAGGACTTTGATCTACATGTTAACATGTTATTTTGAGGATTTATGGTGTTGATCTTAAAAAATATGAATTTATATGCATGTAAAGGGCGGAATAGGTCTTATATTTGAGGTTTTCGAATGGATCTATGTTTTTATGCAATTTTTTTCATGTGATCTTAGGTTTGATTCTTAGATCTATTTTAGGACTTGAATATGAACTATGTGATGTTATTTATTGATGATTTACCTCATGGAAGTTTTGGATTTAATGGTTTGATCACAACCAAATCTCTTAGTGCCCGATTTTGGAGAAAATGGTGAAAACTGAATGTGTTAAATTAGATTTTGTGACTTTTTGTAGTTTTAGCTTGATGATTCAAAGCATTATAGTTCTTAGAAATTTGTTATGAATATATTGAGAGTATGTTATTGGACTTTTGGAGTTCTTGGAGTTGTTTTGAAAATAGATAAAACCTTGAACATCAAGGGTTGTTCTTATGGATGAATACTTGAAGTTTTACATTGAAGAATTTGTGATTTTTTGTGATGTAAGTTTTGTTGGTTGTTCTAGTATGTTATTTGAGCATAGGATGTGATTTTTTTTATGTTGCATATTTCAGATTTAGCGTGAAAGATAGGTTTTGAAAGAATTGCAACAAAAATCAAGACTTTTAGCCTATACATGTTTTGCCCTATGTATGTTTGACCTAATTGTGTTATGTTTTAAATTTTTCTAATTAGATATTTGAATTTAACACAAAATTTACATGAGGAATGTAGATTTTGGTGAGTTTTGGAGTTAGGATGTGAAATCCTTAAATTTTAGCTTCTGACTTACTATCAAAATATTGTGTATATGTATTGGTAAGAGAATAGTTGTTCATATTGTTA
>QEOT01008737.1:157196-175716 GCA_003123785.1 Pterocarya stenoptera | reverse complement strand
TGAAGGCTGTAGGAGAGGATTGTGAACAGTGAAGAGGAAGGCTGCGAGTTCTATACTTTTTCAGATGACCTTTTTTTTTTTTTCCCTAAAACTACCGACCACACGGTGGACGCGATGCCCCCACGGTTCCCCGGTTGAAAATAGAATTTTTTATTTTGTAATCACCAATTTTGAACCGTGCCTTGATCATGTAAAAGGAGTCAAATGGGGTGGTTGAGTGTTCGAGACACCTCTAATATTCAACTCAGTAATCGGTTTCGGTGAAAGAACCAAAGAGAAAAAAGTGAGCTCAAGGTGCATGATCCCCCTTATTCAGTTTTGCACTACTTATTCCACCTTATTGGGTCTTGTCAGCTTAGTCTTGCTCGTGTTCAAGGCGGCGCATTTAATGCGATGCAGCCTTTTACCCATTGCTTAGACTAGGACGTGTCGTTGCTGGTCAGAGCCTACTTCCCTCAACTGGTTCAGGTCCGATTATTTTAGTTCATAGGCCCTGGGATATTAAAGGCACGAGCCTGGCCCAAAGAAGGGAAAGGGGAAATATTCCCTTCCAAGCCCCATCACCCATGCCAAAAACCGTAGACTAGAACTAGGCAAACTTGGTTAATGAAATTATCATACAACATATTTTACAATATATTTCACAATATATATATATATATTGTAACGTCCCGTTCTCGCAAGGGTCAGAATGTTATTCTGTGTAACTTAAAACTCACATTTCATCAATATATTACAGACTCCAAGTATAAAATTATCAGAATACTATAAAATCTCTTAATAAAATCTGTTAATTCTCAGAAATGTTCTATGAGTAATCCATTATGCTTAAATAATCATCACCCATATTCCATAATCTTGATCCTTAGCTAAACAATTCAAAATCATCTGAAAAATATTTAGAGCTAAGGGGTGAATTATCAACAAGTCAATAAGCAAAGAACATATACTAGTGTGCAAACATTTATAGAGTTCATAATGCAGAACAAGATATTTTTTTTTAGAATGTAGAGCAAAACATTTTCATTTTCAAAGTGTAGAAGCAGAACATGTTATCAAAAAATATCAGAGCAAAAGTTTCAGAAAAATATTTTTATCCAAAGTCTTTTGACATAGCATAACTGACCACCATCATACCAAAACATCATATCACATCAAAGGCCATGTTTAACCCCTGTGGTAGGGTTGTGCAAACTTCGGTAGCTAACCGAGCAAAAATAGAATGTGAATCTTCCCTTATTTATTCTTGGAGCCCTGAGTGTGCACATAGGAAAGACCACTAGAAAAACCACTTTGTTTCTAAAGTGGGTGCACCAGAAACAGAACAATTGGTACCAACCCAAACAGAAACCACTATTAGCACCCCTGGTAGGTCAAACAGATCACCATCCACAAACCCAACCTAGATTCAGAATGTCAAGCCAAAATTTTTTAAAAATCATATCATATCATATTAGAGTACAGAACATCTTCAGAACAAAATAGAATCAGATCACAAAATATAATTTATGCACAAAATTTCTTATTCTCTCTCTTTTGCACAGTTCAGAAACAAAATGCCAGAAATAAGCTCATGCATATTTTCCAAGAGGGACCTCAGTTCATTTTATTTTATATAAAGTCTAGTACAAGAACCCCGCTTACCTGAATTTCTTAGCTTATTAAAAATTCTCCACAGCAGTATTGAATGAAAATCAATCGTTACCTATAAAATTTTCACGTACTTCCGTAAATTTTCAATCAATCACGTATATCAATATTTAAGCCTAGAATAATAAAATAACCTATTTTTCCCAAAATTCTAAAATTTTCATAACCCAGTGTCTTAAAACGTTACTCTCCATACTCATTGATGACCACTTAACCTTTTCAAATAATACATTTAAAAATATCGATTGTCAAAATTTCATTCAAACTGCTTAAACTAAAATTTTAAACAGTTAAAAACACAATTAAAACTTCATTTATTCTCTTATATATAAGAAATACATTTCAAGTAAAACAGATGGCAATTAGGGTTGAGCAAAAATTTGAAAATCTGATTCCAAATCCGAGTCCGCTCCGTCTCTGAAAAGTCGGAGCCAGACTAGGATTTTGTTAGAAAGTCAGAGTTGGAGTCCAAGGAGGCATCATACCTACTCCAACTCTACTCCGACTCCAACTCTGACTGTTCAACTTCGACTCCGAATCTAAGATTGCCCTCCAACTCCGTTTCCATCTTTGCCCCCCGACTTTGACTCTGCCTCCAATTTCAAGTCCAATATTATACATATGTTATAAAAATTAATCATATATATTTAATATAACTATAACTTATAGAGTTAGTTAAATTCAATAATATATTAGTATGAGCTAATTATTATAAAACAATATACTTATACTATAATATAAATTGACTAATAATAGTTTAACATATCAAAAACTCTATGTGCAGCCACTTTTGTATACTCATTGCATATTTCACTAATGTGATTGGTTGCATTACTTATTTTTAATATAAATAACTGTTTTTGCCAATCAAATCAATGGAGTGCGTAAAGAGTATGCAAAAGTGACTGTATGTAGCAGAACTCAAAGTATATATAAACATCATACTGTTACTACAATGTAACACTAATGTATAATAAGTTAATAACATATAATACTAATGTATAATAATCAATGTATAATAACATGTACTACTAATGTATAATAATTAAAGTATAATAACATGTGTACTAATGTATAGTAACACTAATATAATAATATATAATATTAAGTTTAGTATATAATTAAGTTAGAAATAAGTTAGAAACAAATATAATAACATGTAATTAAACACTATAGTACAAGCCTATAGACAATAATTAAAATAAGTTAGACACTAATATAATAAAAATATAATGAGCTAATTACATATAATACTGTAGTATACTAATATGTAATTGTCAATAATAGATACCAACAATTTGATTTAAACCCTATAGCACAAGTCTATTTATAATAATATATAATAAAATTATAGTACATGTAATACTAATGTATAATAACACTAGCAAAAAAACTGTGGTTCTAGCCTAACACAACATCTAAAGGGGGTGAATAGGTGTTTTTCAATTATACTGAACTACTTAAAATTTTTTTCAAACAAACAATCAATCAACGAAACATCTCACAAAAAAATAATCAACACAATAATTTTGTCACGAAATGGAAACTCATTTGAAGAACATCTTTAAAATCAAAAACCAATCCTGTAAGTCATCACCTAAAATGTACTATAGAAATTTAGTTTGTTATAACTAATTTAAAAATACTCATAGGACCCTTGTAGTACTTAAATCTTGCTTGCAAGATCATGAGTGATCTACTCGATCTTTACAAGCATGTAGTTCCTGACTTCCGGTGTAACACCCCCTTCCCCAGAGTTAGGGATGTCACATTCTTACGTACATACAGCCAGACAAGAGACTTCATAATTTATTAAATCAATCTAAATAATTAATTAAAGCCTGTAACTAAATCCAATTGCTCTATCTAAGCTTGGTTAGCCTGCTTATACTGATCGTCATTCTCACCTAGGTGGTTGAAAAATATGAAATAAAACTAAAACAAATCAAAAACTCATTAAGAAACCTATCACAACATAAACATAAAAAGCGGAAAATGATTTTGACAAAAGTAAACAATTCATAGTGTAAGCTGGGAGCGCTTGAGCAACAACCTTAATTAATATACCTCTACCAGCCTATGATAGAAATTTCTCCTTCCATCGTCGCAATTTATTCCAAAGCTTTAACTTCAATTCTTGAAACGTTGAAGACTGAGCACGTCCAACAAAAGATGGCAACCCCAAATACCTTTCATGTTGTTGTACTGATTGCATATTCCAAACAACCTTGATGTTAAGCGCTTCATCCTCCCCAAAATTTTTGCTAATTAATAACTTAGTTTTCTCTAAATTTAATTGCTACCCGGATGCTTCTTGTTGGTTGAAATCGCAAGTGCACGAATAGTAACAAGTAATAAAGTGAATGAGTAAAAGTATTGTCCCACGAGAATTAAAAAATTACTGATAAGTACCAAAATTTATTAAATTATGATCTGTTTGATAATTCGAAAAGGGATGAATGGTTGAACTAGAAAATTTAAAATAACCAAACTGAGATCAAGAAAACAAGATTCTAGATTTTCCGATTCACCATAACTAATCCTATGCAAATTTCTTCATTGAATTAATTATAATTATTTTCTATTGTTGATAATCAAGTTTCTTTAATTTATTCATTAATCTTTCTCAAGCATTAACAAAATATCCCAACAAGCAAATTTTCTATATCTCTGTGAAAATTCTAAACCTGTCAAAATTCATTAAGAACAAAGAAACCTCATAAAGATTACACAAGTCCATACATATCTCTATCCTACGGATTCTTCATGGTATCTCAAACTTAGGCTAAAACAATTATCACTTCTCAATCTCGAATTGAATCCCAAATCATGTAAATGGTTATCAATCATTCACAAGCATCAAGTCCAGAATGAACTACTAAACAATATGAAACAAATGCTAAATTAATTCAATTAAAGAAATATCCACATAATCATAGTTAGGCTACATCGTAGCCCTAGAAAATAGAATTTAGTTCATAATAAAACTGAATAAAATCATAATCAAAGAGTTTAACACTAGCAATTGAAAGAGATTTGGAATAAAGACAAAAAAAAGGCAAAAACCCGAGTCTTCCTTGATGTTGGCTGCTCCGCTCGAAAGCCAAGTCATAGACTCTTGATGCTCTCTTTTTTCGTTGAAGCCATCCTCACTAAGAAAATAAAATCAATCCCCAATTTGTGCTGTCAATTCTACAGTTTTTCAAGCTTAGATTGTGGGCCCTTTTTTGCTTGTAAAACGTGGGAATTACACCAACTCTATTTCAGGAACAATTGTAGCCCATTAAGTTAGCTTTCCAACACCTTTTGAATTAGCTCAATTTGATCTTTGATGCGAGAGATATGGTGAGAATGTTCAAGACTGTGCAAACACACTTCCAATTCGGGATTTCATTAAACCCCTTTGTTTCCTTTCTTGAATGTACCAAAATGCCCTTCTTTTACACTAAACCTTATGATTCCTTCAAACACAAGAAAATAAAGAAAAATAAAATAAAATAAAATAAAAAGAAATAAAGGAAAACTAACAATTTTTATAAGTTAAAGAGTAACAAAAATCATGTAAAAATTACACTTATCAAGTTCCCGCAAAATTAAAATTTGCTAGCCCTTGAACAAAGAAAAAGAGAAAAACAACTCAAAAGTAGAATTGGTTTAATTCATAAAATCTATTACCTCAAAGATTGCCTAAAGTTTATAATACAAAGGAATTATTCAATTATCACACAAGTCCAAAAGTTAATTCAAAACTCAATTCCACCTCATTATCAATCATCTCATTCATGCATATCTATCATTCTCACTTCATTATTAGCTCCCCGGATGATTCTATGCAAACAAGTAAATATATAATGAATCTCTCATTATGAAATTGATAATTCAAATTTCATAGGCTTGCTTTTTAAATTACTCTCCACTAATGTAGAACAAAATGCTACAAAGGATCAATAGGTCTTTATTAGGCTTGTAATGTAAGGCTAAGGTGAGGGCTACAAAGAAAAGATAGGATTCAAATAAAGCAAGAGAATTTAATTTTGAAGACAAAACAAAACAAATAAAACATACTCACTTCTAACACATACACTTCTTCTCAATCCTTTGAATCTCTCAAAACACATCTCTTCACCGTACTTTCAAAGATCCTTTTTCCTTTTTCTATTTTTTTATTCAAAGGCATCTCATGTTTCTTTGAAATAGTCCCAACCCGTTGAAAATGATCACATAAATTAACAAAGTTAAAAGATTCCTTAAAAATAGAAGGCCAATAAAACCCGGATTGCAAAACTTTGCTGCTGTGTTTGCTCCACCAAAGTGGCCCCCACTTCCAATAAGTGGCAATGTCGGAGTATGCTCCCCATCTCTTATTCGGGTACACATCTCCTAATTATCTGATCTGCACAATGCTGAAATAGAAAAGGTTCCTCCAAAAAGTAATACTTTAAGTCGGAGAAGAACTTTTTCTTTTGTTGATATGCCATCCCGAGAGGTAGAATTTGCAACACCAAGTAGTTGATTATATTAGCATACCATGGAACAACCTATACAGTCATCAAACGCTCATCCGGAAATGCTTCATTAATTGGCAAATGCTGCTCATCATCTGCACCCTTAGGCTCAATCCGGGAGAAGTGATTTGCCACCAAATTTTCGGTACCCTTCTTGTCCTTGATCTCCAAATTGAATTCTTGTGGAAGCAAGATCCATCAAAGCAATCTTGGTTTAGCATCCTTCTTTGTAAGCAAGTACTTAAGAGCGGAGTGATCGGTATAGACAACCACCTTTGAACCTATCAAGTAAAAATGAAATTTGTTAAAAGCAAAAACAACCTCTAATAATTCTTTTTCGATAGTAGCATAATTAAGTTGACCTTCCATTAAAGTCCTACTTGCATAATAAATAACATGAAAATTTTTATCTTTTCTTTGCCTTAAAACAGCCCCTATAGCAAAATCATTAGCATCACACATTAATTAAAAAGGTAAATTCCAATCCGGTGAAACAATTATAGGTGCTGAAATTAATTTCTTTTTCAATGTTTCAAAAGCATGCAAGCATTCAAGAGAAAAATCAAACAGTGTATCTTTAATCAAAAGATTGCAAAGAAGTTTAGGAATTTCAGAAAAATCCTTAATGAATCGTCGATAAAATCCAGCTTGACCCAAGAAACTTCTCACGCCCTTCACATTGGCCGGTGGTGGGACTTTGTCAATAATGTCTCTTTTGGCTTGATCGACTTCAATTCCCTTGAAGGAAATTCAATGGCCAAGCATTATTCCTTCCTAAAGACAAATTAGATAAAACCATAAAGTGACATTTTTTTTTCAGTTTAAAACTAAATTAGGCACCTCATATTGCTGCAAAACTAAAGACAAATTAGATAAACAATTATCAGAAGAATAACAAAAAACCGAGAAGTCATCCATGAAAACTTCTATAAATTTTTCCACCATGTCGGAGAAAATGGACATCATGTATCTCTTGAACGTTGCTAGAGCATTGTAAAGACCAAAAGACATTCTCCTATATGCAAAAGTTCCATAAAGACAAATGAAAGTAGTATTTTCTTGATCTTCAGGAGCAATTACGATTTGATTGTATCCGAAATACCCATCTAGAAAATAATAGTAAGCATGGCTACCGAGTCTTTAACATTTGGTCAATAAAAGGCAGTGGAAAATGATCTTCTTGAGTTGCATCATTAAGTCTTCGATAATCTATGCATAATCGTCATCCCATGATTGTCTTTGTTGGTATAAGTTCATTGTTGTCATTCTTTACCACGGTTATTCCCCCTTTCTTTGGGACCACTTGAACCGGACTCACCCATGCACTATCCAAGATTGGATAGATAATTCCAGCATCTAAGAGCTTCAATACTTCTTTATGCACCACTACTTGCATTGATGGATTCAATCTCCGTTGCGGTTGAACTATCGACTTGAAACTATCCTCCATTAAAATCTTATGCATACAAATCGAAGGACTAATTCCCTTGATATACGAGATTGTCCATCCCAAATCCATCTTATACTCCCTTAAAACTTTCAGCAACTTTTCCTCCTCTACATCACTCAAAGAACCATTAATAATAACGGGAAAAGTAGAGTCTTGGCCTAAGAAAGCATACCTCAAATTTGACGGAAGCAGTTTGAGCTCAAGTTTGGGTGATTTCCTACTTGAAGATGTCAACATGGATGACCCTAGCTCTTCCAATTTTGGCTTTATGGAAGGATGAAAGGATGGTGCAACTTCCAAATACCTTACACACTCTCCAACCTCTTCATTCTCGTATTCAAGAGTTGTAGAATAAGTAATACACACTTCAAGTGGCAACTTTGAAAATCCAGCCCTATAGGTCTAGGCTACCACTAAGTCTAAGTCACTAATTTGAAACCAAGAGTGTACTTCAAAAGGAAAATCCATAGCCTTAAATACATCAAAAGTAACCTGCTCATCATCAACCCTCAAAATAAGTTTTCCTTTGTTGGACATCAATTAAAGCTCTCCCCGTAGCAAGAAAAGGTCACCCCAAAATCAAAAGTATTTCCTCATCCTCTTCCATGTCTAGCACAATAAAATTAGCCAAAAAAAAAAAACTTGTCCACCTTCATCAAAACGTCTTCAATGAGTCCTCTCAGGTACTTGATAGACCTGTCCACCAATTGTAAAGAGACCATAGTAGGCTTTGCTTCTACAAGACCTAACTTCCTGAAAACTAAAGAAGGCAAAAGATGAAAACTTGCTCCTAAATTACATAAAACTTTCTCAAAATAAGAACTTCCTATAGTGCAAGGAATTGTAAAAATCTATGGATCTTTCAATTTAGGAGGTAACTTCTTTTGTAAAATTGCGCTACTCTCTTCGGTTAACATCACTGTCTCATTACTGTTTGTGGCTGCTCAATTGTCCTCCCACTTCTCAATGCTATTGCTTTGACATGTTCCTTAGGATTAGTATTACTTGGTAAAGTTTCCGTTGTCCTCTATGTAAGAATGTTTGAAAGATGACCAATTTGAGCCTCAAGGTTACGAATCGAAGTTGAATTGTTTTGGATTGCCAAATCTGTCTTTTGCATGTATTGCATGAACATCTCCTCAAGTGTCGGCTTCTTTTCTTGTTGTGGAAAATTTTGAGGTGGTCTAGTTGCCCCTTGATATTGCTCCGCAAAAACTTTGGGTGATTTCTCTATCCAGGATTGAACGTGTTTGAATAAGGATTGTTTTGACGTTAGAAATTGGACACGTATTTAGCTTGTTCAAAATTTGATTGAGCAAAATGATTCCCCACTTGGCAATCGATACTTGAGTGATTTCTTGCACAATAATCACACACAACATTTGTTTGAATAGCATTAACATTTATCTTACCTAATTGTTTAGATAAAGTTCCCATTTGTGCCGCCAATCTGGTAATAGAATCAAGTTCAAAAACTCCAACTATCTTTTTTGGCATTGCTCTCTCCGAAGACCATTGATAGTTGTTGGATGCTAATTCCTCCAAAAGTTCATAAGTTGCTTCATGAGTTTTACTCATTAAAGCCCTTCCAACTACTGCATCAACCATGGACCTGTTTATAGCTCCCAAACCATTGTAAAATGTTTGGACTTGAAGCCATGCAGGAAGGTCATGATAAAGACACTTTCACATTAAATCTTTGCACCTCTCTCATGCTTCATACAAAGATTCATTCTCAAATTGAGTGAATGTGGTAATTTCATTCCTCAACTGTGTTGTCTTGGCCGGAGGAAAATATTTTAGCAAAATATTTTGTGCTAACTCCTCCTAAGTAGTAATGACACCAAGTGGTAGAGAATTCAGCCAGGCTTTTGCTTTTTCTTTGAGTGAAAAAGGAAAAAGTCTCAAACAAATAACATCATCAATTACTCCATTGTGCTTGATGGTGTCGCAAATCTCTAGAAAATTTGCGATATGAACATTAGGATCCTCCTGTGATAGCCCCCAAACTGAATAGTTTGTTGTATAATATGAATTATAGCCGACTTAATCTTGAATTATTAGTTTGTATAGTTGGCCTCCTAATGCTAGATGTAGCCCCATTAACCAAGGGCATAGCATAGTCCCTCAAAGCCTTATTAGCCTCTCCATTCCGCTTATCCGCCATAAGGATGGTAGATGTGGTGAGTTCTTGCTTCTTCTTTTTATTGATTCGATGCTAAGTTCTCTCAATCTCGAGATCAAAAAGTGTAGCCTCTAATGGTTTAGATCAAGGCATACCTTTCTAGATCCTGAAATAAAAATACAATAAAAAGATCCAAATTAGTAACAATCTAGCTAGTATCAATATCAATAACAAATAATTAATTTTTGGCAACGGCGCCAAAAACTTATTTGTTGAAATTGCAAGTGGACGAATTGTAACAAGTTATAAAGTGAATAAGTAAGTGTATCGTCCTACGAGGATTGAAATATTACTGATAAGTAACAAAATTTATTAAATTATGATATGTTTGATAATTCGAATAAGAATGAATTTTTGAATTAGAAAATTTAAAATAACCAAATTTAAATAAGCAATGAGATCAAGAAAACAAGATTCTAGGATTTCTGATTCACCATGACTAATCCTATGCGAATTTCCTAATTGAATTAATTGTAATTATTTCCTATTATTGATAATCAAGTCTCTCTAATTTATTCATTAATCTTTCTCAAGCATAAACAAAATATCCCAATAAGCAAATTTTTTACATCTCTGTGAAAATTCTGTCAAAATTCATTAAGAATAAAGAAACCTCATCTTTGCACAAGTCCATAGATATCTCTATCCTATGGATTCCTTATGGTATCTCAAAACATAGGTTGAAACAATTATCACTTCTCAATCTCAAACTAAATCCCAAATCATGTAAACCACCATCAATCATTCACAAGCAATAAGTCCAGAATGAACTACTCAACAATATGAAACAAATACTAAATTAATTAAATTAAAGAAATATTCATATAATCATAGTTAGGCTCCATTGTAGCCCTAGAAAATAGAATTTAGTTCATAATAAAACTGAATAAAAACATAATCAAAGAGTTTAACATCCAGCAATTGAAAGAGATTCGAAATAAAGAAAAAAACTAAAAAACCTGGCTCTTCCTTGATGTCGGCTGCTCCCCTTCAAATCCAAGTTATTAACTCTTGATGCATCTTTTTTCAATTATGCCATCCTCACAAAGAAAGAAAATCAATCCCCAATCCATGCAGTCAATTCTGTAGATTTTCGAACTTAGATTGTGGGTTGTTTTTCGCTTGGAAAACCTGAGAGTTACAACAACTCTATTTCAAGAGCATCAAAAGTTATTGATGATTATAGCATATTTACCTGAGTCTTTTTTCTTCGCTCTAAATTTGAGATTTTTCATACTTTCACTGAGTTTTTAGCATATGTTGACAATCAATTTTCTGCTTCCATTAAGACATTATGCACAGATTCCGGTAGTGAATATTTCTCTATTGAGTTTCAAGCATTCTTGGCTTCTAAAGGTATTATTCATCAACATTCATATCCCGCTACTCCACAATAGAATAGAGTAGCCGAACACAAAAATCGTCATCTCCTAGATGTGGTATGTACTCTCTTGTTAGATACCTATGTTCCATCTATGTTCTGGGTCGAGGCTATGAAAACTACTACTCACTTGATTAATCGTTTACCTTCCCAAGTTCTAAACATGAAGTCTTTCTATTTCTGCTTGTTTGCTAAGCAACCTAATTACGATAATCTCCCTACCTTTGGTTGTGTATGTTTTGTTCATTTATCTCCCATGAGCGACATAAATTATTTGCTCAATCTGTTCGATATGCATTCTTGAGATATAATGTGTGTCAAAAGGGATTTGTTTGCTATGATCCTACATTACATCGTACACTAGGGTTGTGCATCCGGATATCCGGACAGATCCGGATCTGGATCTGGATTTAAAAAAACGGGCGAATATCTGCCAGGATAAACCGAATTGAAATCTGGGCAGATATCCGAATTTAGATCCAGATATCCGGTTTCAAATCGGAAATCCGGATTTATACCTTTTTTTTCTAAATATTTGTTTGTAAAAAACAATATGTTTTTACCACTTTTAAAATGTACCAAAAAAAAAATGAAGAAGACTTTTTAACACTTTTTAAAAGAGTTTCATCCATATTTAGACCAATATCTGGATTTTATAAAATGTTATTTTGTTTTTTTAAATAAATATATTTTTAACATTTTTCAATAAATATGTTTTCTCAGAAACTAAACATGAACGAACTAAAATCGAGAGAGACAGGAAACCTTGTAGTTTGTAGATCTTATTTTGTAGTCTTTGGCAGAGACGATGGTGAGAGAGCGAAGCTTGGGTAGTGATTATGTAGAGCATTTGAAGAAGAATCGAGAGAGAGGAAGCTACCGAGTAGATGAAAGATGCTTGGGTCGTCAGTGGGAGAGAGAGAAGAAATCAACATACATGATATTTTGAAAAAGTGAGTTGTACTTTTTGACTTTTTGCTTTGGAAAGAAGAAACCTACAGGCTGCCAGGCTATAACCAATTCCTTTGGGAAGGAGAGACTACGGGTTATAGCTTTGCGATTGCGATGGACCTTTTCCTTTTGATTTTGTCACAGCCGGTTACAGATTACAACCGGTTAAATACCGGATCTGTAACCGATACAGGCAAATATAATTATTTTGTATCTGCCCAGATCATCCAGATTTCTTCATTTTTAACCGGACCGGAAAAAAATCAGGTCCGAATGCACACCCTTATCGTACACGCATTTCTAGCAATGTTATTTTCTTTAAAAATCAACATTTCTGTCAAGTGTCCTCTGTGCCCTCCTCTTCTACTATGGTCCTCCCCTCCTTTGAGCAGCAATTCTTGAATCTTAATCAATCCTTTAAGCTCAATTGCTCTCAGGGTACACACTCTTAATACTGGTAAGAGTTCACATTTGCATACTAGGATCTGATTTGCGAACCAATTATTTGTTCTGATCTTCCTAAAAACATTCAAATAGAACATTCATAAACTCTGAGTAGTCAAGAACTAGACATAGCTCAATGAAAGCATTGACAAAGTCCAGATTCAACCCAAAAAGGAAGATCCTAGACAGACTTCCATGAAGAAAATGGTGGAGTTTCAGAATTCTTCCAGGTCGCAATGGCATTCATACATCTTTCACCCTTAACAGCATCCTCTGAAGCAAATGATTCCAGCTCGGCCATTTCTTCTGGATTTAGTTTCACAGACAGAGCTCCAATATTCTGGTTGACGTTTTCAATCTTGGTGGTTCCAGGTATGGGGCACACGTCCTTCCCTTGGTGATGAACCCAGGCCAGTGCTAGCTGTGATGGGGTGCATCCCTTCCTTGTTGCCATTTCATTAACACGCTCAAATATGGTTTTGTTATGCTCTAGATTTTCAGGTTGAAATCTTGGTAGAAACTGCATAAGTACATGCATATGTCAGCAGTATTAATCCTGAATGATTCATAGAGGCAATGGGAACAAATGCTTAAAAAAAAATCCGAACAACATATTCTTCTACATAATTCTGTAATACATAACCATCCATAGCTGCCATGCCCTGTCTTAATTTTTATGACACTGCAAGACCCAGAAGAAGTAACACCAAACTCAAGGCCTCAGATTCTCTGAGGGCAATTGATAATCATCAGAAGAACCAAATCGCTCCCCAAGGGCAATCAATGAAGTTAAAAAAGCAATCTCGGCAGAACAATTGTAATGTGATTGTAAGTTTGGTATTTGAATATGTTAAATTGATTGATGCAAGAAACCAGCATCTTTCTTGAAGTGCAGTCTACAAAAAGGAAAAATGTACCTCGAGGATGCCTTCATTAGGTTAATGGTAAACAATTTAGTTGAGTCTCTTGGGAGTGACAACAAAGAAGCAGCAAAGCATTTTGCTTGATAAACGAAGTAGCAGCAAAGAAATAGTTCAAAAGCATCAAACAAGAATTAGTTTCCTGTAAATCGAAAGGAAATGATGGAGAAAATCAACATCTGGTGATCTTTTTATTTGACTATCAGAGTTACAAGGAGGTGAAAACCACTGTAGAAAGGAATTAAACATTCTGATTGGCTATACAGATAGAACTACAATGGACATTTACATCAACACTGAAGATTTCACCAAAAACTTTAGGCATTAAAACCATTTGTTTAGAAAAATGAAGACCATTTGGATATCATAAGCACAGAAGAAGAGCTATGTGCATGAGTGAATTTTGCTATTGACGTTGATTACTGTATGTGTTCATTAAAAGAAACAGGTAAGCTGATCTTTGAAACACAACATTTATGGTAGATCTACAAACCTTTTGGACGTCATTGGTAGACAAATCTTCAACTAACTTGGGCCCTGAGCAAAAGAATCCTCGTCCCAGAGGACTATATGCAACAATTCCAATGCCCAGTTCCCTGAAAAATTCGGAGGACAAATTTAAAATATAGGTTCTAATTATTCTAAAACTTGAAAAGCAATTGTAATTGATGCCTCACTTGCAAGTAGGAATTATTTCCTCCTCAACATCTCTAGACCACAAAGACCACTCTAGCTGCACAGCTGTTATTGGATGAACAGCATGTGCTCTTCTGATGGTTGATGCAAAGGCCTCGGATAGACCTATGTACTTGATTTTACCCTCTTCTACTAATTTCTTGAGTTCTCCAATCTTATTGAATATAGAAGAAAAGAATTAGCCGCGCTTAATAAAAAATTAAGTAATACTAGATACAGTTATAGCGTATGCAAATTCCATGCACTCTTTTTGAAAAAAAAATGAGATCCATTATTAAAAAAATAATTTTCCTTGTGGGTCATAGATTTACCCACTTTGTTTTAAGAGAGTAAGCAAAACTTGCACATCCTAAGACTGCAAATATCATTTCAGTAAAAGATATATAGCCGACAAGAATAGTAGATTTGCATGTAATGGGGAACAATGGGCACTACCAATATTACAAAATAGAGAAGCCATTGAGATTGATCTTACTTGGTCTTGTAGAATTTATCCAGTGTAAAAGTGACTTTTAAAATTGTTCAATCAAACACCACTATCTATCAATTCTACTATAAACTAAATTAGATTAACTTTTTAATAGAAAATTCTACAATATTAATAAGCTAATTATTTATGAGAGTTTTTTTTTTATTATTGGGACAGTCATCCCGACAGATTACCAGAGTTGGCCAAATTCCAAACTCGTTAAACTTTGTGGCTGGCCATTGGAATTCGGTCACCGGACTAGAAGCCATTATTTAATTTTTAAAAAAATAAAAAAAATTATATTTTGACTATGTGGATGAGCGAATTTCAATGAGCCGTGGTGTAGCATGAGAATGGCTCCTCACAAGATCAATGGGTCTTTTTTACTTTTTTTTTTTAATTTTTTTTCATATTTTTAAATATTTAAAAGAAATTTATAATATCATTAAAAATATTTCCTAAATCATTAAATAAAAAAAGTTAAATTATCTGGATAGATCCTTGGTGGGACTAGCTTTATTCAGTTTCAATTAAAAAAATTATATTTATATTTATTTTTATTTTTGTAACAAACTTGTGGTGCAAAGATGATGAGGTGAACTCTTTCGATTATAACGTATAAAAGTTCCTTTTAGACAGTATGTTGATTTTAGATTTTTACAAGAGATCAAAACGATAGAAATTTATGGAGAACGAATTAGGGATAAACCGCCGACACCTCCAGACCCCTGAGAAGCCAACTTTATCCTCCCAACTCTTTCCGCCATTTTTGATCGGTGTGAGGAGTAATCGAGGCAGTTGACTAACACAGTTTATATGCAAGATGGAGGCGGGCATGCCCATCATCGCCATTGTCACAACTGAAATGATAGGCTACAATTATGTAATAAAATAAAATAATTTTAAATTTAAATTTAATTTTAATTTTAATTTTTAATTTGATATATTTAAATTTAATAAAATATATTATTATATTTAAAATTGTATATAAATTATGAATAAATTATAAGTGTATTACTCTTCTTGTCACAGGGAAGGGATCAAGACTAGGGGTCGGTGAAAAGGACATGAAGCGAAATAATCAAAGTTTCTAACTTTGGATACATCATATTTTTAAAAGAGAAAATATATTTGCAACGGTAAATTGTGTAATCGTTGTGTAATTATTTTGAAAAAAGTGAATAAAATATGGGATCCACATGAAAGATTAATTTTTTAATGGTAGACTCCACTCTTTTTCAAAATGATTACGCGATGTTTTTGCACTTTACAGTTATATGTAGCATTACTCTTTTTAAAATCTCCCTTAATATATCGTTTCTGTAGAAACACATTCATCGAATGTGGTCTCACCATCTCACTTGTCAAAAAGTTAAAACCAAGGCTAAGAGGGAAAGAAAAGAGGAAAAAAAAAATAATAATAACAAAACAAAAAAAGAGAAAATGATAGCATGTCCTCTAATTTTGATTCCTCATTTTGACCATTTATGTATTTAATTTTTTTTACTTAATGGCTAAAGAGGTGAATATTAATATATTGATTTATTTTTTATTTTTAAAAAATATTTAAAAAATGTGAATAAAAAAGGAAAAAATGTGAATAAAAAAGGAAAAAAAGTGTGATTTGACCTAGAGGGCACGTTGACTGCTGGACGACACAATAGCAATATTCAAAAAGAAATGATAAAGGGAGAGAGGGATTGACCTTTGTGGTTCAGAGGGGATTTCCACACAGTATTAGCAACTATTTTCTTTGGTAGGCCTTACCTTTGAAGCGTATCAAAACTAGCTTGAATTGTGTCAGCAAGACTGACAGACTCAAGCATGGTGATCATGAACCTAGTATCAACTTGAGATAAAAATACTAAATATTTTCATGCATGTGGTACTCACAGGATGAGGAAAAACCAAATTCTATAGATTAGGTACTCTAATTCTATACCCAAGACAAATCAAAAGGAGATTCAAGATGCTTTTCAGAACTATTACAGAGAAGTCTACATGTCCACAAGACCTTCAACAGAAGCAATTGAAGATTTTTTGGAAAATATGGAAGTTCGAGTAATAGAGGGCATGAATGACCGGCTACAGCAAGAATTCACTAGATTGGAAGTGGAGGAAGCATTGCACCAAATGGTCCTTCTAAAATCCCCAGGTCTCGATGGGTTTAGGGTATGTTTCTACCAATCCTATTAGAATGTAGTTGGCAATGAGGTTAGCACTGTTGTTCTTAAATTTTTGAATGGAGAGGACTTGGCTCGCTCCATCAATTACACTCATATTGCTTTGATACCTAAAGTTAAAAACCATGTATCTGTTAGTGAGTTTCAACCTATTATTTTGTACAATACGTTGTACAAAATAATTACTAAAACTCTTGCTAATAGCTTGAATAAAGTGTTGACAAATGTTATTTCACTAAACTAGACTACTTTTATTCTTGGAATACTTAAAACTGATAATATCATAATAGCATATGAAGCTCTACATTCAAAGAAGACAAAACAAAAAGGAAGAGAAGAGGGTATGACACTCAAACTAGATATGTCTAAAGCATATGAAGAAACTAGGGTTTGGACGGAGGTGGGCTAACCTTATTATGAAGTGTGTTACCTCAGTGCATTACTTAGTTTTGGTGAATGGGCAGCCTGGAGAAAAGATTAGTCCCTGAAGGAATATTAGGCAAGGAAGTCCCTTTATCTCCTTACTTATTCCTCTTGTATGCAGAAGGTCTTAGTTCCATGATAATTGACTCAAAGGAAAACAGATGCTATTAGAGTTGTTTCAGTAGGAAGGAGAGGGACCAGAATCAATCATCTACTTTTTCTTGATGAATGTATACTATTATTCTGCAGGGCCAACTTAAATGAGTGGAGGAGTGTGATGAAAATTATGGAGAAATATGAATAAGCTTCTGGTCAAAGTCTCAATAAGCAAAAGACTTCCATATTCTTTAGTACTAATATCAGTTCTCACATCAAACTTTCGGGTTTCGAACCGGACCGGAAAAAAACTCGGCTCGGATGAACAATCCTACTCTCTCCCTTTTCTCTCTAGAGCAACTTCCCCTTAAAAAACCCAGACCAAAGGAGGGGTTTGGAGCTTCAGCTCCTCCCTCCCTCATCCCTCCTCCCTCTTCTCTCTAGTTTTTTCTTTCATTTTTTTAGTTTTGTGTGTTTTTCTCGAAAAGTAGGGTGAAAGGCCTATCTGTTGCTCTCCAAAGCCCTGCTACCACCACACACCCCATTGCAAGATTCCCAAGGCGTTGATTCTTCAGACGGGCAAAAAATCTCGTCGAACAAAGCAGCGCTTGAGCAACACGCACGGTCCAAAGTGTGCATGTGACATCCATGCGCCACTGCAAGGGGAGCTCTACCACAGCGAAGCGCAACATTTTTGGGACTAGGGCCATCGATTTCTTCAGACTCTACTGTCCGTTGTACTTCCAGGATGACGCGTGTCTCTCACACACCACCACAGTGCCTATGTTTGGCTTTTTTATTTCCTCCAAGGTTGAAAATGCGAATTTACAGCTTTCTAAGATATATTTCGCTATTTTGACATGTATCATTTATGTTTTCTATTATTTTCTTTGTTTTAGGTTAATAATAAAAAAGAAATAGTCTCTTGGACATTTTGTCCATAGAGTGAAAGTCTTCTCCTCCTCTGGAGAGTGGGGTTTGAAATCTCTGCTTTAGGCAGAGTGTCGTCTCTCAGACGGTTTGTTTGTAGAGAGTTTTAGAAGTTAAAACCATATCAATCACAAATAAATTTGTGTACTGGTGGAGCCCCAACCGTGGGTAGTCGTTTCGTAATCTAGGTTTTTCCTATATATATCAGTTACACCTGTAACTTCGATTTCATGAATG
>QEOT01008737.1:83247-149265 GCA_003123785.1 Pterocarya stenoptera | reverse complement strand
TTTTTTTAATTCTTTCTCTAACTATTTATGTTGAAGAGCTGATCTCTTTAATTTTTCTAGAATGGCATGGCGTGACCGTTATACCAAAAGCATCTTATTATAAATCGATTGGAAATATAATGAATTGTTATTACCCTAATAATCTATTATTTGTACTTCTTAATATTTTCATTATATTTCATTATATTAGAATATTTCTCTTAAATATTAACACTTTTTCCTTTTCCTTTTTCCTTTAAAGTTTGTTCATGATTTGGTAATGAATTATTCTTACTTTTTATATAATTAGTTATTTCCTGAAGGGAAAAAAAAAAAAAAAGTTTTAGCCATGACTCCTTAATTAGGTTAAAACCAAATTGTCTATATATATTGACACACACAGTACTCGCACATTATTAATGCATATATACCATACAATATTCATTTTTAATTATCCTCGGTCGATCGCATTTTTCTGAGTCCTTAATTTTCTGCATCATGCATCATCTCTGTTAATGCCTTAATTTGCACAACAAGCCAGAATGAAGGATTGGCCCACGAGATGATTCGGGTATTGATACGTTATTCTTCGCATTCATCCATAAAATACGTAATAAATAAGCAAATAAAAATAAATATATAAAGACACATGAATTTACGTGGTTTGGCATAATGCATATGTCTATAAGTTGTTTGGGGGCGAAATCCACTATAATGGGTGTTTTTACAAACAATTATTCAAGCAAATACACGCTTTCCTCTGCTTTGGTTTATTCATACAAAGTAACATCAAATTAAGTTGTTAATAATCACTACAGAAGCAATTATCTAATTTTTGTAAGCAATTACATATTTGTTTTTAAAAGAAAATCAATAAATGACATGAAAAATATTAAATTGATCTACAATCCTTAAAGAGATGCAAAAAAAGGAGATGCACTCTACAATATTTGGCAGCTTGATTGATAAGTAAATAATTAGAATCAAAATTGATCACCTGAGAAACTATAATAGCGAAGAGAAATCAAGATCTATAATCAGTTACATATATTAAATTTCAGTGCCACAAATTAAAAAATTAAGTATTTTTTGCAAACTAGTGCCCCACCACAAAGTTAAAAACCAAAAGGGATCAAAAGCCTTCCTCAACCAATCGAGATGAAAGAATTATCCAAGCCTCTCAGATAAATCTTACATCTAAGAGGCGTTCCACCTCTTCCATGATTGTGGCATACTTCTTCCACTGAAAATTCTCCCGTTCTGCATTAATTTCTTAGCCTTCGAATCAACGCAGAGGCAATGTTCTATCATCTCTGCATCTATGCCAAGCATGTCCTCATGACTCCATGCAAATACGTCTTTATGCTCGATAAGGAGTTGTTTCAACTATTTCTTGTGTTCCGACGTCATTCGTGCCCTATCCTAGCTATTGCATTTGGTCGGTCTAGATACATAGCTACTAACTCCAAGGGCTCAAAAGTCTCTCCTTGTTTCATACTCCACTCGTCTCAAGTCTCTACCACTCGCTCAATAAGCTCTAGTGGTGGAGGGATTTCTTCTTCAGCCATGAATGGGCATTAACCACCAAAATGTTTGTCGTTGTTGTAGTCATGCGTGACGGGTAATGTAATGGCACCTACTGGTTGCACTATCTCTCCTGAAAATCCCTTCCATGGTGTAGGGGGTTGGGCATAATCTATCCAACTCAATGCCCATCTTCAGAATTGTGTATCAAAATATAACATCTACTAAACTTCCATTGTCGATTAAGATCTTTCAAGTAGTATAGTTCACAACGAGTAGAGTCACTACCAATGCAATGCATCATCATGAGGGTACAAGTAAATGATACCGAACAAGTATATGATACCGGCATGTTTTACATGTCATACTTTAAAGCTCAATTACTCTGAGAGTACACACTCTATAATGACAAGAGTTCACATTTGCATACAAGGATCCGGTTAAGGATCCAATTATTTGTTCTGATCTTCCTGAAATCAGATATGAAAGCATTCAAACATAATATACATAAACTCTGAGCAATCAAGAACTCAACACAGCTCAATGACAGCATTAACAAAGTCCAGATTCATCGATAACAGGAGCTTACACAGCCTTCCATGAAGAAAATGGTGGAGTTTCAGAATTCTTCCAGGTCGGAAAGTGGTTCGTATATCTTTCACCCTTAACAGCATCCTTTGAAGCAAATGATTCGAGTTCTGCCATTTCTTCTGGTGTTAGTTTCACAGACAGAGCTCCAATATTCTGCTTGAAATTTTCAATCTTTGTGGTTCCAGGTATGGGGCACACATCCTTCCCTTGGTGATGAACCCAGGCCAGTGCTAGCTGTGATGGGGTGCATCCCTTCCTTGTTGCCATTTCATTAACACGCTCAAATATGGTTTTGTTATGCTCCAGATTTTCAGGTTGAAACCTCGGTAAAAACTGCATCAATGCATGCATATGCCAGCATTAAGCCTGTATGATTCATAGAGGAAATGGGAACATATGCTAAAAAAAAAAAAAAAAAACTGATCGTATTCTTCAACATAATTCTGTAGTACATAACCGTCCACAACTGCCATGCCCTGCCTTGCCTCAATTTTCAAGACACTGAAAGATCCAGGAGAAGTAATAGGAAAACTCAAGGCCTCAAAATTCTCTGAGGGCGATTGATAATCATCAGAACAACCAGATCGTTATTCAGCCCTAGAATAAAGAGACGTCTACCCCACCAAATTTTGATCCTCCCCAAGGGCAATCAATGAAGTTAAAAAAACAATCTCGGTAGAACAATTGTATTGTGATTACAAGCACTGTTTTGATAATTCATCTTCGTGCTCCATAGACTAAGGCAGGCTCAAGTTGATTTTAAGTCTGGAAGTAACCAGCATCTTTCTTGAAGTGCAGCCTCCAAAATTGAGAAATGTACCTCAAGGATGCCTTAATTAGGTTAATAGTAAATAATTAGTCAAGTCTCTTGGGAGTAACAACAAATAAGCAGCAAAGAATTTTTGTTTGATAAGCGAAGTAGCAGCAAAGAAGTACAAACAAAAATTAGTTTCTTGTAAATCGAAAGGAAGTGATGGAAAATCAACGTCTGGCGATTATTTTATTTGACCATCAGAGTTACAGGGAGGTGAAAACCTTTAAATAAAGGAATTAAACATTCTGATTGGCTATATGAGAAATTGGCGAGGTGGGCTAGCCAAATAGAACTACAATGAACATTTACATCAACACTGTAGATTTCACCAAAAACTTTAGGCATTAAAACCATTTTTTTAGAAAAATGAAGACCATTTGGATATCATAAGCACAGAGGAAGAGCTATGTGCAAGAGTGAATTTTGATATTGATGTTGATTACAGTATGTGTTCATTAAACGAAACAGGGAAACTGATCTTTGAAACAAAACATTTGTGGTAGATCTACAAACCTTTCGGAAGTCATTGTTAGACAAATCTTCAACAAACTTGGGCCCTGAGGAAAAGAATCCTCGTCCCAGAGGACTTTATGCAACAATTCCAATGCCCAGTTCCCTGAAAAATTCGGAGGACAAATTTAAGATACAGGTTCGAATTATTCTAAAACATGAAAAGCAATTGTAAATTATGCCTCACCTGCAAGTAGGTATTATTTCCTCCTCAACATCTCTAGACCACAAAGACCACTCTAGCTGCACAGCTGTTATTGGATGAACAGCATGTGCTCTTCTGATGGTTGATGCAGAGGCCTCGGATAGACCTATGTACTTGATTTTACCCTCTTCTACTAATTTCTTGAGTTCTCCAATCTTATTGAATATAGAAGAAAAGAATTAGCAGCGCTTGAGATAAAATGGGTAACCGGACAGGAACGGTAGCTTTGCATGTAATCAGGAACAGTGGTTACTTGGTCTTGTAGAATTTATCCGTGGTGTAAAAGTGACTTCTACCATGTTCAATCGAACGCCACTATGCCATAATCCCATTAATTCTACAACTAACAAAACCCCACTGCGTTAATTTTTCAAATAGAAAGTTCTAAAATCTTAATAACAGTAATTTTAATTATTTTTAAGAACTTTTTGCAATTAGTCTGACAGCCATCCCGAGAGATCGCTGGAGTCGACCGGATTCGGAAATCGGCAAACTCTGGTGGCCAGCAGTCGAAATCCGGTCGACATCAGCCACTATTGGACTGTATCTTGATTTTAGAATTTTAAAAGAGGAAAACATAGAAATTTAAGGAGATCGGAAAAGGGACGAACCGTGACTTCAATGGGAAGGCTGGTATCGATGCGGTGCTGGTAGTAGAGATCAATGCAATCGATGTCGAGGCGCTTCAAGCTGCCCTCACAGGCGGCTCTCACATACGCCGGATCGCCGCGGTGCTCCCTCTTCTCATTGTTGGTAAAGCTAATACCAAACTTTGTAGCCAATTCCACTTTCTCTCTAACGCCTCCCTTCAGAGCCTGCCACGCAAGCCACACCCAACACATGTACGAGATAAGAAAAGGGTTTTGCGCGGAAGGACCTAGCTAGCTTAAATTAAAACTTTAAAGGCATCAGTACCTTGCCGAGGAGGGTTTCGTTTGTGAAAGGGCCATAGATGTCGGAGGTGTCGAGGAAGGTCACGCCGGCAGTGTGGACGGCGTGGTGGATTAGAGCAATCATGTCTTCTTCGGGCTTGGGAGGGCCATAGAATGCGGACATGCCCATGCAGCCCAAACCCTGCGCCGACACCTCCAGACCCTGCGAACCCAGCTTCATCCTCCCAACTCTTTGCGCCATTTTCGATCGGTGTGGGGAGGAAGTGAGGCAGTGGACCAACACAGTTTATATACGAGTTGGAGGCGAAGCCGGGATGTGAGCATGAGGGCCTGAGGGGTCCGTGAAAAGGACACCAAACAAAATAATCGAAGTTTGCTAACGTAAGAGCCTACGTTTAGAACTTTGGATACGTATTATTTTGAAAAATCACCCTTATTATATTGATTACGTAAAAACAGAGTCATCGAAAATGTGATCTCAGGAGTCAGTTTCTTGCTTTTTGGGCGTTGAATATCCCCATTTTTCATTGCCATTGGGACAGGGCGGCCGGTATAAAATAAGAAAAATGTTACTTTGTTTATTTTAGTATTGTTTGTTTTGAAGATCAAAATTTAAAATTTTAAAAATTTTAAAAATTTTTTATCTAATTATTGTAATTTTTTAAAATCTACATATAAAATAAAATAAATAATTTAAATTTTTTTAAATCTCAAAATAAATATAATATTAAAAAATATATTCTAACAATATTTTATTCAACTTTTTGACTTTAATCTCATTTCATCTCATTTCTAAAAACAAACGAGGTTATTTGTTTTCTCATTTTAACACTTTATATATTTTAATTTTTTTAAAATTTTTTTCTTTACTTAATAGTTAAAGAAGTAACTATTAGTGTATATTGATTTTTTTTAAATGTTTTAAAATGATAAAAAAATATATGAATAAAAAAATTAAACAAAAATTTTTTTTTTTTTGCACTAGCAGTATGATAGAGTGGTGCACTTTGAGCGGCAGAGTAGTATTGCTAATAAAATAAAACAGTTGAATTTGAAGATGATGCATTTTTATCTAAGATTAGGTTTGGAATATTTTGATAGTGAATGAGATGAGATGAATTGAGATGAAAGTTAAAAGTAAATAAAATACTGTTAGAATATTATTATTTATTATTATTATTTTAGAAATTAAAAAAATTGAATTATTTGTTGTATTTTATATAGAAATTTATAAAAGTTGTAATAATAAGATGAAATAGATTGACAATATTTCTCAATCCAAACTGAGCCTAAGTTTTGAATTCTGTTCAGGTGTTCGTGTCTAGATATTAGAATGAAATATTTTAGTACAATTATATTTTTGTATATCATTTCAGGATATAAATTATATATAAGAAAAATTATATTTCAAAATAATATCAATACAAGTCTTAAAAACATATAAATCTTACAAATTATGGATAAAAAAAATATGTCATTCTATTTATCAATTATAGCTTGTAAAATTTCCGGGTTTATGTTTTCCCAAATTCATTAAATTTAGAAATTCTCAAAATTATCAATTATGGATAAAAAAAAAATGCCATTATATTTATCAATTCTAGCTTGAAAATTTTCCAAGTTTTTATTCCCAAATTTATTTAATTCAAATATTCCCAAAAATTTATATTTTTTGACTACTCTGTTTATTAATTATCTTAATTAACAGTAATTTTTCTAGAACATATTTAAGAAAAGTATTTAACTATTTTATAGTAAAGAAAAAAGGTTATATAAATATATATATATATAAATATAGGAATTGCAAATTTGTAATAGTAAAAGTGGGTTTTGTATGTACGTATAAAAGGAGGCCAAACTTGGAAGATAATTATTATAGATATAAAAAGATTACATAAATATAAATTTATAAACTGACATAATTTTATTGGATTTACATTTATTTTATAATAAAAATAATTTTAAAATCTAACGTACTACATCAAATAACAAAAATTTATAAATTTAATTTTGTATAATTGGCTTGTGGCTAAACATTTTCCTACTCTAAATGCCAAGTTGGATGAAATTTTAAATTCTTCTGCCTTCAAACTCTATTTAGATATAAAAAATGTTTTATCTCATTTTATCTAATTATTATAATTTTTCAGAAATTTCATACAAAATATAATAAAACATTTAATTTTTTAAATTTTAAAATAATAATATTCTAATAATAGTTTATTCAATTAAAAATATTATAATAATAATTTATTCAATTTTTAATATTCATCTCAACTCATATCATTTTGATCACAATCCAAATTGTACCTAAATAAAGTGTAGGCATTGGGAATTTGAGATACCAGCCTTCTATTTTTTTTTTCCTTAAAATAAAAAATGGGAAAGAAATTCGCTCCTGTAATAAAATTGTACATACGTATAGGACGATGTGCGGTACAGGGTTCAAGGGAGTGCAGCTTTCGATAGAGCTATCGAGGGTTGGTTTTGACATGAGTTTCGACACAACCGATAAAAAAAAAAAAAAAAAACATGAGTTTCGACACTGGCCTTCTCGGGAGCCTTCCTCAGGCTACGTAGCCCTACCCAATGGAATGTCAGTGATAGTAGTGTGAGAAATGGAAGAGAACGATTGGGGCGAGAGTCTTTTGGATCTGTATCATTTTTGTACTTCGTCTCAACATCCCAAGTTATGCCTAGTTCAACTTCAACCACCTCACCGTACTTGGTGTTATTTTTTCTTGTAAGTGTTTGCCGAGAGGTAGCCGTTGTGAGAGGGAAACGGGAGCAATCAGGGACGGTTCAATAGGTTCTGGGCTAGGGATAAAATTTTGAGTGAGAATTTTTTTATATTTAATTAAAAAAAGTAAAATTAAATTATTTTATTTTATTTTTATATTATATTTTTATTTAAAAATAATTCTTATCATTTTGTAAAGTAACATTATTAATTAAGATTCTATATCACATTTTTAACTAATAACTAACTTAATCTTTATTAGGAAATTTTTTATTTAGAGAAGATTTTATCAAATCTAATTTTACAAGTATTTTAGACTCTTAGATGTAATTATAATCATTATTATCAATAACGTCCTATAAACAACTTACACATTTGAAAAAGAATAAATCATTGTCTCTTCAAAAGATTATACAAAAATCTTTTATCAATACTAAAAAATTAAATTTCGCTATTTATAATTTTTACATTAATAATGACAAAAGAGAAGTATATTCTTAGAAGGAGAATAGATAAAATAATTATTATTTGTGATACTTTTAAAAATTAATAATGACATAATATTTATTTAATCTTGTTTATATTATTCTCATTTTTACTAAGTTAATTAAAATTTTTTATTAAGTATATATATATTTTTTAGAGGCTTTCTTCTATTAGGGATCTTAGATAATTACTTTACTCGCTTGATGGAAGAGTCAGCCTAGAGCAACAAAGCCATTTTTTGTTTGTCAAAGTGTAATTGCAGAAAGAAGAGGAAAGAGATAGTGAGGTGCTGCTTGCAAGACGGTGGCATCACTCCTGGCTACAAATTTCAGGCTTTCCGACTCCAACTAAGATTACAGGTTAAATTTCAGACTCCACTTCTTTAGCAATTTAAACCGTAAAAACAAATTATGAGAGTTGGCATCAACTTCATATGCAAGCCCTATTAAGGTGTATTTTGTAATCACCAGTTTCGAACCGTGCCTTAATCATGTAAAAGGAGTCAAGTGGAGTGGTTGGGTGTTCAGAATATCTATAATATTCAAGTCAGTTGTCGGTTTCGGTGGAAGAACAAAGAGAAAAAAGAAAGCTCAAGGTGCGTAGCAAATGATCCCCTTTATTTGTCAGCTTTACTCTGCTTTAAAGGAGGCCAATGGAGTGGTTGGGTGTTCGGGATATCTCTAGTATTCAAGTCAGTCGTCGGTTTCGGTGGAAGAACCTAAGAGAAAAAAGAAATCTCAAGGTGCGTAGCAAATGATCTCTTTGTCGGAAAATATTTGCACATAATATAATATATTATAGAAATATATTAAAAAAAGAGAGATTTTTATAAAATATCTTATAAAAATAATAATATTTTATAAAAATATTCTTATTTTATAATATATTATGTAATATATTGTACGTATGATTACTCTTATTTTGTCATTTTTACGTTACTTATTCCACTTTATTGGGTCTTGTCAGCTTGGTCTGTTCGTGTTTCATGTCGGCGCATTTAATGCGATGCAGCCTCTTACCCATTGCTTAGACGGGACGGGACGTGCCGTTGCTGGTCAGAGCCTACTTCCCGCAACTGTGGTCCAGGTCCGATTATTTTAGTTCCTAGGCCCTGGGACATTAAAGGCACAAGCCTGGCCCAAAGAAAGGGAATGGGGAAATATTCCCTTCCAAGCCCCATCACCCATGCCAGAAACCGTAGACTAGATCTAGGTTAATGAAATCACCACACAACATATTTTATTACACATTTCCCAGCACAGATATAAAATAAGTGTATTTTTATAAATTGATGTTGCTTTTATAAAAACATGTTTACTTTTAAAACGTTGTTATGTAAAGTGCCATGAAAAATTATGTATTTATTTATCATTTTTCTTTGTTAAAAGTGTGTGGATCACATTGTAAAATATGTTTAAATATATAAAATAAGATCAAATAGATAGTTTTAACTTTTTTTAGATTTTTGAAAAAATAGTAAGTCATATCAATAATTGAAAATATTTTTAATGATTGGTTAATACTGATGAATATATTTTCTATTATCATTTACCAATAATTAAATGAAAAATCTCCAAACATATTTAAATTGAAATTTCTTAAATTTATTTTTCTAAATTTATTTAATTAAAAAATTCTCAAAATCATCAATTACACAAAAAATTCAAATTAAATAATTTTGGGAAAAAAGAAATTTGGGAATTATACAAGCTATAATTGAATATTAGAATCAAACAGATTTTTATTATTATTATTTTGAAATAGAATGCGAAAGCCTGTCAAAATAGGAACTAGAAAATTCAATGGAAGGCTGTTTTCTAGAATTCTTCTGACGACTTGACTAGTGAAATGTCCTTCCTATATTTGAAGTTTCTTTTCAGTCCATTTCTCAAAATAAAAGTGTCAAATTGGCAAGAAATCTTCATCATAGATGTAATTGCACGCAACATGACCCACATGAAACTCATCACATGATGCAGTCTGCAGATCGATCAAACCAGCAGCTAGCAGACGTACGTATTCTTCAAACGGTTAATTATTTTTCCTGGAATCGAAGATGCATACAAAAAATATGCAGAAAACAGCTAGCTAGCTAGCAAGGCAGATCATAATCACTAATTTTCATGAATATTGTAACATGCAAGTCCGCTAGCCAGCTTTTATAATTAAGGTAATACTTTGAAAGCAGCAGCTTCTTTGATCTAAAGCCAAAACCTTGTCATGATTTTTGTTTTCTACAACCTTATAATTGGCTGCATGTTCCCAAGGTTTCTTGGTTCGAGATAATTCAACCAATATTGTGACTTATGCTGCTGCAGTACCATTACTGATGAGGGCTTTAATATTACAAGGAGAACAAAACCCATCCATCTTGTTTCTATAAATAGTAATCCTGGTGAATCTCGGTCAAGAATGGGAAAATACAATCTGCACTAGAGATGACAATATGTGATACGATTCATTAATTCAATACGAACAAGACACAAAAAAAAGGGGTTAGGGTTTAGCCTTAACGGGTTCGGGTAAAAACAGACTGACCCGTTAAGACACGATTGCTTAACGGGTTGATAACGAGTCAACCCGTTTTGACCCGTTAAGAAAGTTAAAGCTACAATTATACCCTTGTACCTAAAAATAAAATTGTTGAGATTTTAATTTCTATATTTTTATTATTTGGATTGTAATTTTAGACTTGTAGTTAGTTTTATATTTTTTTTAGATATTGTGATTTTAATATTTATATAAAATTATGCTAAACTTAACTAGGTCAAACGGGTTAATTTTGAGTTCTGTTCAACTGATTTACATACATGAGTCATAACGGGTTGACACAACACGACCCGTTATGTTAATGGGTCGCGTTAGAGTTTGAGATTTTGACACAATAAGCTTAACGGATCGGGTTAAGGTTGATCTATATAGTACAATATACATGTTTTGACACTACATGAACATGACTCTTTAACACGATTTGACACCCCTAATCTGCACCTTGGTCTACCCTTTGTTCAAAGAATGAAAAATAAAGAAAAATAGAAGGAAAAACTGCATAAGAATCAAACCTTGGTCTACCAGCACTCTCTCAAACACAGAAATCGACCACCGGCGCTGGAGATTATTTCATACATTTTTGGCATTGGTTTATGTGAAACAAATGTCTGAAATCGAGTTCTCTTTCTTTTCTTTTCTTTATTTTTTATTTATTTTTTATTTTTTATCGGCTGAGCCGATTCTGCAAAAGTTACCTGAGGCAGATACTTATAGCAGAACTGAATAATGCCTAGTCTCCCCAACGAACATAATTCAGAAATGGAGAGCTGAGCTAAGAACGACTTATCTCAGTTTGAAAAATACAACTCGATGTAAAGATGGTTTGAGGGTATGAGAACACCTGATATTTTTATGTTTATCCCATTGTCCAAACAACTCCTAAGGCGATGTTTGGATGTTTAATTAGAATATTTTAGAATTTTGTGAATAATAGTAAAATAGTTTCAGTAAATATGTTTTGTTGAGTTTTGAGAAAGAAAATTTTATTTGAATATTATTTTATAATATTATTTTTATTTTGAATTTTGTAAAAGTTGTATTGATTTTTGTATTTAAATAATAATTAGATGAGAAAAAATAAAAAAATATTTTGTTTTTAAATTATGTTTGAGAATAAAATTATGAAAAGTTGTGAAAATTCTAAGAATTCTCATGTTTGTCAAATATATCCTAAATTCATGAGAATAGCCAAACAAAATCAATAATATTATGTAAATAGAAAAGTAAAACATGAGAAGAAGAAAAGAAAATGAAAACCAAAGAATCTAAACGGTAGAAAGAGTGGAAGATGAAATGTACAAGACAACTTAGCTAAGGTTATAAATTTAAAGTCATATATAAAGTCAGGGAGCTTACACCTACAATATTAATATTGTTTCTGGTAAAAATTATGATATATAACTTAGACCACCTACAAGTTAGGGAGTTGATTATGCAATGTATTAATCTTGAAAAACAGTGTAATGCATAAGTACTTATGATTGAGTTTGTTTCTTATTCGGGGCAAAAAAAAAAAAAAAACCTTTGGACCACGTAATGGCAGTTTTTTTAATAATGATAAGTTGACAACTTATATATATATATATATATAAATATATATATATATAATGGGTTTTAAGAGTCTCTTTTGGCTTTTGATTTAATTTTGATATGTTTGAATTTTGAAATTATTTTATTGTAAAGTGGTTGAATAAGTGAGCACCAGTTGTCAGTGTTTTTGGATAATGCTCCAATACACACCAAATATTCACTCCAAATATGCACACCAGTGCAAGCGGATTTTTTTTTTTTTCATCTTTTAAACATCCATAGCCATTAATAGCCACTTCCTTAACAATTAAGAAAAAAATTTTAAAAAAATTAAAATACATGAGTGGTCACATTTTGGAGTCATACTATCATTTTTTTTAAGCCAACATTACGTAGCTTTTTATTGTTTATCAGACAGTCACGTCAACTATGGACGTCACATTTCTCGACTATTGCATTTAGAGTTGAGCAAAAATTTAAAAATCTGATTCCAAATATGAGTCTTCTCCACCTCTGACAAGTCGGACTCGGATTAGGATTTTTTTAGAAAGTCAGAATTGGAGTCAGAGGAGGCATCAAACCGACTCCAACTCCAACTCTGACTGTTCGACTTCAACTTCGAATTTGAGTTTGCCCTCCAACTCTAATTCCATCTTTGCCCCCCGACTTTGACTCTGCCTCCAATATTGAATCCAATATTATACATATGTTATAAAAATTCATCATATATATTTTATATAACTATAACTTACATAATTAGTTAAATTCAATAATATATTAGTATGAGCTAATTATTATAAAATAATATACTTATACTATAATATAAATTGACTAATAATAGTTTAGCATATAAAAACTCTACGTGTAGTCACTTTTATATACTCTTTGCACATTTCACTAATGTGATTGGTTACGTTACTGTTTTTTAATATAAAATAATTATTTTTACCAATCAAATCAGTGCGGTGCACAAAGAGTATGTAAAAGTGACTATATGTAGCTAAACTCTTAGCATATATAAACATCATACTATTACTACAATGTAACACTAATGTGGGAGTTTGTCCTTTTACTTAAACTGTTCACGAAGGAGTGGCGATTTTGGCGATTTTTTTGGAGTCAGTTTTGGTTAGTCTGTATTTCATGGAATTTCCAATTTTGGCCGACTTACGTTGGTTTTGCTAGGGTTGGCCATGGAGGCTAGCCCTCCCCCTGCAGCTGGGGTTGCGACGGCACAGACCACCAAAACGTTTGTACAAGCTGTTAACGAAATGAGACAGTCTACATTTAGGATTCCTATGAGATATCAGGTGGAGTTTGATGGTGAACAAGGGTTTATTTTTTCAGAAGTTGAGATGTTGAAGGATGCGGATGATTTTAAATATGCCCTGGTTTCGAAGTTCTCTCATTCTCGACCGTCCATTGATGATATACGTTCTAATGTTGTGAAAGCTTGGGGATTGAGTGAGATCCCGATTGTTAACTTTATGGATGATTTGCATGTCCTGGTTCAGTTGCGATGTGAACGTGATTTTCTGCATGCTTGGGCTCGGGAAGGACGTATCATGTGTCGTTTGAGTTTCCAATTGTTTAGATGGACCAAAGATTTTGACTTGTTGAAGGAATCTCCCCTAACCTCTTAATGGATCTTTCTGCCAGGGTTACCTCTTCATCTGTACCGTACGGATTGTTTTCAAATTCTTGCGACTCGTTTTGGCCGTTATTTGGGAACTGATAATGCCACTTAATAAGACTAGAGCATCTAGAGCACGGTTGTGTGTAGAGGTGGATCTAACAGAGGAGCTGGTGGAGGGGTTTCCTATTATGATGCCTATAACGAAGAAGATTTGGCAGAAAGTGAAATATGAGAAACATGGATTCTATTGCTTTAAGTGTCATAGACAGGGGCACACTTCAGTGGTTTGTAGAGTCTGTGTACGGAGTTTTGAGGAAGATCAGATTGCTAAACAACAACCAAAGCGGATTTGGAAGGGGAAAAAAGGAATGTTGAAAATACAGTGAAGGAAAGCGAGGGTGCAGTGTCTGGAAAAGTAATGGCTGAGGGGAGTGATAGGACGGGACATGATGGTCCCTCTTTATCTGTTGAAGGTATAAAGAAGAATGTGGAGCTTGTGGAGGTTTTGGCTGTGACGCCCCGACTTCCACGTACAAAAAACTTTGGGAATCATGACGTCAGGATGGTGACAACACGGGTTACACATCCCAACGATAAGTGCCAAGGGTGTACAAGCAATAGTGTAGAATAAAATAAGCAGAAGATAATAAATAAGTCAACTAGTACCAGAATTTGTTTAATACAAATAACTAAATACAAAACATTTAAAAGTATAAACCAAATATCCCAAAATAATACAAGAGTTGAAAAGAACATAACACGAGTGATCCCAGATCACTCCTCCGGTTGAGCCAAATTCTCAGGCTCGGCATGTGCATCAACATCATCAAAATCTGTAATACCATTAAATGGTACCATAGGTAAGTAAAACCCAAAATGCTCCAAGACATAAATATATTAAGACAACTAACGCTATGCATGCATATGATGACCAAAGCACAAAACCCAAGAAAAATACCATTTTTCGAAAATCACAATTTTTCCATGCACGTCAAAAATCACCATTTGGTACAAAACTAAAATCTAGGAATAAATCCATTAATTTCAATTTTAACCGTATGCATCATGGCCTCCCCTAGGGACCATCCACATACTCTGGCTCCTTTCGTCACTCTACGGGTAACGACCGTGCGAGTGATGCACAACGAGTGATGCCCAGTTTCGTGCCCACCGCGTACATAGTCAAGCATCCTTTGACCCTCGCCAGCATGAGGGGCCACGGAGTCGAATCCAGAGCGCTACCATCCTGTCCAAGTTCTGGGCAACAGCCTTAGGGGACGACACTCAGTATATTTCGCTCCTGAGTGCCCAAAAGAGCTCCACCGAGATAATATCCTATCTCGGCTTGGGGGTGATACACAAGCACCCGAAAAGCCTTTTTCACATTAAACATAGTTTTCAAAACACACCTACGCATGCGTGCACAATGTCATGAAATCGACCAATTACCAACAACTAACAGTTATCAGTAATTTTTCAATAACCAACACAGTCAAACCTGATAACCAAATCACAGTTTATAAAACAGGTTAGTGCAAAAATATACTTAAGTCTTAAAAATCTTTTGGAAAAATACTTACAGCGCTATAAAGTAATTTTAAGAGGATCATGGAGGTGCAAAAGGCGGCTGGAAGGCAACGTAGCAGTGTAAAAACACTGTGGCCGAAATACATAGAAAACTCAAATTCAAACGGGGTCAAACGAAAGTTAGGGAACTGTAAGGTAGGGCCTATGGAAGGTGATGAAGCTAGCGGAAGCGACGTTGGCTGTTGGTGGCGGCCAAAATGGCGGTTGAAGGCCAAAAAGTTCAAAATGGAGATGTGAACAATGGGGGTTCACCAGTGACAGATCGGAGCTGGGGTTGGATCCTTTGGGTTGCTAGGATGTAGAGGGAGAAGTGGTGAAAAGATGGTGGTCGGAGGTGGCCGGACGCTGGCACTGGAGCACACAAGGCTGCACAGCTTCAAATCGTGCGTGGAGGCTATTGCCGGCAAGGAAGGAGCTGAGATCGGAGGTGTGAGGTCGCTGGCACCTGGGGAGTCAACTGGGCCTGGCAGTGAGGGCCATGGACGGCCGACAGCGGCGGGCTGGAAGGTGATGGCCAAACGGCATGGGGGAGAGAGAGAGAGAGAGAGAGAGAGAGAGAGAGAGAGAGAGAGCTGGCCGCGCGGGAAGAAGAGGAAAATAAGGAGAAAAGAAAGAAAGGAAAGAAAAAGAAAAGATGGGGAAAAGAAATGAGATCCAATCCTCACAACTTTTGGGTCACAACTGACCCTAAAAATAACTATTTTTAAAATAGTAAATTAAATAAATCAATATAAACTCAAAATTAGTTAAAGTAAAATATTAAACTCCAACAATAATATTCTTTAAAGTAAAAAGTAATTTAATTGCAGAACACTAATTAAAATTATGAAAGCACATTAAAATAATTATCGATTTAAAAATCGTAAAATAATCTTGCGAAAACAAGTTAAATTAAATTAAAAGGCTCAAAATTAAATATTTAATTAAAAATCTCTTCAATAAAAAGCACGTAAATATCGGGGTGTCACAACCTCCACCCCTTAAAATAAATTTCGTCCTCGAAATTGTAGAGTCAAACATGAATGCTATAGACATGCATGAGATGCGACTAAAAGTAGGCTTAAGAGAGATATCGCCATTCAGCTAAACAAATACAGGTATTGCTCCATCATGTCTGCTTCTCTTTCCCAAGAAAAATCTTGAGCCAACGGATCACCCCAAGCTACCTTCACCAAAGGTATCGACTTGGATCTTAACCTTTGCTCCTTCTAATCTACAATCTGCATCCGGGCAATCTCATAAGTAAGGTCAAGCTGAAGTTGAATGCGTCCTGGGTTGACAAAATGCTGCTCTTGCTGACCAAAACTTTTCTTCAACGAGGACACATGGAACACATCGTAAACCTCCCTAAAATAATCCAGCAATGCAACTCTATAAGCAACAAGCCCAACTTTTTCCACAATTTGACAAGAGCCAACATACATTGGACTAAGCTTTCTCTTTTACCAAAGCGCTTAATGTCTTTCATAGGAGAGATTTTGAGGTAAACCTAATCACCTTCCTCAAAGGATAACTCTCTTCTCCTTGCATTTGCATAACTTTTCTGGCGATTTTGTGCTTCCGCCATTTTATTCCTTGTCATCCGAACTTGATATTTCATCTCTTAAATTATCTCTGGCCCAATTAATTTACTCTCGCCAACTTCATCCCAACACAATGGCGATCTGCACTTCCTTCCATACAGAGCTTCATACGGGGCTATCTAAATTGTGGCCTGAAAATTGTTATTATAAGCAAATTCTATTAGTGGCAAATGATTTTCCCAACTTCCCTGGAATTCCATAACACAAACCATCAACATATCCTCAAGAGTCTGATTAGTATGCTCAGATTGACCGTCAGTTTGAGGGTGATATGCAGTGCTAAACTTCAACTTAGTTCCTAACGCTGCTTGTAAGCTCTTACAAAAATGGAACGTGAACCGTGGTCCCAGCTGACACAATACTCTTGGGTACTCTGTGCAAATGCACTATCTCCTGGACATACAACCGAGTCAACTTTCCCAAAGAGTCGATATTATTGATAGGCAAGAAATGGGCACTCTTGGTCAATCGATCAACAATCACCCAAATTGAGTTCTTTCCACTAGGAGTCCTCGGAAAACCCACTACAAAATCCATAGAAATGTCATCCAACTTCCACTCAGGAATAGGGAGAGGTTGAAGTTTACCAGTGGGTCTTTAATGCTCAGCCTTAACTTGCAGGCACGTGTCACATTTCTCAATAAACATGGCGATATCCATTCTACTCACATTAGTCTCCCAATGGAACATCACGTCTATCACTCCTAGAGCGGCCATATAATCCAAAATCTCCATATCCACAAAAGCTTAATACAACACCCAAGGAATCCCAGTGATTATTAGCTCCATTCGATAATCTGTACTAACCTTTATCGACTCCTACGGTAAAACTTCCAAACCTCCATTGTATACTACACTTTGGTAACCTAATGGCTACTTCCAAAGTTAACCATAAATGACGAAATTGCACATCCAAATGATTAATCTCCAATTACAAGTATAGTCTCAAAAATTTCAAGTCACCACTAATTCCTCAAAGTCAGCACAAAATTTAAACTCCCAATTACAAAAAAAAATATCACGATCCTGCTGCGCACTCTGATATTCGCCACATACATAAAATTTATGTCCTCATAAAAATTAATACCATCGAGTACAAGGTGTCTCCATACCTACTAACCAAAAACTCTTACCATACCTTGGTAGAAAAATACTCTCTTTCCCAAAACCATGAGTTATCACTCATATTCCTCAATTAACTCCTAATGCCTTAATCAAAATTAATAATCCATAAAATATCTCCATGATTATTAACAGAAAATCAATATCAATCAACCTCAACATCCCAATTGAAACAAGTAACATACTCTAAAAGGCTCGAATCCAATCCAGCCAACTAATAAGAGCGCCTTTAAACTTCTACTCGACAACCTAAACCCAAAAGCTCGTTACCTAAATTCTAAATATTATGTAATCTAGCGACGACTAAACTCACTACGAACCCTCATTGACTTCACCAAAACATTAACAAAGCCTTCTTTGTAACTCGCCCACTTACTTCTACTCCTATTAAGCTAGTAATAGCACGACTATCTCCTTCAATAGCACAACACTATTAAACCTCAAGGCAAGCCATACTACTCAAATCTTCAATCCACCAAAAAGTATTGCACAACACTCATGGATCCTAATGCTTTATTAACTCACATACTTGATTATGTTATCCACCATTGATGCCTAAGTTTCAACTTCCAGGATTTTATCATACACCATACATGGCGACTCACCAATCTCTCTTTAAGTTAAATAATAATGTCCTTAATTCTCCCAACTAGGCACTCAATCTCCAAAGGAAAGTATAGGCTCAAAAATTTAAATTCCTATGTGACCTCAAGTCACAATTAAGTCCTGAAGATAATCACAACAATTATTGTCAACCATCATTTCATTGAGTAACCCGCTTCGACTGTACACTTTGATCAACCCACCAAAAACTCAAAACCAAGGTCTCTTGAATTAAATACTATTGTATCGACATCTCTTTAATACTTACCAAAGCCACTTCTTCCAAACCAAAAAAAAAAATGAGACTAGAACATGTACTCTCTGAAATCCATACAAATTCACAACTATTACACGTCAATCTCGTGCATCCTTAGCCAAAATCAATATTCCTCCAACATGCAAGTGACCCACCACTACCATTTCCATCATCTGGACCTATATTCTTGAAATCAACAAGAATCATTTCCTAAATCTACACCATCTTTTATCCTTAAAATTGATATGGATCAAATCCTAAACCTACTATTGTAACCTCAAGCTAAAAACAATCATTTTCCCGAATTCGATCCAAATCCTCAAAATAAATCAAACTAGCACACCAAGCCTGTAGAATTAAAAACTTAAACCTTATTACAAATCAGTCATTCAACTCTGCAATTCTAGAACCTTAAACAAAATAAGAATCATTCCCCGAAATCCTCAAGATCGATGACCTTAAATCTAAAGAACTCACCTTATAAAGCTTGCAAAATTCTAAAATCCCAAATGTTGTCAACTGCTTATCAAAGATAGCTTATCAAAGTCGGCAAGATCTAAAACTTCTAATTTAATAAATCTCTCAAATGTTTGTTGAACCTACCACCTTAAATCTCATAAACCTATTTCCTAAAAACTATAGGACCGCAAACCTTAGATAAAATTCTCATAAATCTATTCTTGAAGTTCGTTGAACTTACAACCTCCTACTTCATAAACTCATGTCATAATTCCACGAAATCTAAAACTTCAATTATCCTAAGTGATCTAAAGCTATTTCCATCTTAGCTGCGACTTGAGTTCCTACCCCATAAAGTTTACCTAGACCATGTCGTTCCCTTCGAGTCCTGATATTAAAACAAACCAATTGCTAAGAGTTCAAGCCTACTATACTAAATGTTCAAGCCTAACAATGACATTCACAGTCATACCATCTTCTTGTCATAGCGTAACCTTTAATCCCACTCTTACTCAAAACAAGTTAAGATATAATATAGTAAAATAACTTAACTTAAGGCACAATATCACAACATGAAATAAAACCAGCAAAATTGAAATCGCAGACAAAAAAATGAATAAAAACAAATGAAGAAGTACATCATAAATAATTAAAACAAATAAAATAGCCAACCATAAAATAAAACAATTAAATAAACTAGCACAATAAAATCAATAAGCAAACAAAGTAGTATACAATAAAATAAATAAAACCAATAAGAATAACATACTTTAAATTAAATAATTTCAAATCTCAACTTTAAAACTTTTTGGTACTACACCTACGGGACATGTGGTTTTACCCAGAGCCGAACTGCTCTGATACCACCTGTGACGCCCCGACTCCCACGTACAAAAAAGTTCAGGAATCGTGACGTCAGAATGGTGACAACACGGGTCACACATTCCAACGACAAGTGCCAAGGGTGTGTACAAGCAACAGTATACAATAAAATAAGCAGCAGATAATAAATAAGTCAACTAGTACCAGAATTTGTTTAATACAAATAACCAAATACAAAGCATTTAAAAGTATAAACCAAATATCCCAAAATAATACAAGAGTTGAAAAGAACATAACACGAGTGATCCCAGATCACTCCTCCAGCGGAGCCAAATCCTCAGGTTCGACATCTGCATCAACATCAACAAAATCTATAGTACCATTAAATGGTACCGTAGGTAAGTAAAATTCAAAATTCTCCAAGACACAAATATATTAAAACAACTAACGGTATGCATGCACATCATGACTAAAGCGCAAAACCTGAGACAAACACCATTTCTCGAAAATCATAATTTTTCTACGCACACCAAAAATACCATTTGGCACAAAACTAAAATCCAGGAATAAATCCATTAATTTCAATTTTAACCGTATGCACCATGGCCTCCCCTAGGGACCATCCACATACTCTGGCTCCCTTCATCACTCCACGGGTAACGACCGTGCGAGTGATGCACAACGAGTGATGCCAAGTTCCGTGCCCACGGGGTACATAGCCAAGCATCCTCTGACTCCTGCCAACACGAGGGGCCACGGAGTCGGATCGAGAGCGCTACCATCCCGTCCAAGTCCCGGGCAACAGCCCCAGTGGACGACACTCAATATATAGTCCGCTCTCGAGTGCTCAGAGGAGTTCTACCGAGATAATATCCCATCTCGACTTGGGGGTGATACACACGCATACGAAAACCCTTTTTCACATTAAACACAGTTTCCAAAACGTACCCACGTATGCATGCACAATGCCATGAAATCGACCAATTACCAACAACTAACAGTTATCAGTAATTTTTCAATAACCAAATCGCAGTTTATAAAACATGTTAGTGCAAAAATATACTTAAGTCTTAAAAGCCTTTTGAAGAAATACTATAGCGCTATAAAGTAATTTTAGGAGGATCATGAAGGTGCAAAAGGCGGCTGGGAGGCAACGTAGCAGTGTAAAAACACTGTGGCCGAAATACACAGAAAACTCAAATTCAAACAGGGTCAAACAAAAGCTAGGGAATGGTAGGGTAGGGCCTATGGAAGGTGGTGAAGCTAGTGGGAGCGACGGTTGGCTGTGGGTGGCGGTCGAAATGGCGGTGGAAGGCCAAAAAGCTCAAAACGGAGATGTGAACAATGGGGGTTCACCGGTGACAGATCGGAGCTGGGGTTGGGTCCTTTGGGTTGTTAGGAGGTAGAGGGAGAAGTGGTGAAGAGATGGTGGTCGGAGGTGGCCGAATGGTGGTGCTGGAGCACACAAGGCCACACGGCTTCAAACCATGCGTGGAGGCTATTGCAAGCAAGGGAGGAGCTGAGATCGGAGGTGTGAGGTCGCCGGCACCTGGGGAGTCGACTGGGCTGGGCGGTGAGGGCCACGGATGGCCGACGGTGGCGGGCTGGAAGGAGATGGCCAAACTACGTGGGGGGGAAGAGAGAGAGAGAGAGAGAGAGAGATGGCCGCATGGGAAGAAGAGGAAAATAAGGAGAAAAGAAAGAAACAAAAGAAAAAGAAGAGAAAAAGAAAAGATGGGGAAAAGAAATGAGATCCAATCCTCACAACTTTTAGGTCACAACTAATCCTCAAAATAACTATCTTTAAAACAGTAAATTAAATAAATTAATATAAACTCAAAACTAGTTAAAGTAAAATATTAAACTCCAACAATAACATTCTTTAAAATAAAAAATAATTTAATTGCAGAATACTAATTAAAATTATGAAAGCACATTAAAATAATTTTCGATTTAAAAATCATAAAATAATATCGTGAAAACACGTTAAATTAAATTAAAAGGCTCAAAATCAAATATTTAATTAAAAAGTCCTTAAAAAAAAATCACGTAAAAATCGGGGTGTCACATTGGCTATTAAAGTAGTGCAGGAAAATGAATTGGAGGATGAGGAGGTTTGTGAGGAGATTGAATGTGAAGTTGACCTGAGAGTGGCTCAATGTAGTGTTTTGATTCAGCAGAGTGCTCCACAATCGTTAGAACTAGAATTGATTAAATTTGAGATGTTACCAATAGACTCTGCTGAGGGTGGGATTGAGGGTGGACAGTGTCATGTGGTCTCGGCAGTTTTGGAAATGGAGAGTCATGGTGGGAGATCGGAACGGAGTTTACCTGTTGAAGAAATCAGGGACTATATGTCGGATAAGGCAGAGGATGAATGTGTGGGAATATTGATACACTGCAAGGGGTTCGACAATCATGGGATGCTACTCACACCTCTAAACTTAATTTATGATTGATACAATTTTGGTGTGGAACCTTAGGGGCTTGGGTACTTCTCAGAAGTGCCTTAAGAGTTTACTCAAGAAACACAGAGTTGGTATTGTGGGAATTTTGGNAGTTTGGATTTTTTGGAAGGATATATATGATTTTGGAGTAGTGCATATTTCTAACCAAGCGGTTTCGGGATGGCTGAGTTTGGCTTCTTACCGTATTATGGTGACCTTTGCCTATGAAAAATGCACTCAGCTAAAGCGTAGAGGGCTGTGGGAGGAGCTTGAAAATGTTCAAGTTAATGAGTCTCCATGGTTGGTGGTCGGGGACTTCAACGTAATACGTTTGAACGCTGAACGGATTGGGGGAAACCAAAGGTCATTGTTGGCAATGATGGATTTTAATGATTGTGTGGATACTTGTGGTCTTATGGAGATGCGTTCTCAGGGCTAAATTATGTTGTGGCGTAATGGTCATGTGGGATCTTCAAGAAGTTGGGCTCTCCTAGATAGAGCCTTGGTAAATATCAATTTCTCTACTACTTTTGGGTCTGCGTTTATGGAATATTTAACGAGGAAGTCATCGGATCATTGTCCTCTGGTGGTGCATCTGAATTTGCTGAGATCGTTGTACAGGCCATCTCCTTTTCATTTTCAAAATATGTGGTACTTGCATGAGTATTTTTTTAAGTTTGTAGAGGATGTCTGGGTGCAACCAACATGTAGTCATGGTCTTTTGAGGCTGGCGGCTAAATTGAAGAAGCTTAAAGTGGCATTGAAAACTTGGAATAAAAATATTTTTGGTAGGGTTGATCTCACTATCAAGGAACTGGAGGAAAAAATGGAGTTGCTGGATTTTCAGCTTCAGGAAGCACGGGAGCCAGAAGTGGAAGCAGAATTCCTATTGACAAAGATGGAATTAGCTGAGTTGGAGGCTAGGGAAGAATGTAGATGGGCACAAAAAGAAAAGCAGAAATGGCTTCAAGAAGGGGAGTAAAATTCCAGGTTTTTTCATGCCTCAGTTAACCAAAGATGGAAGGCCTTTCTTATGTCGTCCATGCACCTTGCAGATGGGACAATGTTAGCAACACCGGAGGAGATTCATATGGGGGCTCTAGACTACTTCAAAAATCTTTTTAACATTGACGTCGAATGTGCATCAGGCTGAGTTAGCAGATTTAATACAACCTTTGATTTCGGAAGAGGATAATGGTTGGCTTTGGGATGCCCCTTCGGTTGAGGAGGTTCGGGCAGCAGTATTTTCCATTCCTAAACACAGCTCACCGGGCTCAGATGGTCTTGGGTCTAATTTTTATATGGCTTGTTGGGAGATAGTGAAGGATGATGAGGTGGAAGCAACGAGAGAGTTTTTTAATGAGGCTTTTTTGCTTAGGTTTTATTCCTCTTCTTACATTGTTTTGATTCCAAAAGTGCCGGATCCAAGAAGTTTTGACAAATTTCGACCCATCAGCCTGTGTTCGATGGCCTATAAATTTTTTCTGAGATTTTGGTTCAGAGATTGACAAATTTGTTGCCTAAAGTTGATTTCGCAGGAGTAGGGAGCTTTTATCCCAGGATGTAGTAGTTTTGAAAATATTATGCTTGGCCAGGAGATGGTCCATTTGCTGCATAGAAAAAATAATGGCGGGAATATTATGATGAAGATTGACATGGTGAAGGCTTATGATAGAGTCCATTGGCCGTTTCTGTTGGAGGTTCTTGTTGGGTTTGGTTTTAATGGTCATTTTTGCAGGCTGATTGCGGAATGTATTCAATCTCCATGGTATTCTATTATGTTGAATGGTACCTATAAAGGTTTTTTTCAACCTACTAGAGGCCTGCGACAAGGAGACCCTCTCTTGCCTTACCTTTTTATTATTATGGAAGAAGTCCTCTCTCAACTTTTGAACCATAAATTTATGGAAGGAAGCATTGGTAAGTTTTATCATCCTATTGGAGCACCATTGATTTCCCATCTACTTTATGCTGATGATCTTCTAATTTTTTCTAATGGTGACATACGGTCGTTTCGGATTTTGTTGCGAACTTTGGAACTTTATGAAAATTGGTCTGGGCAACAAATTAGCAAGGAAAAATCTGCAATGTATTTTTCCAAGCATATTAATTTGGCGCGTAGGCATGCTTTGCTAAGATGTTTCGGTTTTGTTGAAGGGAATTTTCTTGTGATATATCTAGGGGTTCTTCTAGTCTTTGGTCGTCTTAATGCTAGAACTCTTGAGCCTCTAATCCAAAGACTTCGTAATAAGGTGGCGGGGTTGAAATTTAAGTTGCTTTCTCAAGGGGGTTGGTTAGTTCTTTTGAAGCATTTTCTATCGTGTATGGCAATGCATTTGTTAGCGGTGCTTGATGTTCCTAGGATAACGTTGAGGAAAATAAACGCAATCTTATCTACTTTTTTTTGGGGAGATGTGGATGGTAAGACTAAGAAGAAATGGTTCTCTTGGAACAAAATTGGTATGCCGATTGTGGAAGGGGTTTGGGCCTTAGAGAGTTTGGGGATGTGCAACAATCTTTGCATATGAAATTTGCGTGGCTTTTGTTGGCTGTGGATAATCTCTAGACTCGCTTTTTCAAAGCAAAGTATGTGAAACGTGGTCATTTACTACTTGCACAAAATTCTCTAGCTTGTTTGAGATTTTGGAGGTTGGCAATGAGAGTAATGCCAGATGTTTGTGATAATATTAGTTAGAGGGTGAGTGAAGGACAGGTGTCCTTTTGGTATGATAAATGGCTTGATTCAGGGTCTCCTTGTTTGCATGAATCAACAATTGCAAATCCTCTCCTTAGAATACAAGAGTGCTAGAATGTGAATAGCTTGGATGTAGAGCAGTTAGAGGAGTTGGTTGGAGTGGAGACTATAGGGGAGATTTTTTGTTTACCTGCACTGAGGGAAGCGATGGATGTTCTCATTTGGAAGCCAACTTCGGATGGTGTTTTCTCTATAGCTAGTGCATGGGATGTAATTCGGCTAAAACATGCAAAGTTTCCTAAAATGGGGTGGATCTGGCATAAACTCTTACCAAAAAAAAAAAAAAAAATCTGTATGTATGTGGAGGGCGAGGTTTAATTGTCTTCCTGTGGATGATAAAGTGCTCAAATGTGGTATCAATTTGGCGTTTAGATGTGATTATTGCATGAATCAACAATGTGAGATGTTGGCACATGTGTTGTGCTCGGGTGAGTTTGCATATCAAGTCTGGGCTCATGCGGAACAGGTAATGGGGATGCCAGTGATGATTGCAGGTACATGGTGGGGGTGGGTTTCCACTTGGTTTTCCATAGCAAAGAAGTCGTCTCAAAAGGGGTTACTGATTGGTTTATTACCCATGATTATTTCATACAGACTTTGGCAACACAGGTGCAAGGCAGGCATGGAAGGACTCTTGGAGCCTGTTGAAGGTGTCTGGTTGTCTATTAAATATTGGCTACGATTGTTGATGGCTGAGCATGCAAAAGTGGACTCTGTTTCGGCTAGCGATGCACAGGTTCTTGCTTATTTGGATATTCCTATGGTGCAGACGCATACCCATAGACAACGTATTGTATGGTGGACTAAGCCCAGTCTTCACAGGATAAAGCTAAATGTTGATGGGAGTTGTAGGGGTAATCCAGGGTCTTGTAGGGGAGGAGGTGTTATCCGAGATGGCCATGGTAAGGTAAAAGGAGCTTTCTCTGGTTTTTTTGGATAGGGTACTAATAATGAGGCTGAATTTCAGACATGAGGGTGTGAAGTTATGTAAAGAAATGGGTTTCATTAATGTGCAAATTGAATGTGATTCCAAGGTAATAGTTGATTGGATCAATTCTGGTAACTGTACGGAGTGGTACCTTTGGGAGTTTTGGGAAGAGGTAAATAAGGAACTTCATGGAATACTTTTCTCTATTAAACATATTTATAAGGAAGCTAGCCAAGTTGCGGATTTTTTGGCTCTACAAGGAGAAGTTGGCTTGACTTGTAGATATGAGGAAGGAGATGTTTTTCCACGGCATTTGAGAGATATGGTTAGGATGGACAAAATTGGTCTTCCTAATCTTAGAATATAGTTTATTTGTTGGTTTTTTATAATAGGCTTGTCTAGTTGGTTGTGGTTTATTTTCTTTCATTTATTCGTTTGGTTTTGGTTTAGTTGGTTTATGATGTCTGGGATGGTTTTTTTATTGGTTTTTTTGTAAATCCCAAGTTTCTGGCTTGTTACCACGTTTTCCTCCGCCATAAGTGAGGGCTTGTTAATAAACTTAGGATGGGGTCACTAGATGCATGGCTACCGGCTCTTTTTTTCTTAAAAAAAAAAATTGTAACACTAATGTATAATAAGTTAATAACATGTAATACTAATGTATAATAACATTTACTACTAATGTATAATAATTAAAGTATAATAACATGTATACTAATGTATAGTAACACTAATATAATAACATATAATATTAAGTTTAGATATAATTAAGTTAGAAATAAGTTAGAACAAATATAATAACATGTAATTAAACAATATAGTACAAGTCTATAGACAATAATCAAAATAAGTTAGACACTAGTATAGTAAAAATATAATGAGCTAATTACATGTAATAGTGTAGTATACTAATATATATGTAATTGCCAATAATAAATACTAACAATTGTATTTAAACCCTATAGCACAAGTCTACTTATAATAATATATAATAAAATTATATTACCTGTAATACTAATGTATAATAACACTAGCAAGAAGGACTAGACTTTCGAGTTTTCCGAAGCTCCCGAAAAGCTCCTGAACTCTCTCCCCCCTAAACTTACTCACTATCGAGATCGGCCACAGCGGGTGGGAGCTTAGGCTCCTCCCCCCTCACCCTTGTTCCTTTCCCTTCTGCGTTTCCATTTAGTGTAGTTTTAGTTTAATTTTATGTCTTTTCAGGCCAGCCAAAGGGGAATCGGAGTTCGTGACTTTCCGGCACTCGGCAGACAACACGTGCCCCACCAGGAGATTATCCTGCCGCCGATCTGCAAAACCTCCAAATGTGGCCTCTATTGGAGCGGCGCGTAGCCCGCATACGCGGGTCAAAGATTTCGGAGTTTACTAGCGCGTGACCCCCACGCGCCACCAAGGAACAGTCTGCAGCTGCAACGTACGGCCGTTCCCGACTTGGCACCTCTGGTTCTTCCAAGCCTAACCGTCGGTTTCTCTTCCAACTGCCTTTTCGTGCACTGATTTTTCGCTTACAGTGTTTTCACATTGTAATTTTCTTTATGTCTTCTCTTTACTTTCTAGTAAATAAAAATCAAAAAATGTAACGCCATTCGGACCTAGGTCTGAATGGTTTTTGTATCCCTGCTTCGCAATGGCGAAGAAGATGGGGTTTCCAACTCCATATCCCGCTTAGTCGGGTATGGAGGTTTGTTTGTTGGGTTAGTGTTACCTCTATCTTAGATAGAGGGGTGCTGTCTCTTAGACTTCTGTCTGTAGAGATGCTGTCTGGAGTAGACCAAGCCAACTGCGGAAATGTGCTGGGAAACTATTATCGTTTGTAATTGACTTTTTTAAGTCAACTTTGTAAGTCCCCTTTCATGAATGGAACAAGATCCACTTTTATAAAAAAAAAATAATACTAGCAAAAAATATGTGGTTCTAACCTAATACAACATCTAAAAGGGGTGAATAGGTGTTTTTCAATTATACTGAACTACTTAAAAAAGTTTTCAAACAAATAGTCAATCAACGAAACATCTCACAGAAAAATAATCAACACAATAATTTTGTCACGAAATGGAAACTCATTTGAAGAATATTTTCAAAATCTAAAACCAATCCGGATGTAAGTCACCACCTGAAATCTACTATAGAAATTTAGCTTGTTATAATTAATTTAGAAACACTCATAGGATCCTTGTAGTACCTAAATCTGGCTTGCAAGACCATGAGTGACCTACTCGATCTATACAAGCATGTAGTTCCAGACTTTCGGTGTAGCACCCCCTTCCCCAAAGTTAGGGATGTCACATTCAAACAAGAGACTTCATAATTGATTAAATCAATCTAAATAAATAATTAAAGCCTGTAACTAAATTCAATTGCTCTATCTAAGCTTGGTTAGCCTGCTTGTACTGATCGTCATTCTCACCTAAGTGGTTGAAAAATATAAAATAAAACTAAAATAAATCAAAAACTCATTAAGAAACCATCACAACATAAACATAAAAAGCATAAAATGACTTTGACAAAAGTAAACAACTCATTGTGTAAGCTGGGAGTGCTTGAGCAACAACCTTAATTAATATACCTCTACCAACCTATGATAGAAATTTCTCCTTCCATCCTCGCAATTTATTCCAAAGCTTTGACTTCAATTCTTGAAACGTTGAAGATTGAGCACGTCCAACAAAAGATGGCAACCCCAAATATCTTTCATGTTGTTGTACTAATTGCACATTCCAAACAGCCTTGATATTAAGTACTTCATCCTCCCCAAAATTTTTTCTAATTAATAACTTAGTTTTCTCTAAATTTAATTGCCACATGGATGCTTCTTGTTGGTTGAAATCACAAGTGCACGAATAGTAACAAGTAATAAAGTGAATGAGTAAAAGTATAGTCCCACAAGGACTGAAAAATTACTGATAAGTACCAAAATTTTTTAAATTATGATCTGTTTGATAATTCAAATAGGAATGAATGGTTGAACTAGGAAATTTAAAATAAGCAAATTGAGATCAAGAAAACAAGATTCTAGATTTTTTGATTCACCATAACTAATCCTATGCGAATTTCCTAATTGAATTAATTATAATTATTTCCAATTGTTGATAATCAAGTTTCTTTAATTTAATCATTAATCTTTCTCAAGCATTAACAAAATATCCCAACAAGCAAATTTTCTACATCTTTGTGAAAATCCTAAACCTGTCAAAATTCATTAAGTACAAAGAAACCTCATAAAGATTACACAAGTCCATAGATATCTCTATCCTACGGATTCCTTATGGTATCTCAAACTAGGTTGAAACAATTATTACTTCTCAATATCAAATTGAATCCCAAAGTATGTAAACGGTTATCAATCATTCGCAAGCATCAAGTCCAGAATGAACTACTAAACAATATGAAGCAAATGCTAAATTAATTCAATTAAAGAAATATCCACATAATCATAGATAGGCTACATCGTAGCCCTAGAAAATAGAATTTAGTTAATAATAAAATTGAATAAAAGCATAATCAAAGAGTTTAACATCCCGCAATAGAAAGAGATTCGGAATAAAGAAAAAAAAAAACTCAAAAACCCGAGTCTTCCTTGATGTCGGCTGCTCCCCTCCAAAGCCAAGTCATAGACTCTTGATGCTCTCTTTTTTGGTTGAGGCCATCCTCACTAAGAAAAGAAAATCAATCCCCAATCTGTATTGTCAATTTTGCAGCTTTTCAAGCTTAGAGTGCGGGCCCTTTTTCACTTGTAAAACGTGGGAATTACAACAACTCTATTTCAGGAACAATTGTAGCCCGTTAAGTTAGCTTTCCAACACCTTTTGAATCAGCTCAATCTGATCTCTGACACGAGAGACATGGTGAGAATGTTCATGACTGTGCAAAGACACTTCCAATTCGGGATTTCATTAAACCCCTTTGTTTCCTTTCTTGAATGTACTGAAATGCCCTTCTTTTACACTAAACTTTATCATTCCTTCAAACATAAAAATAAAGGAAAAATAAAATAAAATAAAATAAAAAGAAATAAAGGAAAACTAACAATTTTAATAAGTAAAAGAGTAATGAAAATCATGTAAAAATTACACTTATCAAGTTCCCCAAAATTAAAATTTGCTACCCCTCACACAAAGAAAAAGAGAAAAATAACTAAAAAGAAGAATTAGTTTAATTCATAAAATTTATTACCTCAAAGATTACCTAAAGTTTATAATCCAAAGGAATTATTCAATTATCACACAAGACCAAAAGTTAATTCAAAACTCATTTCCACCTTATCAATCATCTCATTTATGCATATCTATCATTCTCACTTCATTATTAGCTCCCCGGATGATTTTATCCAAACAAGTAAATATATAATGGATCTCTAGTTATGAAATTGATAATTCAAATTTCATAGGCTTGCCTTTTAAATTACTCTCTACTAATGTAGACAAAATACTACCAAGGATCAATAGGTCTTTATTAGACTTGTAATGTAAGGCTAAGGTGAGGGCTACAAAGAAAAGATAGGATTCAAATAAAGCAAGAGAACTTAATTTTGAAGACCAAAAAAAAAAAAAAAACAAATAAAACATACTCACTTCTAACACATACACTTCTTCTCAATCCTTTGAATCTCTCACTAACACCTCTCTTTACCGTACTTTCAAAGATCATTCTTTTTTTTCTTTTTTTTTTATATATATTCAGAGGCATCTCATGTTTCCTAGAAATAGTCCCAACCCGTTGACAATGATTACATAAATTAACAAAGTTAAAAGAATCCTTAAAAATAGAAGGCCAAATAAAACCCAAATTGCAAAATTTTGCTGCTGTTTTTGCTCCACCAAAGTGGCTGCCCACTTCCAATAAGTGGCAATGTCGGAGTATGCTCTCCATCTCTTCTTCAGGTACACATCTCCACAATGCCGAAATAGAAAAGGTTCCTCCAAAAAATATTACTTTTAGTCGAAGAAGAACTTTTTCTTCTATTGATATGCCATCCCGAGAGGTAGAATTCGCAACACAAGTAGTTGATTATGTCGGAATACCATGGAACAACCTATACAGTCATCAAATGCTCATCCAGAAATGCTTCATTAATTGGCAAATGCTACTCATCATCCGCACCCTTAGGCTCAATCCAGGAGAAGTGATTTGCCACCAAATTTTCGGTACCCTTCTTGTCCTTGATCTCCAAATCTAATTCTTGTAGAAGCAAGATCCATTGAAGCAATCTTGGTTTAGCATCCTTCTTTGTAAGCAAGTACTTAAGAGCAGAGTGATTGGTATATACAACCACCTTCGAACCTATCAAGTAAAAACAAAATTTGTTAAAAGTAAAAACAACCGCTAATAATTCTTTTTCGGTAGTAGCATAATTAAGTAGAGCTTTCGTTAAAGTCTTACTTGCATAATAAATAACATGAAAATTTTTATCTTTTCTTTGTTCTAAAACAACCCCTATAGCAAAATCACTAGCATCACACATCAATTCAAAAGATAAATTCCAATTCGGTGAAACAATTATAGGTGCTGAAATTAATTTATTTTTCAATGTTTCAAAAGCATGCAAGCATTCATGAGAAAAATCAAACGGTGTATCTTTAATCAAAAGATTGCAAAGAAATTTAGTAATTTCAAAAAAATCCTTAATGAACCATCGATAAAATCCAGCGTGGCCCAAGAAACTTCTCACGCCCTTCACATTGGCCGGTGGTGGGAGTTTGTCAATAATGTCTCTTTTGGCTCGATCGACTTCAATTCCCTTGAAGGAAATTCGATGGCCAAGCACTATTCCTTCGTTGACCATAAAGTGATAATTTTTTCAGTTTAAGACTAAATTAGGCACCTCATATCATTGCAAAACTAAAGACAAATTAGATAAACAATTATCAAAAGAATAACAAAAAACCGATAAGTCATCCATGAAGACTTCTATAAATTTTTCCACCATGTTGGAGAAAATGGGCATCATGTATCTCTTGAATGTGGCAAGAGCATAGTAAAGACCAAAAGGCATTCTCCTATATGCAAAAGTTCCATAAGGACAAGTGAAAATAGTATTCTCTTGATCTTCAGGAGCAATTACGATTTGATTGTATCCGAAATACTCGTCTAGAAAACAATAGTAAGCATGGCTAGCGAGTCTTTAACATTTGGTCAATAAAAGGCAATGGAAAATGATCTTCTCGAGTTGCATCATTAAGTCTTCGATAATCTATGCATAATCGCCATCCCATGATTGTCTTTGTTGGTAGAAGTTCATTGTTGTCATTCTTTACCACGGTTATTCCCCCTTTCTTTGGGACCACTTGAACCGGACCCACCCATGCACTATCCGAGATTGGATAGATAATTCCAGCATCTAAGAGCTTCAATATTTCTTTATGCACCACTTTTTGCATTGATGGATTCAATCTCCATTGCGGTTGAGCTATCAACTTGAAACTATCCTCCATTAAAATCTTATGCATACAAATCGAAGGACTAATTCCCTTGATATCCGAGATTGTCCATCCCAAATCCATCTTATGTTCCCTTGATATCCGAGATTGTCCATTCCCTTGTTGGACATCAATTAAAGTTCTCCCCATAGCAAGAAAAGGTCGCCCCAAAATCAAAAGTATTTCCTCATCCTCCTCCATGTCTAGCACAATAAAACTACCAAGAAAAATAAACTTGTCCACCTTCATCAAAACGTTTTCAATGAGTCCTCTTGGGTGCTTGATAGACCTGTCTGCCAATTGTAAAGAAACCGTAGTAGGATTTGCTTCTCCAAGACCTAACTTCCTGAAAACTGAAGAAGGCATAAGATGAATACTTGCTCCTAAATCACATAAAACTTTCTCAAAATAAGAACTTCCTACAGTGCAAGGAATTGTAAAACTCTCTCGATCTTTCAATTTAGGAGGTAACTTCTTTTGTAAAATTGCACTACTTTCTTCGATTAACATCACTGTCTCATGCTCTTCCAACTTCCGCTTATTTGATAAAATATCTATAAAAAAACTTAGCATATTTAGGCATTTGCTCCAAACCTTCAATAAGAGAAATATTAATATGCAATTGCTTAAACATACTAAGAAATTTAGAGAATTGATTATCAAACTTTTTTTTTTAAGTCTTTGAGGAAAAGGAATCAACGGATCATAAATTGAAGGAGAATTAGTTTTAGACGTAAACTTCGTAGAATTCATGGGTTTTGAAGCTTCTTTATTCTCCTTAGAATTTCCAGCTTGCTGGTTGGCCACTTGTTGCTTCAATTTGTCCATCTTTGACTCAGACTCCACATGATTTCCAGCCTTATCTTGCTCGGTACTTGCTATTTGTGGCTGCTCAATTGTCCTCCCACTTCTCAATGCTATTGCTTTGACATGTTCCTTAGAATTGGTAACAGTATCGCTCGGTAAAGTTCCCATTGTCCTCTCTGTAAGAATGTTTGAAAGATGACCAATTTGAGCCTCAACATTACGAATCGAAGCTGAATTGTTTTGGATTGCCAAATCTATCTTTTGCATGTATTGCATGAACATCTCCTCAAGTGTCGGCGTTTCTCCTTGCTGTAGAGAATTTTGAGGTGATCTAGTTGCCCCTTGATATTGCTCCACAAAAACTTTGGGTGATTTCTCCATCCAGGATTGACGTGTTTGAATAAGGATTGTTTTGACGTTGAAAATTGGACACATAATTAGCTTGTTTGGAATTTGATTGAGCAAAAGGATTCACCACTTGGCAATTAAAACTTGAGTGATTTCCTGCACAAAAATCATACGCAACATTTGTTTGTACAGCATTAACATTTATCTGACCTAATTGTTTAGATAAAATTGCCATTTGTGCCGCCAATGTGGTAATAGAATCAAGTTCAAAAACTCCAGCTGTCTTTTTTGGCATTGCTCTCTCTGAAGACCATTGATAGTTGTTGGATGCCTATTCCTCCAAAAGTTCATAAGTTGCTTCATGAGTTTTACTCATTAAAGCCCTTCCAGCTGCTGCATCAACCATGGACCTGTTTATAGCTCCCAAACCATTGTAAAATGTTTGGACTTGAAGCCATGCAGGAAGGTCTTGATAAAGACACTTTCGCATTAAATCTTTGTGCCTCTCCCATGCTTCATACAAAGATTCATTCTCAAATTGAGTGAATGTGGTAATATCATTCCTCAGCTTTGTTGTCTTGGCCGGAGGAAAATATTTTAACTAAATATTTTGTGCTAACTCCTCCCAAGTAGTAATGACAACAGGTGGTAGATAATTCAGCTAGGCTTTCGCTTTTTCTTTGAGTGAAAAAGGAAAAGTCTCAAACAAATAACATCATCCATTACTCCATTGTGCTTGAAGGTGTCGCAAATCTCTAGAAAATTTGCGATATAAACATTAGGATCCTCCTGTGACAACCCCCAAATTGAATAGTTTGCTATATAATTTGAATTATAGCCGACTTAATCTTGAAATTATTAGTTTGTATAGTTGGCCTCCTTATGCTAGATGTAGCCCCATTAACCGAGGGCATAGCATAGTCCCTCAAAGCCTTATTAGCCTCTCCATTCCGCTTATTTGCCCTAGTGATGGTAGATGAGGTGAGTTCTTGCTTCTTCTTTTTATTGATTCGATGCTAAATTCTCTCAATCTCAGGATTGAAAAGTGTAGCCTCTATTGGTTTAAATCGAGGCATACCTTTCTAGATCCTGAAATAAAAATAAAATAAAAAGATCCAAATTAGTAACAATCTAGCTATTATCAATATCAATAACAAATAATTAATTTCCCGCAACGGCGCCAAAAACTTTTTTGTTGAAATCACAAGTGCACGAATCGTAACAAGTTATAAAGTGAATAAGTAAGTGTATCATCATACGAGGATTGAAGTATTACTGATAAGTACCAAAATTTATTAAATTATGACATGTTTGATAATTCGAATAAGAATGAATTTTTGAATTAGAAAATTTAAAATAACTAATTTAAATAAGCATATTAAGATCAAGAAAACAAGATTCTAGGATTTCTGATTCACCATAACTAATCTTATGCGAATTTCCTAATTGAATTAATTATAATTATTTCCTATTATTGATAATCAAATCTCTCTAATTTATTCATTAATCTTTCTCAAGCATTAACAAAATATGCCAACAAGCAAATTTTTTACATCTCTGTGAAAATTCTGTCAAAATTCATTAAGAACAAAGAAACCTCATCTTTGCACAAGTCCATGGATATCTCTATCCTATGGATTCCTTATGGTATGTCAAACATAGGCTGAAACAATTATCACTTCTCAGTCTTAAACTGAATCCCAAATCATGTAAACGATGATCAATCATTCACATACAATAAGTCCAGATTGAACTACTCAACAATATGAAACAAATACTAAATTAATTCAATTAAAGAAAGATTCATATAATCATAGTTAGGCTACACTGTAGCCCTAGAAAATAGAATTTAGTTCATAATAAAACTGAATAAAAACATAATGAAAGAGTTTAACATCCAGCAATTGAATGAGATTTGAAATAAAGAAAAAAAAAAAAAACCGACTCTTCCTTGATGTCGGCTGCTCCCCTCCAAAGCCAAGTTATTAACTCTTGATGCTTTTTTTTTTCATTGAAGCCATCCTCACAAAGAAAGAAAATCAATCCCCAATCTGTGCTGTCAATTCTATAGATTTTCAAGCTTAGATTGTGGGTTGTTTTTCACTTGGAAAACCTGAGAATTACAACAACTCTATTTCAAAAGCATCAAGAGTTATTGATGATTATAGCAGATTTACTTAAGTCTATTTTCTTCACTCTAAATATAAGATTTTTCATACTTTTATTGAATTTTTAGCGTATGTTGACAATCAATTTTCTGCTTCTATTAAGACATTATGCACAAATTCTGATTGTAAAGGACACGTCTCACTTCCAGTCTGCACCGTTAACCTACGCAAGGATCAAATTGTGGTCGGCCTGGTTTGCCTGGGAATACTCCGATGCTTAAGTTAATAAAAGTTTCAAAATGATTCAGGAATCAAAGAAACCACAAAAGAATACGATCCCTTGCTATTGAGGGTTACTTGGTATATATAGAATCCTGACGTGATGTTTATCTGATGCAGATTTTATCCGTGCATGAAGCCGAGCTTTTTGGTGCAATCCTCGTAACTGAACTGGTCATGTATCTGCATGAGATTCCTATTTTCCCGTAAGAGGTTATACGCGGATGTTTGACTTGGTCGGGTCTTGGATACTCTAGCTTCTTTTGTTCAATTAAGGGTTTTTTATATTGGGCTCCTTTTATATTTGGGCTTGCTTATTTAGAAGGGGAGTTTTTACCATTATAGGCCCTCTAGCTATCTCGCTAATTCTTTTCGCCTTATGGCGGAGGGAATTAAATATATGTTAATGTCGTGACTTTATAAGTCATCGTGAACCTTGCTATGGACCCTCGATTATGGGCCTGTGCGGTGTGCTTGGTGCGTAGGATGGCTACTGGCTGTTGAGATAGGCCCAACTTGTGCATGTATAGTTGGGTTCCAACCGACCTTTCACATTCTTCCTCTCGCGTCATTGCCCTCCCTTCTCCCTTTCTTTTTAAAAAGAACTCCTATGGTTCTTGTTGACATGGAGAAAACGGAGAAGGCTTTCATGTGGCGACTGCTTTTGCCCTTAATGTCAGGTCATGATGCCCATGATTGTTGGCATCCTGCAGTTGTTCTCATTTAAATACCTCTTCTTTATTTTCTTTATTTCTTCCCTTCGTTTGCTCTTTTCTTCTGCGTTCTTCCTGTCCGTGCCTCCTTTCTTGCTCTTGCCATTTTTCTTGCCCCATTTTCTTTGCTTTCTTACTTCTTTTCTTCTTTAGCTTCAATGGTTGACCATGGTGATTCCTCTAACCCACCTTTCTTTGTCTCGGCGGGTACGATTTTTTAGGGTCATAAATGGTGTTCTATTCTCCTGGAGAAAAATCTTACTGGATTTTGGAAAGAGCTTGGCATCCTTGCAGATGCTAATATAGAGGTTCCCCCGCTAAGGTGCTGTGATAACGAGGGCTACACAGGCAGGACTGCTTTGTCCACCATTATGTTTTCCCACGGATTGAGGCTTCCCTTGAGTTAGCTCTCGCCCAACTCCATCCTCACTCTTTGAGGACTTATCTTTGCGCCTGCATTATTTATCGTATGGTCTTGGAGCCTCTTGAGGACGTTTAACCCGATTTGACTGCTCGGGAATTTTCAGCTTTTTATAACTTGTGGTCTACTAAGCATAATATTGCTAGCTTCCGTAAGAAGGAAAGGAGGCCTACTTTGGCTCATTTTGAGGGCTGCTACTCCAATGCTAAGACTTGGAATACTAAATGTTTCTTCATCACCGGTACAGGTTGGGATTTTCCTGCTGGGGAGGCCCTCGTTCGAGATTTTCTTGTTAGGGCTATCTGGCGCCCTGTTCCCGATGACAAAACTGTGTGGGCGACCATGCCACCTTTATCATGTCGGGAGCTATCTCGAATTGAGATCGTTTACTCCTGGGCTGAGGCCCATGAAGAAGAAGTGTGGACTGACCTTTTGCTAACGCCTGATAACATAGACCTTTTTCTGATGTCTCCCTGCCGTTCCCAGGATCAGGGGTGTCAGTTTATGGTTTCGGATTTGATTCCTGCTTCCATACAAAAACCCTCTGAGAAAACTAAACCCTCCATTAGATGTAAGGAGGATAGCCACCCTGGGCAGGAAAGGGCTCAGAAGACAAAGAAAAAATTTGAGAAGAAAAGTGGCTAGGAGAGAAGAGAAGTAAGGAGCAAAAAGAGGAATGATGACGTGAGCCAAAGAAAAATGGCTCGTTCTAAAGGCTCCCCTCGCTCGTCGTCCTTGTGAAAGAAAGCTATGGTAGCTTCGGAGGGCTCCATGGTTCATACGCCTACACTCTCAGGAACGATGGCGCCATTGGAGGGCACCCAGGTGCATACACCCATTCGGCAGCAGGAGGAAACTGTTGTCCGTCCAGGGGGCGTCCAGCCTCAACGACCCTCCTCGCCACCCATCCATCACCCCGTGACTCTTTAGCAAAGTCGCGGTCTTTTAGTTTGTTAGATGCTGAGAGCCTGGCCAGTATGACCCTTTTTTATCTGGCCACCACTTTTCAGGTCAATCCACCCTCACCGGCACATTCACTGTCAACCACTCCCATTTCTGAGTTCCCTGTTGTAGAAGGTCGAGTGAGGGGAGGTGAGTTGGATGCCGAAGTGGCAGCCGCCTGAATCTTGATGGTATTACGGGCCCAAAGGTTCGCAAAGAGTTGGACTCCCGAGGGGCAGAGCGAATCGGTGCTGTTGAGCTTACGCCTTCCAGCCGTGGAGCTGCTTGTGCCAAGATGGAGGTTGCTCAAGTTCCTCCTGAGACTCCGCCCACCACTATATCTGGGGAAGTACCCCTGCCCTGGTTGGGAGCGGCGAGGGGCCTTCCATCCCTTCACACTGTTCCCCATCCCATGGGGAAAGGATAGACTCTCTCCAAGAAAAGGAAGAGGGCAACCTTTCTTAGGGAGAGGCTCACTTGATCGAGGGTGATCTAGCTCGCTCCCAGCCTCCCATCCCAATTATCTGTCTTGAGAGTCCGTCTGAGAAGGGGCAAACTTAAACTTAGGACTTGTGATGGTCCCCTTGGTTGAGTTTGGTCGCACTGCAAGTGGTGAGGCCTCTTCTTCTTTTGCAAACGCCCAAATTGAAATTGTTGCTCAGATTACCAATTATTTAAAAGATTCATTTTCGAAGGTACCACTTAGCGTATTTCCCTTCTCTCTCTCTTTTTTTTTTTCTTTTTATCAAGTAGTTTTGATTTGGGTGATCTTATTTTCTTTAGTAGGGGATCAATGACCTGGCGGCATGGGTTGTGGCAGATCGTGCTCGCCTAGAAGAAGAAATCCTTGAGTAGCGGAAGATATGTGAAGCTGCAGAGTGTTCCGCCAAGAGATGGCAAGTGGACAGGGCTGAGCTAGACACCCTATCGGAGAGGGTGAAGCAGCTCGAAATACAATTGGAGCAGTTAGAAAGTTATTCCCATTCGCTTCAAGGAGACTTAGAGATTCATGAGGAAGAACTTCATCGACTTCGCGAATCTGATTGCCTTGCTCGAGTAGCAAAGGACCGAGATGCTCACGCCCTGCAGTTTCTTCGATTTGAGAGGGGCTTGGCAAGGTCCCAACTTTTCGAAGTTCAGCAAAGGTCTAAAGCTGAGGTTTCCGCCCTCAAGTCTAAACTTCTCGCCCTCAATCAGGACTGGGACTCAGCTCACCAAGAGTTGAGTCACTTGCAGGAACAGATTCGGGAGCTATCTCATCAGCTGGCGGTTGCAACGGAGAAGGCTCATCTTACTGCCCTTGATCTCTCTATGGTGCGGGGGAGTCTGTAAGAGCTCGAGGAGTGTCATAGCAAGTATAAAGAAGATCGCAAGGACGTGGATGAAAAGCTTAGGATAGCCATGCTACAAGCAGAGGCTCGAAAAAAGCGTTTGACTAAGAAAAGAAGCGAGCTTGCCGATGCCCGAGCTGAAATTGGGCACTTGCGTAGTCAATTGGCTTGTGTTCTTGATACTAGAAACCGCGCTTTTGGTTATGGCTATGGCGCTGGCATTCTAAGGCTCAGGTCCCGCCCTTTGATTAACCCTTCCACAGACCTAGTGAATTTGGGTTGGGAGTTGTTTGTCCCTGAGGAGAATAACGTTCATCGGGCTGATAGATTTGGGTGAAAAGAGATGCCTGATGCCTTCATAGGAACTTCTCCCTTGTCGCCACCTGATGATGTTCCGTAGCCCCTGCCCTTTTTTGTTCTTCCTTGTATACATTTTTTTTTTTTTTTTGCTTTGATGTACCTTTTTTCTTTAATATCGGACCTTTTACTTGCTCCAAAACTTGTAATGATGTACATTTTTTCTTTTAACATTGGACCTTTTGCTTGCTCCAAGACTTATAATGACATACATCTGTTAAGTTCCTTGTCGGGTACTTTGAAGTTTTTCAATTTATTAGGGTCATTTTCATTTTAGCTCTCGGTTGCTGGAGTTGTATGTCGCACCCTTTTTACTTGGCACCAGAGGGTGGCGTGGTTTGATGACCTTCGCGCCCATTTTTACTTGGTACCACAAGTTGCTAAGGCTTGTCTTTGGTGTTTAAGGGATGGCGTGGTCTGAGGACCTATGCGCCCATTTTACTTGGCACCACAAGCTGCTAAGGCTTGTCTTTGGTGTTTAAGGGATTGCGTGGTCTGAGGACCTACGCGCCATTTTTTTACTTGGCACCACAAGCTGCTAAGGCTTGTCTTTGGTGTTTAAGGGATGGCGTGGTCTGAGGACCTACACGACCTTTTTTACTTGGCACCACAAGCTGCTTAGGCTTGTCTTTGGTGTTTAAGGGATGGCGTGGTCTAAGGACCTACGCGCCCTTTTTACATGGCATCACAAACTGCTAAGACTTGTCTTTAGTGTTTAAGGGATGGCGTGGTCTGAGGACCTACACGCCCTTTTTTACTTGGCACCACAAGCTGCTTAGGCTTGTCTTTGGTGTTTAAAGGATGACGTGGTCTAAGGACCTACGCGCCCTTTTTACATGGCACCACAAACTGCTAAGACTTGTCTTTAGTGTTTAAGGGATGGCGTAATCTGAGGACCTACCCGCCCTTTTTACTTGGCACCACAAGCTGCTAAGGCTTATCTTTGGTGTTTAAGGGATGGCATGGTCTGAGGACCTATACACCTTTTTTTTTCACTTGGCATCACAAGCTACTAAGGCTTGTCTTTGGTGTTTAAGGGATGGCGTGATCTGATGACCTACACGCACTTTTTTACTTGGTGTAATGTTTTCCTTTTGCCGAGAGCCTACTATCCAAAGGAGATGTAACAAGTTATGAGCAATGATAGGGCAGTTAAAATGTCCTTGCATTTACGAGCATAAACGTTGTATTCGAGCATGGAAAAAAATGAAATTTAACAGAAGTAAAAAATACTGTAAAATCTATTGATAGAATTTCTTCAAGTGTTCTGCGTTCCATGGATAGGGTAATTTCTTGCCCTAGCTGTCCTTCAATCGGTATGACCCAGACCTGTTATTGGCTATTAACAGGTAGGGTCCTTCCCATCGGGGTCCCATTTTTCTTTCACCCTGGGTGGTCACCCCACTTTTCTTTAAGACCAGGTCCCCTACCTTGAAAGTCCTTGGCCTTACTCTTTTGTTGAAATACTGCTTGACTTTGGTTTTTTTTTGTAGCATCCTTGCTTCCGCCATTTCCCTTTCTTCTTCCACCAAGTCGAGGAATTCTTCTATCTTTTTATCGTTTTGAGTGGTCGAGAAGTAACTCGTTCTGTAAGTCGGGAGCTCAATTTTGACTAGAGCTACTGCTTCGTAACCACATGCCAATGTGAATAGGGCTTCCCCTATTGGAGTTTTTGCCGATGTTCTGTATGATCAAAGCACTTTGGGTAACTCCTTCGCCCATTCCCCCTTTTTCTCCACGACCTTCTTCTTTAGAATTGAGAGTAATGCCTTGTTTGAAGCTTCTGCCTGTCTGTTCGCTTGAGGGTGACCCAGCGAATAGTACTTTACTTTAATTTTCAACTCCGTACACCATTCTCGGAAATGGTCGGAGTCGAATTGGTGCCCGTTGTCTGTTATTATACTTTGAGGGATCTCGAATCTATAAATAACGCTTTTCCATAGGAATTTCGTCATTGTCCTGCTTGTTATAGACGCCAGTGGCTCTTCCTCGGCCCACTTTATAAAATAATCCACAGCTACAATCATGAACTTCACTCTGCCTTTTCCTGGTGGGAGGGGCCCAACTAGGTTTATGCCCCACTGGGCAAAAGTCCAAGGTGCGATCATGGATGTTAGCGCCTTTGGAGAGGCGTGCTGTACAGGGGCATACGCTTGGCATTCGACGCATTTTCTACTGAATTCTTGAGCATCCCTTAATGCGTTGGGCCAGTAGTATCCCACTCTCACCGCCTTTCTTGCCAAAGTTCTTCCACCCGAATGGTTTCCACATATTCCTTAATGTATTTCTGTCAAGACGTATTGAGCTTTTTGCACGGAAATGCATTGCAATAGTGGGGCAGAGAAACCCTTTTCATAAAAGACTCCGTCAATAAGTGGGAACCTCACTGCCTTTCTCCTTACTCTTCCCGCCTCCTCCTTCGTTTCTGGTAACTTTCCCTCATTTGAGTACTTAACCACTTCGCTTGCTCACTTAGGGATGCTAGTACTCAAGATGCCTACTTCCAACCCCAATGGCTGGGACTTCAATAACCCTTTACTCTACTTGCCAAGGGAGAGGTGCTTTTTCCATACGCGACACCGTCCGAGCCAATTTGTTCGCCACCTAGTTGTCCACCCTTGGGATCTGAGTTATGTTGAAATACGTGAGGAGGTCGCGTGCTTCCCAAACATGCTCTAGATACTTCTTCAATCTTTCCTCTTTTGTTGCATATAGGCCTAAAACCTGATTTACAATTACTTGTGAATCTGATTTGACCTCCACCTCGGTTGCTCCCATCTTGGCGGCTAGGAAAAGTCCTGCCACGAGCGCTTCATATTCAGCTTCGTTGTTTGTTACTTTGAAAGCCAGCGTTGCCATATAGTATTACTTTTTGCCATTAGGATCTACCAGTTGTATCCCCAGGCTTCCGCCCATCTTGCAAGATGAGTCATCGACGAAAAGTATCCACGGTTTTCCCTCTGGGACTGCTGTGTCTTCCTAAGGGAAACTTGAGAATTCTGCTATAAAGTCTGCTAGAGCTTGCCCTTTAACCGCCCTTCTCGGTTCGTATTCCAAATCAAACTCACTTAGCTCTATCGACCACCTAATCAACCTTCTTGAGCTATCTGGTTTTTCAAAATTTTGGCTAAAGGGGCCTCTGTAAGTACTTTTATTGTATGGGCTTGGAAATACGGGCGGAGCTTCCTAGCCGCCATTATTAAGGCAAAGGCTAGCAACTCAATCTTTGGATACCTTACTTCAGCTCCCCTAAGGGCTCGACTTGTGTAGTACATAGGATGGTGAGTTGTCCTCTCCTCTTTTACTAGGACGGTGGACACAGCGTTTGGAAAAACTGCTAGGTAGGAGTGAAGCACGTCACCCTTCTGTGGTTGCTTTAGGAGTGGCGGGCTGGTCAAGTGCTATTTCAACTTCTCGAATGCCTCATCACATTATTCATTCCTGGGGTGCACCTTCTGTAATACCTAGAAAAAAGGGAGACACTTGTCTGTTGACCGAGCGATAAATCTCCCTAGGATGGCTACCCTACCCGCCAATTGCTGAGTTTAGTTCAGGTTCTTGGGCGGTTTCATGTTGAATATGGCAGCTATCTTTTCCAAAGAGGCATCGATTCCTCTTTCAGATACAATGTAATCCAAAAACTTCCCCGACTCTAACCCAAAAGTGCACTTTGCAAGGTTTAGTCTCATCCTGTAATGGTGCAAAATTTTGAACGCCGTCCTTAGGTCTCCAAGATGTTGGGTGAACTTCTTACTTTTTACCCAAAGGTCGTCCACATAGACTTCCATGGACTTCCTAATTTGATATTTAAACATCCGATTTACTAGCCTTTGATATGTCGCTCCTGCATTTTTTAACCCAAACGGCATAACTTGGTAGCAATACAATCATCGATCTGTTATGAATGAGGTTTTTTCCTCGTCCGCCGGGTACATCAATATTTGGTTATAACCTGAGTAATCATCCATGAAACTCAACATACGGTGTCCTACTGTTGCATCCACAATTACGTCAATGCGTGGCAGGGGGAAACTGTCTTTAGGGCATGCTTTATTCAGATCGGTAAAATCTATACACATTCTCCATCTCCCATTCGCTTTTTTCATCATGACCACATTGGATAACCATTCTAGGTAGTGAGCTTCCTTGATGAATTCGGCAACAAGCAACTTTTCTACCTCTTCATTAATGGCGGCATACTTTTCTGCACTGAACGACCTTCTCTTCTGGCATACAGCCTTGTGCGTGGGGTCCATGCCCAAGCGATGTTCAATGACTTCGTTATCTATACCCGACATTTCTTCGTAATTCCATGCAAAGACATCTCTATACTCGATCAATAATTGCTTCAATGCCTCTCTGTCCGTTAGTGGCATACTGGTCCCAATGCATGTTGTAGACCCAGGGTGTCGGGGTGTAACGTTACAAGCTCTAATGGCTCGTTGACCTCAGCATGCTGCTGGTTTTGCTCATCCTTGACTTTCACATCCTCTTGTAAGGTTGCCGCCAGTGAAGGAGGAAAGGGGGGCGCCAGCCCTTCATCCTGCTCTGCCAGAATACAAACCTCACCCCAACCTTTTCTTAGTTCTTGTACATAACACTCTTGTGCTAAAGCTTGTTCGCCTCATGACTCCCCTACCCCATTATCGGTCGGAAACTTCATCTTGAGGTGGTACGTGGAAGTCATTACCCTAAGATGATTGAGCGTTGGCCTCCCTAGTATGGCATTGTAAGAAGAGGGGGCTTTACTACCAAAAAGTCAGTCATGGTTGTTGCCATTCGTGCCCCCAATCTGACAGTCACCAGGAGGGTGATAGCTCCTACAGGTAGGATGGTGTCCCCAGAAAAGCCTTTTAATGGTGTTGCGGAAGGCCTCAAGCTACTGACATCGATCTCCATCTTTACAAACGCTTCCCAGAACAGTATATCCGCTGAGCTCCCGTTATCGACCAGCACCCGCCTGGTTATATAGTTGGCTATCACAAGAGTGATTACCAGGGAGTCATCATGTGGGTATAATATTCCTTTAAGATCTGCTTCGTTGAAGGAAATCATCTTCCGGTCGAGACTCAATTTTTGTTGCTTTGGGGCTCTGTCCGCCACATAAATTTCTTCATATCTAGCTTTCCATGCATACGCCTTCCGGCTGGATGTGGATACGCCACCTCCTACGAATCCTCCTACTATGGTCCAAATTTCTCCTATGGGCGGCCTATCCCTCTCGCCCATTGTGGACGCCCTGCTCCCGTTATTCTGGCGGCTATGTGCTTAGCACCGCTACTCAATACTTCTACTTCTCTCGGTTCCCCACCTAGTTTCCTGGCGTCTTCTAGGCTTTGAACGTTCTGCAATCATTCTTTCTAGCTCTCCTATTCCTACAAGTTCTGCCACTCTCTTCTTCATGGTTGTGCAGTTTTCAGTCCTATGGGACCTAATTTGGTGGTATTTGTAGTAGCAGCCACCCTTCTTGGGTTGGTGCTGCTCCTCTCTTTCCTTCTCGTCTTCCCGCATGTTCAAATTATTATGTATAAACTTGGAATTGTAGTCTGGCCTCTTCTCTTGTCTTTTCTCTTGCTGACTTGCACCGGCCTTCCTATCATTCTGCCTACCCCTTCGTTCTCGCTTGGTACTCGCCTTCCAATGATTCGCCAAGGCTTGTAGAGTGTCTTCAATATTGAAAAAGTCGTCTGCTTTGCTCATGAACTCCCAATGAGTGGACGGGTTCTTCCTAGCCAGTTCTGTCATAAACGGACTCTGGGGCTATATTCCGCCTAGAAGGGTGGCAAGGGTGATCTTCTCATCTTGATCATCCGTTGTTAAGTGTTCTTTGTTGAAGCGGGTAAGGTAGGTCTTCAGGTCTTCATCTTCTCCCTGCTTAACTGTTAGTAGGTAGGCGGCTGGGCGTCGACGCCTTCTGTTGGGCATGAACTGTGTTGAGAATTGTTTAGCCAGTTCCTCAAAACTGTCTATTGATCTTGGTTAGAGGGTTCCAAACCATCCTCTCGCTGTTCCCTTCAAGGTTAAAGGGAAAGCCCGGCCAGCTATTTCGCCTGGAAATCCATGGAGCATAATGTGGGCTTTGAAGTTCTCTAAATGGTCCACTGGATCTTTCGATCCATCATATATGTCTACCTGGGGTACCTTGAATTTTGGCTTGAGGGGCACAGCCATAATTTGTTTGCTATATGGCAGGTCTGTTTGGTTGAGCAAGCATTCCACCAAGGAAGTCCCTCCCGTCCGTTTCACCATTTCCTCATACTTCTCTGCTAACTCCATCAACTCATCATGCATCCTTTCTTTCTCTGTTCGTTCCAGATTCGACTCCATGTTGGATGGTTCTTCTCTTTCTCCCTGTTCACTATGGGCGGGTACAGCGGTATTGTTAGAGTCAGTATTCCTTTGCTGCATGTCTTCTTTTTCCCTCTTCAGTACTTCCATGGCTTCCAACGCCTGCTTCAATTTCTCCTTAGCTGCTACTAGTCGCATTTCGACATATGGATCTATTGCTCAGCTTGCCACAGAATGGGTCACAGTTGGCATGTGAGAACCACGTAAAGAGAGTACGAGATAGAGCCCACAGAAGGCGCCAATGTAAAGGACGTGTCTCACTTTCAGTTTGCACCGTTAACCTGCGCAAGGATCAAAGTGTGGTTGGCGTGGTTCACCTGAGAACACTTCAATGCTTAAGTTAATAAAAGTTTCAAAATGATTCAGGAATCAAAGAAACCACAAAAGAACACGATCCCCTGCTATTAAGGGTTACCTGGTATATATAGAATCCTGACGTGATGTTTATCTAATGCAGATTTTATCAATGAGTGAAGCCGAGCTTTTTGGTGCAATCCTCGAAATTGAACTGGTCACGTATCTGCATGAGATTCCTATTTTCCCGTAAGAGGTTATACGCGGATGTTTGACTTGGTCGGGTCTTGGATACTCTAACTTCTTTTGTTTAACTAAGGGTCTTTTATATTGGGCTCCTTTTATATTTGGACTTGCTTATTTAGAATAGGCTTTTTAACCATTATAGGCCCTCCACTGATGGTGAATATTTGTCTATTGAGTTTCAGGCATTCTTGGCTTCTAAAGGTATTATTCATCAACGTTCATGTCCCGCTATTCCACAATAGCATGGAGTAGCCGAATGCAAAAATCATCATCTCCTAGATGTGGTATGTACTCTCTTGTTAGATACCTATGTTCCATCTATGTTCTGGGTCGAGGCTCTGAAAACTGCTACTCACTTGATTAATCGTTTACCTTCCCAAGTCCTACACATGGAGCCTTTCTATTTCCGCTTGTTTGCTAGGCAACCTAGTTATGATAATCTCCCTATATTTGGTTGTGTATGTTTTGTTCATTTATCTCCTCGTGAGCGACATAAATTATCTGCTCAATCTGTTTGATGTGCATTCTTGGGATATAATGTGTGTCAAAAGGGATTTGTTTTCTATAATCCTACATTACATCATACAAGCATTTCAAGCAATGTTATTTTCTTTAAAAATCAACATTTTTGTCATGTGTCCTCTGTGCCCTCCTCTGCTACTATGGTCCTCCCCTCCTTTAAGCAGCAATTCTTGAATCTTCATCAATCCTTTAAGCTCAATTGCTCTGAGAGTACACACTCTTAATACTGATAAGAGTTCACATTTGCATACAAGGATCTGATTTGTGAACCAATTACTTGTTCTGATCTTCCTGAAAACATTCAAATAGAACAGTCATAAACTCTGACCAGTCAAGAACTAGACACAGCTCAATGAAAACATTGACAAAGTCCAGATTCAACCCAAAAAAGAAGAGCCTAGACAGACTTCCATGAAGAAAATGGTGGAGTTTCAGAATTCTTCCAGGTCGCCATGGCATTCATACATATTTCAGAATTCAGCAAATGATTCCAGCTCGGCCATTTCTTCTGGATATAGTTTCACAGACAGAGCTCCAATATTCTGGTTGACATTTTCAATCTTGGTGGTTCCAGGTATGGGGTACACGTCCTTCCCTTGGTGATGAACCCAGGCCAGTGCTAGTTGTGATGGGTTGCATCCCTTCCTTGTTGCCATTTCATTAACACGCTCAAATATGGTTTTGTTATGCTCCAGATTTTCAGGTTGAAATCTTGGTAGAAACTGCATAAGTACATGCATATGTCAGCAGCATTAATCCTGGATGATTCATACAGGCAATGGGAACAAATGCTTAAAAAAAAAACCAAACAACATATTCTTCAACATAATTCTATAATGCATAACCATCCACAGCTGCCATGCCCTGTCTCAATTTTTATGACACTGCAAGACCCAGAAGAAGTAACACCAAACTCAAGGCCTCAGATTCTCTGAGGGCGACTGATAATCATCAGAAAAACCAGATCGATCCCTCCCTAAGGGCAATCAATGAAGTTAGCAAAGCAATCTCTGCAGAACAATTGTATTGTGATTACAAGCACTGATTTGATCATTCATCATTCTACTCCGTCTGTTCTCAATATATTGATTTAAGAAAATATAGATGTCGTAGACTAACGCAGGCTCAAACTGATTGTAAGTCTGGTATTGCATATTCATTGATGTATTTGAATATGTTAAATTGATTGATGCAAGTAACCAGCATCTTTCTTGAAGTGCAGCCACCGAAAAGGAGAAATGTACCTCGAGAAATGACAACAAAGAAGCAGCAAAGAATTTGTTTGATAAGCAAAGTAGCAGCAAAGAAACAGTTCAAAACCATGAAACAAAAATTATTTTCCTGTAAATCGAAAGGAAATGATGGAGTAAATCAACATCTGGTGATCTTTTTATTTGACTATCAGAGTTACAGGGAGGTGAAAACCACTGTAGAAAGGAATTAAACATTCCGATTGGCTATACAGATAGAACTACAATGGACATTTACATCAACACTGAATATTTCACCAAAAACTTTAGGCATTAAACCATTTGTTTAGAAAAATGAAGGCCATTTGGATATCATAAGCACAGAGGAAGAGCTAAGTGCATGAGGGAACTTTGATATTGATGTTGATTACAGTATGTGTTCATTAAATGAAATAGGGAAACTGATCTTTGAAACAAAGCATTTGTGGTAGATCTACAAACCTTTCGGAAGTCATTGTTAGACAAATCTTCAACAAACTTGGGCCCTGAGGAAAAGAATCCTTGTCCCAGAGGACTATATGCAACAATTCCATTGCCCAGTTCCCTGAAAAATTCAGAGGACAAATTTAAAATACAGGTTCTAATTATTCTAAAACATGAAAAGCAATTGTAAATGATGCCTCACCTGCAAGTAGGAATTATTTCCTCCTCAACATCTCTAGACCACAAAGACCACTCTAGCTGCACAGCTGTTATTGGATGAACAGCATGTGCTCTTCTGATGGTTGATGCAGAGGCCTTGGATAGACCTATGTACTTGATTTTACCCTCTTCTACTAGTTTCTTGAGTTCTCCAATCTTATAGAATATAGAAGAAAAGAATTAGCCGCGCTTAAAAAAAAAAAAAAAGTAATATTAGATATAGGGTATGTAAATCTCATGCACTCCTTTTGAAAAAAAAAAAAAAAAAACTGGGATCTTTTATTAAAAACATTATTTTCCATGTAGGTCCTGAATGGATTTACCCACTTTGTTTTCAGAGTGATCAGAGCTTGCACATCTTAAGACTGTAAATATCATTTCGGTAAAAAATGTGTAGCCGATAGGAGCATTAGATTTGCATGTAATGGGAAACAATGGGCACTACCAATATTAATGGTTTTTGTTTTTTTTTTTGTTTTTTTGTTTTTTTTTGTTTTTTTTTTAATAAATAGATCATCAAACTCTATTTTTCTATGTTAGCTAGTGACTTTTATAATAAATCATACATCAACTTATCTATTCTTTCTCGATATCATTTAAATATTCTTTCTTTATTCATTTTAATTACTTTTTTTAACTAGTATTAAATTTGTAATATTCTCATATCTCTCAAGATTTCTTATATATATAACGTGAACACAATATCTTCTACTTGCCAAAATGACATCAATAGCCAAAAAAAAAAAAGGTTTTTTAAAAAAAAAGATGGAAAAAATCCAATCATCCCTTTTTTTTAAAATTTTTTTTTATCGTTTTATCATGTTGTTTTGAAAAAAATTTAACATGACTATTTTTCTTTTTTTATTAAAATAAAATGTTCTAGTAATATTATAACTTTTCCATGTTTAATAAATAAAGAGTGTTAATGTGAGAAATATAGAAGAATTATTAAAAAAATTAAGAAATAATAAAAAATATTTACATAGATGAATAATCCATGTTAAATGTAGAGAAGCACTTTAACTCACATGAATTTTATATTGATTTTACACAATTCAATGTAAGCCTTATTTTGACATATTGTTCGCGATTTTACAAAAAATTACAAAATAGAGAAGCCATTGAGATTGCACTTGCTTGGTCTTGTAGAATTTATCCAGAGTGTAAAAGTGACTTTTACAATTAATCTAACACCACTATCTATCATTAATTCTACCATAAACCAAATTAGATTAACTTTTTAATAGAAAATTCTAAAATATTAATAAGCTAATTATTTTTAACAGTTTTTTGTCATTATTGGGATAGCCATCCCGAGAGATTGTCGGAGTTGGCTGGATTCCGAAATCGTCAAACTCTGCTGGCAGGCCACCGGAATTCGGTCACCTGTCTAGAAGTTATTATTATTATTATTTTAAATTATATTTTGGATGAGTGAATTTAAATTAAAAAAATCAAAAAATATATTTTCAACTGTGAATTATACAACTGCTACGTAATCGCTTTGAATAAAAATGAATAAAACATTGGACCTACATAAAAAAAAAATTAATTTTTTTATAATGAACCCCACTCTTTTCCAAAACGATTACAAGTTATTTACGTACTTCATAATTATATTTAGAATTTCTCAAAAAAAAATTATATTTATCACATTTACACCACACACCTCATTTTACCTTTTATTTTTATTTTTTTAACAAACTTCTTGTGCAAAGATGACGAGGTGAACTCTTTCGAGTTTCGATTATAACGTAAAAGTTCCTTTTAGATGGTATGTTGATTTTAGATTTTTACAAAGAGATCAAAGCGATAGAAATTTATAGAGAACGAAAAAGGGATGAATAGCAACTTCAATCAGAACGCGAGTATCGATGCAGTGCTGGTAGTAGAGATCAATGCAATCGATGTCGAGGCGCTTCAAGTTGCCCTCACAGGCGGCTCTCACGTACGCCATATCGCCATGGATATCCATCTTCTCATCCGTATTGCTAATATCGAACTTTGTAGCCAACTCCACCTTCTCTCTAACGCCTCCCTTCAAAGCCTGCCACACCCAACACATGCACAATATCATAAGAAAAGGTATTTGCGCAGATGGACCTAGCTAGCTTAGCTTAGCTTAAAAGGCATCAGTACCTTGCCCAGAAGAAATTCGTGAAAGGGCCATGGATGTCGGAGGTGTCGAGAAAGGTGCCGCCGGCAGTGTGGACGGCGTGGTGGATGAGAGCAATCATGTCTTCTTCGGGCTTGAGAGGGCCATAGAATGCAGACATGCCCATGCCCCTTACGCCAACACCTCCAAACCCTGAGAACCCAGCTTTATTCTCCCAACTCTTTGTGCCATTTTCGATCGGTGTGAGGAGTAACCAAGACAATTTTATTTTTTTAAAGCAAACTGGATTAATCATTAAATCATAGTTTGGATACAAGTAGGAACTAATACAAAAGAAGTGGTATAACCACTTATGCTTAGAGCATCTTTGCTTAATGCATGAGCAACAAAGTTATGTGCTCTTAGTGTATGCTTGGCTGTCCACCAAGTAAAGGAATTGAGGATTTCCTTGGTGTCTTCAATAAGTTGTCCTACATAAGAGTTAGAAACTAATGTTGAGTTGAGTCCATTGACAACTTGTAGAGAGTGCCCTTCAATGATGATATCTTGAATGCCAGTGGACTTGCAAAAACAGGCTGCCTGTAGAGCTGCAACAGCTTCTACTGTAAGTGGATCGGGGAACATGGCTTGTTGCATCCTTAGAGTTGCAAGCACTTGACCCTTCTCATCTCTGATAACTGCTCCCACTCCTACCCTACATGAGATTTTGTCCAAAACAGCATCCTAGTTCAGTTTGTGTTGTCCTAGAGGTGGAGCTTTCCATTGGTTTGGCTATGGGCGATGAGGGAACTGTGACCTGCTGTGTTGTGCAATCCAATGGAATTCTTCCACCATGTGGCTGGATTCCTGTATGATGCTCATTGGATAGGAGAAAACCCCATTAAAGACCAAACTATTCCTTCTATTCCAGAGTGCTAGTTCCTCTAAATCAAGTTTCTCTACCATTTTGTCAACCAAGTCAGCAAAGTTTAAGAATAGAGGGCTAGCTTTCTGCAACTTCCTGGCACTTTGAGCCCACACATCACGAGTAGAAAGGCACTCCTAAGTTATATGTTCAATGGTCTCAGGTTGACATTGACAAATGGGGCAACTGGGATCATCAATGATTTTTTTCTTCAGTAACCGAGGCAGTTGACCAACACAAATTATATGCAAGATGGAGGTGGACATGCCCATCATCACCATTGTCACAACTGAAATGATAGGCTACAATTATGTAATAAAATAATATTATTTTAAATTGAAATTTCATTTCAATTTTAATTTTTAATTTGATAGATTTAAATTTAATAAAATATATTATTATATTTAAAATTGTATAAAAATTATGAATAAATTATAAGCTTATTACTCTTCTTGTCACAGGGGAAGGGTTCGAGACTAGGGGTCGGTTAAAAGGAAAAGAAGCAAAATAATCAAAGTTTCTAACTTTGGATACATCGTATTTTTAAAAGAGAAGATATATTTGCAATCGTGAGTTGTGTAACCGTCGCGTAATCGTTTTAAAAAAAATGAATAAAATATAAGATTCACATGAAAAAATTAATTTTTTAAGAGTAGACTCTACTCTTTCTCAAAGCGATTACGCGGTGTTTCTGCATTTTATAATTGTATTTAACATTACTCTTTTTAAAATCTCCCTTAATATATTGTTTCCATAGAAACACATTCATCAAATGTGGTCTCACCATCTCAGTTGTCAAAAAGTTAAAACCAAGGCTAAGAGGGAAAGACGAGGAAAAATAATAATAAAAAAAGGGAAAATTACAGCATGTCCTCTCATTTTGATTCCTCTTTTTTACCGTTCATGTATTTAATTCTTTTTTTAATTAATTGTGAAAGAGGTGAATATTAGTTTTATTTTTTATTTTTTAAAAATATTTAAAGTGTGAATAAGAAGGAAAAAAAAAGAGTGATTTGACCTAGAGGGCATGCTGATCGCTGGACGGCACAATAGCAATACTAAAAAAGAAATGATAGAAGGAGAGAGGGATTAACCTTCGTGGTTCATAGGGGATTTTCACACAGTATTAGTAGCTATTTTCTTTGGTAGGACTTACCTTTCAAGTGTATCAACAAATCACTCAATGATTAGAAACGTAAAACTAGCTTGAATTGTGTCAGCAAGACTGACAAACTCAAACATGATGATCATGAACCTGGTATCAACTTGGGATAAAAATACTAAATATTTTCATGCATGTGCTACTCACAGGATGAGGAAAAACCAAATTCTATAGATTAGGTACTCTGATTCTATACCCAAGACAGGTCAAAAGGAGATTCAAGATGCTTTTCATAACTATTACAGAGAAGTCTACATGTCCACAAGACCTTCAACAGAAGCAATTGAAGATTGTTTGGAAAATATGGAAGTTCGAGTAATAGAGGGCGTGAATGACCGGCTACAGCAAGAATTCACTAGATTGGAAGTGGAGGAAGCACTGCACCAAATGGTCCCTCTAAAATCCCCAGGTCCTAATGGGTTTGGGATATGTTTCTACCAATCCTATTGGAATGTAGTTGGCAATGAGGTTAGCACTGTTGTTCTTAAATTTTTTAATGGAGAGGACTTGGCTCCCTCCATCAATTACACTTACATTGCTTTGATCTTGAAGTTAAAAACCATGTATCTATTAGTGAGTTTCGACCTATTATTTTGTACAAATACATTGTACAAAATAATTACTAAAACGCTTGCTAATAGATTGAATAAAGTGTTGACAAATGTTATTTCACTCAACTAGAGTACTTTTATTCTTAGAATACTTAAAACTGATAATATCATATTAGCATATGAAGCTCTACATTCAGAGAAAATAAAACAAAAAGGAAGAGAAGAGGGTATGGCACTCAAACTGGACATGTATAAAGTATGTGAAGAAACTTGGGTTTGGACAGAGGTGGGCTAACCTTATTATGAAGTGTATTACCTTAGTGCATTACTTAGGTTTGGTTAATGGATAGCCTGGAGAAAAGATTAGTCCCTAAAGGAATATTGGGCAAGAAAGTCCCTTATCTCCTTACTTATTCCTGTTGTGTGCAAAATGTCTTAGTTCCATGATAAATGACTCAAAGGAAAACAGATGCTATTAGAGGTGTTTCAGTAGGAAGGGGAGGGACCAGAATCAATTATCTACTTTTTGTTTATGAATGTATACTATTATTCTGCAAGGCCAACTTAAATGACTAGAGGAGTGTGATGAAAATTATGGAGAAATATGAATAAGGTTTTGGTCAAAGTCTCAATAAGCAAAAGACTTCCATATTCTTTAGTTCTAATATTAGTTCTCACATCAGACTTCCGGGTTCCAGACCGGGTTGGAAAAAAACTCAGCCTAGATGAACAGTCCTACTTTCTCCCTTTTCTCTCTAGAGCAACTCCCCCTTAAAAAAACCGAGACCAAAGGAGGGGGTTGGAGCTTTGGCTCCTCCCTCCCTCATCCTTCCTCCCTCTTCTCTATAGTTTTTTCTTTTATTTTTTTGGTTTTGTCTGTTTTTCTCTCAAGGTAGGGTGAAAAGTCAATCTGTTGCTCTCTGAAGCCCAGCTACCACCACGTGCCCCATCACAAGATTCCCAAGGTGCCAATCCTTCAGACGGGGCAAAGAATCTCATTGAACGGAATAGCGTGTGAGCCGCACACGTGGCCCAAAGTGTGCACATGACATCCATGCGCCAGTCCCTATGTTTGGCTTTTTTATTTCCTCTAAGGTTGAAAATACGGATCTACAATTTTTCAAGTTGTATTTCATTATTTTCACATGTATCATTTACGTTTTCTATTATTTTCTTTGTTTTAGGTTAATAATAAAAAAGAAATAGTCTTTTTGACATTTTGTCCATAGAGTGAAAGTCTTCTCCTCCTTTTAAAGGGTGGGGTTTGAAATCTTTACTTTAGGCAGAGTGTGGTCTTTTAGACGATTTGTCTGTAGAGAGTTCTAAAAGTTAAGACCATATCAGTCACAAATGAATTTGTGTACTAGTGGAGCCCTAACCGTGGGTATTCAATTTGTAATCTGGGTCTTTCCCTATATGTATCAGTCATAGTTATCACTTCGATTTCATGAATAAATGTAGCCTATTTCCCATAAAAAAAGAAAAAGAAAAGATGTGATCGAAAAAAAATATAGATATTAAANCCCTTTTCTCTCTAGAGCAACTCCCCCTTAAAAAAACCCAGACCAAAGGAGGGGGTTGGAGCTTTGGCTCCTCCCTCCCTCATCCTTCCTCCCTCTTCTCTATAGTTTTTTCTTTTATTTTTTTGGTTTTGTCTGTTTTTCTCTCAAAGTAGGGTGAAAAGTCGATCTGTTGCTCTCTGAAGCCCAGCTACCACCACGTGCCCCATCACAAGATTCCCAAGGTGCCAATCCTTCAGACGGGGCAAAGAATCTCATTGAACGGAATAGCGTGTGAGCCGCACACGTGGCCCAAAGTGTGCACATGACATCCATGCGCCAGTCCCTATGTTTGGCTTTTTTATTTCCTCTAAGGTTGAAAATACGGATCTACAACTTTCCAAGTTGTATTTCATTATTTTCACATGTATCATTTACGTTTTCTATTATTTTCTTTGTTTTAGGTTAATAATAAAAAAGAAATAGTCTTTTTGACATTTTGTCCATAGAGTGAAAGTCTTCTCCTCCTTTTAAAGGCTGGGGTTTGAAATCTTTACTTTAGGCAGAGTGTGGTCTTTTAGACGATTTGTCTGTAGAGAGTTCTAAAAGTTAAGACCATATCAGTCACAAATGAATTTGTGTACTAGTGGAGCCCTAACCGTGGGTATTCAATTTGTAATCTGGGTCTTTCCCTATATGTATCAGTCATAGTTATCACTTCGATTTCATGAATAAATGTAGCCTATTTCCCATAAAAAAAGAAAAAGAAAAGATGTGATCGAAAAAAAATATAGATATTAAATATTATATATAGCAACTCTTTTTTTTTTTTTTTTTTTTTTAATTTTCTTTCTCTAACCTATTTATGTTCAAGAACCGATCCCTTTTAATTTTTCTAGAATGGCATGGCGTGACTGTTATACCAAAAGCATCTTATTATAAATCGATAGGAAATATAATGAATTATGATTACCCTAATAATCTATTATTTGTACTTCTTAATATATTCATTATATTTCATTACATTAGAATATTTCTCATAAATATTAACACTTTTTTCTTTTCCTTTTTCCTTTAAATTTTGTTCATGATTTGGTAATGAATTATTCTTACTTTTTATATAATTAGCTATTTCCCTGAAGGAAAAAAAATGTTTTAGCCATGACTCCTTAATTAGGTTAAAACAAACTTGTGTATATATATATACATAAATATATATAGACACACACAGTACTCACACAATATTAATGCATATATACTATATAGTATTCATTTTTAATTATCCTCAGTCGATCGCATTTTTCTGAGTCCTTAATTTTGTGCATCATGCATCATCTTTGTAAATACCTTAATTTGCACAACAAGCTAGAATGAAGGACTAGCCCACGAGATGATTCAGTCCTCGATATGGTATTCTTTGCGTTCATCATAAAATATGTAAAAAATAAGTAAATAAAAATAAATATATAAAGACACATGAATTTATGTGGTTCGGCATGATGCCTATGTCTATAGGTTGTTTGAGGGCGAAATCTACTATAATGAGTGCTTTTACAAACAATTATTCAAGCAAATACACCATTTCCTCTGCTTTGGTTTATTCATACAAAGTAACATCAAATTAAGTTGTTAATAATCACTACAGAAGCAATTATCTAATTTTCGTAAGCAATTACATATTTGTTTTTAAAAGAAAATCAATAAATGACAGGACAAATATTAAATTGACCTACAATCCTTAAAGACATGCAAAAAAAGCAGATGCACTTTACAATATTTGGCAGCTTGATTGATAAGTAATTAATTAGAATCAAAATTGATCACTTGAGAAACTATAATAGCGAAGAGAAATCAAGATCTGTAAGCAGTTACATATATTAAATTTCAATACCACAAAGTTAAAAACTAAGTATTTTTCGCAAACCAGTGCCCCACCACAAAGTTAAAAATCAAAAGGGATCGAAAGCCTTCCTCAACCAATCGAGATGAAAGAATTATCCCAGCCTCTCAGATAAATCTTACATCTAAGAGGTGTTCCTCCTCTTCCATGATTGTGGCATACTTCTTCTACTGAAAATTCTCCTCTTCTGCATTAATTTCTTGGCCTCCGAATCAACGCAAAGGCAATGTTCTATCACCTCTGCATTTATGCCAAGCATGTCCTCATGATCCATGCGAATACATCTCTATGCTCAATAAAGAGTTGTTTCAACTATTTCTTGTGTTCTGACGTCATTCGTGCCCTATCCCAACTGTTGCATTTAGTCGAGTCGGTCTAGATACATAGCTACTAACTCCAAGGCCTCAACAATCTTTCCTTGTTTTATACTCCCCTCGTCTTAAATCTCTACCACTCGCTCAATAATCTCTAGTGGTGGAGGGATTTCTTCTTCAGCCATGAATGGGTTTTAACCACCAAATTGTCTATCATTGTCATAGTCATGCGGGACCTTGCTCCCGTTGTGATGGGTAATGTGATGGCACCTACTGGTTGCACTATCTCTCCTAAAAATCCCTTCCATGGTGTAGGGGGCTGGGCATAATCTATCCTACTCAATGCCCATCTTCAGAATTTGCTAATCAAAATATGACATATGCGGAACTTCCGTTGTCGATTAAGATCCTACAAGTAGTATAGTTCACAATGAGTAGAGTCACTACCAATGCATCACCATGAGAGTACAAGTAAATGATACCAAACAAGTATATGATACCGGCACGTTTTACATGTCATACTTTAAGCTCAATCACTCTGGAGTACACACTCGATAATGACAAGAGTTCACATTTGCATACAAGGATCCGGTTAAGGAACCGATTATTTGTTCTGATCTTCCTGAAATCAGATATGAAAGCATTCAAACATAATATACATAAACTCTGAGCAATCAAGAACTCAACACAGCTCAATGACAGCATTAACAAAGTGCAGATTCAACGATAAAAGAGCTTAGACAGCCTTCCATGAAGAAAATGGTGGAGTTTCAGAATTCTTCCAGGTCGCAAAGTCGTCCATATATCTTTCACCCTTAACAGCATCCTCCGAAGCAAATGATTCGAGTTCTACCATTTCTTCTGGTGTTAGTTTCACAGACAGAGCTCCAATATTCTGCTTGAAATTTTCAATCTTTGTGGTTCCAGGTATGGGGCACACGTCCTTCCCTTGGTGATGAACCCAGGCCAGTGCTAGCTGTGATGGGGTGCATCCCTTCCTTGTTGCCATTTCATTAACACGCTCAAATATGGTTTTGTTATGCTCCAGATTTTCAGGTTGAAACCTTGGTAAAAACTGCATCAGTGCATGCAAATGTCAGCATTAAGCCTGTATGATTCATAGAGGAAATGGGAACATATGCTCAAAAAAAAAAAAAAAACAGAACATATTCTTCAACATAATTCTGTAGTACATAACCATCCACAACTGCCAAGCCCTGCCTTGCCTCAATTTTCAAGACACTGAAAGATCCAGGAGAAGTAATAGGAAAACTCAAGGCCTTAAAATTCTCTGAGGGCGATTGATAATCATCAGAACAACCAGATCATTAGTCAGCCCTAGAATAAAGAGATGGCTACCCCACCAAATTTCGATCCTCCCCAAGAACAATCAATGAAGTTAAAAAAACAATCTCGGTAGAACAATTGTATTTTGATTACAAGCACCGTTTTGATAATTCATCTTCCTGCTTGACTAAGGCAGGCTCAAGTTGATATTAAGTAACCATCATCTTTCTTGAAGTGCAGCCTCCAAAACGGAGAAATGTACCTCAAGGATGCCTTAATTAAGTTAATAGTAAATAATTAGTCAAGTCTCTTGGGAGTAACAACAAATAAGCAGCAAAGAACTTTTGTTTGATAAGTAAAGTAGCAGCAAAGAAGTAGTTCAAAACCATCAAACAAAAATTAGTTTCTTGAAACTCGAAAGGAAGTGATGGAAAATCAACGTCTGGTGATTATTTTATTTGACCATCAGAGTTACAGGGAGGTGAAAACCTTTAAATAAAGGAATTAAACGTTCTGATTGACTATATGAGAAATTGGCGAGGTGGGCTAGCCAAATTAGCCAAATAGAACTACAATGAACATTTACATCAACACTGTAGATTTCACCAAAAACTTCAGGCATTAAACCAATTTGTTTAGAAAAATGAAGACCATTTGGACATCATAAGCACAGAGGAAGAGCTATGTGCATGAGTGAACTTTGATATTGATGTTGATTACAGTATGTGTTCATTAAACGAAACAGGGAAACTGATCTTTGAAACAAAACATTTGTGGTAGATCTACAAACCTTTCGGAAGTCATTGTTAGACAAATCTTCAACAGACTTGGGCCCTGTGGAAAAGAATCCTCGTCCCATAGGACTATATGCAACAATTCCAATGCCCAGTTCCCTGAAAAATTCGGAGGACAAATTTAAAATACAGGTTCTAATTATTCTAAAACATGAAAAGCAATTGCGAATGATGCCTCACCTGCAAGTAGGAATTATTTCCTCCTCAACATCTCTAGACCACAAAGACCACTCTAGCTGCACAGCTGTTATTGGATGAACAGCATGTGCTCTTCTGATGGTTGATGCAGAGGCCTCGGATAGACCTATGTACTTGATTTTACCCTCTTTTACTAATTTCTTGAGTTCTCCAATCTTATTGAATATAGAAGAAAAGAATTAGCAGCGCTTGAGATAAAATGGGTAACCAGATAAGAACGGTAGCTTTGCATGCAATCAGGAACAGTGGTTACTTGGTCTTGTAGAATTTATCCGTGGTGTAAAAGTGACTTCTACGATGTTCAATCGAACGCCACTATGCCATAATCCCATGAATTCTACAACTAACTAAACCCCACAGCGTTAATTTTTCAAATAGAAAATTCTAAAATCTTAATAATACTAATTTTAATTATTTTTAGGAACTTTTTGCAATTAGTCTGATAGCCATCCCGAGAGATCGCTGGAGTTGACCGGATTCGGAAATCGGCAAACTCTGGTGGCCAGCAGTCGAAATCCGGTCGACATCAGCCACTATTGGACTGTATCTTGATTTTAGAATTTTACAAGAGGAAAACATAGAAGTTTAAGGAGATCGGAAAAGGGACGAACCGTGACTTCAATGGGAAGGCGGGTATCGATGCGGTGCTGGTAGTAGAGATCAATGCAATCGATGTCGAGGCGCTTCAAGCTGCCCTCACAGGCGGCTCTCACATACGCCGGATCGCCGCGGATCTCCCTCTTCCCATTGGAATAGCTAAGACCAAACTTTGTAGCCAATTCCACTTTCTCTCTAACGCCTCCCTTCAAAGCCTGCCAAGCAAGCCACACCCAACACATATACGAGATAAGAAAAGGGTTTTGCGCGGACGGACCTAGCTAGCTTAGCTTAAAACTTAGAAGGCATCAGTACCTTGCCGAGGAGGGTTTCGTTTGTGAAAGGGCCATAGATGTCGGAGGTGTCGAGGAAGGTAACGCCGGCATTGTGGACGGCGTGGTGGATGAGAGCAATCATGTCTTCTTCGGGCTTGGGAGGGCCATAGAATGCGGACATGCCCATGCAGCCCAAACCCTGCGCCGACACCTCCAGACCCTGCGAACCCAGCTTTATTCTCCCAACTCCTTGCGCCATTTTCGAGCGGTGTGGGGGAGGAAGTGAGGCATTGGACCAACACGGTTTATATAAGAGATTGAGGCGAAGCCGGGATGTGATCGTGAATCCTTGATGGCCTGAGGGGTCCGTGTAAAGGACACCAAACAAAATAATCAAAGTTTGCTAACGTAAGAGCCTACGTTCAGTACTTTGCATACGTAATATTTTCTATCTATAGAAAATTCCACAAGTTTGGAATGATATAAAAATTTTATATTTTATTTAAAAATTTAAAATATTATATTTTAATATTATTATTATTTTAAAATTTAAAAAAATTAAATTGAGATTAGAAAAAATTAAATTATTTATTATATTTTATATAAAAATTTAAAAATATATAATAATAAATTAAAATGTGATAAAAATTTTAGAGAATCTCTCGTCCCAAACCTGCCTAATATGTCGATTACGTAAAAACAGTCATCGAATGTGGTCTCAGTTCCATGCTTTTGGGGCGTTGAAACTTAAATATCCCCATTTTTCATTGCCATTTGGCCGGCGGCCGGTATAAAATAAGAAAAATATTACTTTGTTCATTCAGTTTATCTTCTCATTTTAATATTTTTTATATTTTAATATTTTTAAATTAATATTTTTATTTAATAATTGAAAAAGTGATTATTAGTATATTAATTTTTTATATTTTTTAAAAATATTTTAAAATAATAAAAAAATATGAATAAAAAAATTAAAAATAATAAAAATAATTTTTTGCACTAGCGATATGATAGCAGAGTGCACCGCTCATAAAATAAAGCAGTTGAATTTGAAGATGATGCATTTTTATCTAAGGTTAGGTTTGAAATTTTTGGATAGTGAATTGAAATGAGATGAGTTGAGATAAAAGTTAAAAGTAAAATAAAATACTGTTAGAATATATTTATTATTATTATTATTATTATTTTAGAATTTAAAAAAATTAAATTATTTATTGTATTTTATATATAAATTTTATGAAAATTGTAATGATGAGATGAAATGAGTTAACAGTGTTTCTCAATCCAAACTGAGATTTGGATTCTGTTTGAGTGTTCGTGTCCATGAATGGAATATTTTGGTACAATTATATTTTCGTATATCATTTCAGGATATAAATTATATATAAAAAAATAATTATATATAAAAAATTTATATTTCAAAATAATATCAATACAAATCTTAAAAACTTATAAATCTTACAAATTATGGATAAAAAAAAATATATCATTCTATTTATCAATTATAGCTTGAAAATTTTCCAAGTTTTTTTTCCCCAAAATTATTTAATTCAAATATTCCCAAATTATCAATTCCCAAAAGTTTATATTTTTTGTCTACTCTGTTTATTAATTATCTTAATTAACAGTAATTTTTGGCGATCATGTTTAAGAAAACTATTTAACTATTTTATAGTAAAGAAAAAAAGTTATATATATATATATATATATAAATATAGGGATTGCAAATTGGTAATAGTAAAAAGCGGGTTTTGTATGTACGTGTAAAAGGATGCCAAACTTGGAAGATACTTGTTAGGTTATGTGTGGGGGGAGAGATGAGATTTCTCATCTCTATTTTATCTCATCTCATCATTACATCTTTTTCAAATCTCCATATAAAATATAATAAACAATTCAACTTTTTCAAATTTTAATTTAACTTTTTCAAATCTCAAAACAATAATAATATTAAAAAATAATATTTTAAACTTTCATCTTAACACTATTCACAAAATTTTTAAAAATTCTCATCTTATTTCAACATCCAAACCTAACCTTAGAGATACCAAAAATTACGTAAATATAAATTTATTAGCTGACGTAAGTTTATTAAATTTATTAAATTTATTTTATAATAAAAATTATTTTAAAATTTGACATACTACATCAAATAACAAAAATTTATAAATTTGTATTAGTATAATTGGCTTGTGGCTAAACATTTTCCTACTTTAAATGCTAAGTTCAACCAAATTTTAAAATTCTTGTGCCTTCGGACTCCATTTAGATATAAAAAAATGTTTAATCTCATCTCATCTAATTATTATAAATTTTTAAAACTTCAGCATAAAATATAATAAATAATTCATTTTTTAAAAAATTTTAAAATAATAATAATATTAAAAAATAAAATTATAATAATATTTTATTTAAATTTAAATTCTCATTTCAACTCATTATCTAAACTACACGAGCACTAGAAATGGTTTCTTTCTATGCATCTTCAAAATTATTTTTTTTTAAGAATGATTCTCACATTGGTTTATGTAAATTTAAACTAAAAAATAATAAGATATTATTTTTTATTTTTTGTTTGTTTTCTAAAATTATTTTATATATATTTTACAATTAGATTCACTTTGTATTATCAACTTAATATAAATTTTATGTATCAAAATTATTTTAATATAAATTTTACAAAATTAATTTTCATGTGTATGAGAGAGAAAAAAATAGTAAAATAATATTTGAAGAATGAACAGTATTTATTCATATTTAAAGAATGATTATTTATAATTATGTAAAAATATAAAGATAAAAAAAGTTAATACAAACTTTTTTAAAGATAGATTCTTTAAATTTAAAAATAAAAATAGAGATAGAAAAATTACTGTTGGTGCTCTAAATAAAACGTAGGCATTAGGATACCAGCCTCATACTTTTATTTTTCTTTCTTAAAATAAAAAATGAGAAATAAATTCGCTGGTGTATTAAATATTAAACTAGGACATACGTACAAACGATGTGTGTGCTTNTTTAAAATTTAAAAAAAAAAAAAAAAAAAAAAAAGAAGAAGAAGAAGAAGAAGAAGAAGAAGAAGAAGAAGAAGAAGAAGAAGAAGGAGGAGGAGGAGGAGGAGGAGGAAAAGAAAGAAGAAGGAGGAGGAATTGGCCTTGTCGGGAGCCTACCTCTGGCTACGTAGCCCTACTCGATGGAATGTCAGTGACAGTAGTGTGAGAAATGAAAGAGAACGATTGTAGAGTCTTTTGGATAACGAGTATATTTTGGCTGTACGAATGTATCATTTTTATTTTTTCTTAAGAGTGTTTGTTGAGGGGTAGCCGTTGAGAGGAAAATGGGAGCAACATGTTAAATATTTTTAACATGAATATTTAATATTAATATTAATAATTGAATTTTTAATTTTTTAAAATCTATAATAATAAAATAATGATAATTAAATACGTACCTTTTACACTTGTTTGGTGAAGAAATTAATCTGACTATGAGAAAAAGATTACTCTAACAATTTAGCTTCACGAATATCTCTCGATGGCTAGATGCATCTAATGTTGTAGATGAAAACCCTTTAACCCATCAATGCTATTTATAGACTTCTAACCATTAAGAAATCTAAGACTTTATATTTGACTATAATTAGAGATATAGAGTTAATCTTATTTCTTAAAAAATTTCTTATCCCATTATAACTCATTTATTAACTAATAAATTTATAACTATTTCAAATTCTATTAAGATGGGTGTGTAGGACACAAAATTTAAATAAAACTCTTACACAATAAAATCATTTTTTGTTTGTGAAGTGTAATTGCAGAAAAAAAGAGGAAAGAGATAGTGAGGTGCTGCTTGTAAGACGGTGGCATCACTCCTGACTACAAACAGGGCCGGCTCTCTCATAAGGCGAGTTAGGCGGTTGCCTAAGGCCCCACAGTAGAAGAAGGCCTCAAAAAATATTAAGAATATAATTAAATAAAAAAATTAAAAATTAAATTATCTAAACTAAAAGAAGAACGACTCAGAAAATAATTAAGTAAAAAAATTTGAAAATATTAAATTATCTAAACTAAACAAAGAGATGCTAACAAATTGAAAAAATCAATTCTCAACTCTACCAAAAAAGCAACCGCTAACAATTATAAAAATAAAAATAAAAACTTTTATTTAATTACATAGTCTGTAACTTCTCTTAGGAAGGCTAAAAGTCACAATAATGACTCTGTAAATTCAATAATTTCCTCTACAATTTTCAAAACAATCCAACGGAACTATCTCAAAAATTCTCTTTTTATACATCAGATCGACAATAAAAATTTTATTACCCGTGGACTCCATTCTCCATTCTCTAATCTCTCTCTTGCGCATCCTCTTACTCTTATTTTTACTAACAGTCTCTCTAATCTCCATTGTCTCCAATCGCACGCATCGGCAGACGAAGAGCAATTGCTGCAGCTCTAAGTCTCTACTGTGTTTTGGACTTTGGTGTCGGTGACGAATAGATGAAGGTAAGTAATCTGAGGCAGTGAGGGCCGGCTCTGAGTCTCTAACTTTGACCTGCAGTTTATAAAGTGAAAATTTTTTGTTTTATATAGATAAGTGAAGCACTGAGTGACTGAAGGTTAAAGGTTTGGCAATAAAAAAAGTCACGGAAAACTCATTTACTGATAGCCGGCCCTAGTGAATATCTTCTCTCTTTATTGTATTTTGTCTTATTCTTCAAGACTCTAAACTTCTACTTTAAGATATAATTCGTAGCTTTCACAATCACAAATCACATGACTGATTGTATAATTGTATTTTGTCTTATTCAACACTTTGAACTTTTACTTTGAGATGTAAGTTCGTACTTTCATAATTACAAATTGTATTTTGTCTTATTTTTCAAGATTTAAACAACTACTTGTAGCTTTCACAGTTTCACAATTCACAAATGACAAATTACATGGCCTATTATTTTTTAAATTTTATTTATTTCTTAATTTTAGATATTAACATTAACATATTTTATTTTATTATGCAGATTAACAATTTTACATAAAAATGAAGACCATTTGTTATATGAAAGTGGATCTCATTTGCTAAATCAGGTTCTATTGTTTTATGTTTATATTTATTTTATTCTAGAATATTCATAAGCATACTTAGATTTTATATAGTAGATATTGTTCTTTTCTACTAGAAAATATGTCTAATAGAAAATATGCATCTGGATATGAGAAACTTAAAAAAAAGAGAAGAATAGAAAAACTGATTGAATCCCAAAAAGGATCTTTAAATAAATTTGTTACTACCAACAAACAAAATATAGTAGAAAATTTAGGTGAAATATTTGTAAATGATCAAGAACCACACCAAA